>JAAGVU020000129.1:1198911-1223684 GCA_011763525.2 Mormyrus iriodes
TCAGATTTCTTGCAGTATGTTAGACTTCTAACCAGTTACTTACTTTTCTCTGCCCCCCCCCCCTGCCCCCCCCAGGGTAAAGTTTGACTGTTCTTCCCTGAACCTCCACCTACACTCTTATAGGGAGCACTTTCAGCTGCCCAGCAGGACTGGAGTTTGAGGGAGGACTGGATGTGACCTTTGCCTCCACACAGAGGTGACAGGAGGCAGTAACGTGCGGCGTCTGGCTGACCTTGCTGCGATGATCGTGACGGTTTTTTCCTTTCCTTCGACTGCTTTGCGCTGTTCTATTCTTGTGAATTTATTATTATTTTTTCCGCTTTGTGCTCCTTCTGGAGGCGGCCCACCGTAGCCCTGCCAGTGCCTCCCTCCTGGCAGGAAATGTCTGCGAAGGCAGCGCGCTGCTCCTGCCTGGGGTCCATGTCAGGGTTCGAGTCTCACTTACAGCTCCAGAGTGAGAGAGGAGAAGAGGCTGCACGCTGCCTGAGGACCTCGTCCAGGCCCGCTGGACTTTCAGGCACTGCAGAACTTCAGTGGAAATAGAAGGACGATATCTAATAAACGAGGGCGTCTCGGTGGCACAGTGGGTAACTTTGCCCAGACAGGATGGGGGGTTTGGAATCCAGCCTCTGCATCTCGTGTGGAGGCTGCATATTCTCCACATGTTGCATTGGTTTGATCCAGCGCTTCAAAGACGCGTGTGTAAGCAAATTTGCATGACTAAATAGCCCACAGAGTGTGAGCAGTGATGGACCAACAACCTATCCAGTGTGTCCCCACACCTTATGCTCCCTGAGATGCTCTCCTGGGCCATATTCCCTGACTTCCTGTCTTTGAGAGCTGCTCAAGTGTGTAGCCCAGCACTGTGACTATGTCAGCAGGTTCACTGCGCTGTGAATCAGCAGTCCGTTCTTGAGGACACAGTCCTGCTTCCTCCATATTCACAGGGTCTCATGTGGCTGCAGGAGGCAGTTGGTATAACTCTGTGGGTGGTGGATGGGATGGAGGTGCCTGGGGGACCATGCACAGCAAGGATGGAGGTATGGGGGGTGAGAGACCCAGAGTCAAAGTCAAGCCGATTTTATGTGTACAGTAAAACCTGCTTAATAATTAAGGTTACTAGATTACTTACTATATTTTATAACTTTGATCATATTTCCAGAATAAAGTTGCCAACGGTAAACTGATATTATGAAATTCTACATTTATCTTCCCTCACTGCTTGCAGCAGTAATGATTTATCAATAATTTCGGTGTCTGGCGAAAGGCGCCTCAAAGTACAGATGAATTATTTACGGCACGTTAACAGGAACCGCACAGTCAATTAATTCAGTTAGATGTTAAAGTATATTTAGTAAACTGTTCCGAAGTTCCGGTGTTCCAGTTGACTGTAAAGAAACACAACTCAGAAACGTTCTGCTCTGAATCTGTGGCCTGCATGTTAACGAGCTCCATCAAGAAGTTTGTTAAGCTCCATTGGTAATTCTTCCATCTTTATGAGCAAACTGTGACAGTTTGCAATAGGAAACCACTGATATTCACTCACATCACATAATAAAATATCAGACAGGCCTTACCTAATTACAAACATGGGTTGAAATTGTGGTCAACTGGCTGGTATTGGTTGCAGAGTAACCGAGACCTATTGATGTTAATTAAGTGAGCAAATCTAATGACTTAAGGGAAGTCTAGGGTAGAATTTCATTATTGAGGTAATGAATCTCATATTTACGCATGTTTAGATGTGGTACTCGGGTCACAAAGGGAGTTTGCCAGATTGTGAAACTGCTCAAAACAGAAATCTGTTCCGCATTAACAAGCACCTGAGAAGATTGGACTGACGCGGTCATTTAATCCTAGGAGAGCTAGCTGGGATTGGTACCTTGTGATGGAATGAGTCGGAACGAGTGGGAACAGACATTATTGGTATAGTTTATACCAATTATAAGGCTTTGTGTTTTCAGGTTGTGCACCATAAGCACTGGACCTCACTGACTCCAGTGAGTTAGCCCTTTCTGCAGGAGGGTATGAGCTTGAGAAGGCAGGAAGGGGCCAGGCTTTCCCTGGGGACCAGGCAATGGTAACCGAAAGCCATCTTGCCCCTGACTCGCTGCAGTCACCCTCTCTGGCAGGCTTCCTCCCGGCTGCTGGCTCCTCACTGTCTCGGTGTCACAGTCTGTCGTCGTGGTGACATTCCTCAGTGCATACACCACCCCGGCGTTCCAGGCAGACCCGGAATCTCCTCTCCTGCTCTATAGTGTATGTGGTCAGCGGACGGCGGGGCACCAGTGTGGAGGAGGAGCGGGCCTGCTGGGCGCTGGAGACTGGGAGACAGTACCAAGTGACCGACGCCTTCTATGATGTGGTGAGCCACGTCCTTCATCCATCACAGGTATCAGTCACATGACAGCAGGTATATGTCACCTGACTTAGAACAAAATGGCCCTCCATTCCATGTTATGGAACGTATCGATGCTGGTGGCAATCTAGAGAGAAGGACTTTTTCAGCTTCTGAAGACTTCCACCAGCCATTCTTATCACCTCCTGCTGACCTGCCTCTCTATTTTGACATACATCTACACCCTCTTCCCAATGCTGGCGCTGAGATAGCCTTAACAGTTATGAACTTCACACAAACCCCAGTGTAATACAGCAGCTACAAACTTGTGACATGTTAATTGTTCAGTGTAGTTCGTACACCATCTGCAGGATGGATTACCACTGGCCCTAAACCCACCAATCAGCTTGTAGCAGGAAGTAGCGATCAGTGACCTGCTTGTCCTACAGCCTGCTGCCATTGTGTTTCCATGGAAACCACGGGGTGACATCAACTCCCAGGATAAAATATAGGTGCAGCAATTCTGACAAACTGGGGAATCACATGAATCTTTTTTGGGTTGACAAATGTAGTACATTCTTCCACTTGTTATTCCAGTGGAGTTGCCATGGTAATGGTGAATGGGAAGGCGATGGCAGGTGGAAGGATGACAGAGATTAAGGCCAAAGTTGCATGAAATCCCTGACACATGGCAGAGGTGCAACTACAAGTTAAGGGTTTTCCCGGTACACAACACGCGTAACAGCAGCGTCGCTGTTGTCATAGTAACCATAAGCTTCTCCTCCTAATTTCGCTGAGGGCCAGAATCAAGGGTGTTCCTCGTCAGAGTTTGCGGGGAGTCTGTTCATAATAGGAGGCTACAATCAATTAAGCCCTCCTGTTTCGATCAATTAGGCATGTGACTTGATCAATTGCGGTAATAGAAATGTTGTAAAACATCCATTACTTAAAACTAATTTAATAGATGGATGCTATCATGTGATTTACTGCTGCTGGACTGAATGAGATGATGGCAAAACTGGCACAAAGCTGCTGGAACTCTGACTTCAGATGGCTCCGATATTTATGTTGCTTTGCTGTTTATGTGCCCATTTTTAGGAGCTAGAGAATAATGCAGGTTGCCAAGGTTGACGTGTTGTGTGACAGGAGGACACAGTAATAGCTTTTTCTGGCATCATCAGCTTCTGCCAGTCACGTCTAACCATCACTCACTGCCGAAGGAATCAAAATGATTCAGCGTTACCCTCCTAAAAAAGTCGGCTTATATTGGGGGGTGTGAGTTCTTGCATTTTTCAGGGTAAAAGCTGGTGAATGGACTATCGAAGCGAACGGCAATAGTCCAAATCAGTGTTTAAAAGCACGTTTGTGGTGCTGTTTATTTCCAGAATGAATCCTTTGGGGCGTGCCAAATGATTTTAGCAGAAAAAGTCGTATGAACCCCTGTGTTATTATCCAGCTCGGTCAGTATTGACTTATATTAAACTGATTTTGACTCTGCTCATCCCCATATAGCGCATCCCGAACCTGGGCCCAAGTGACACTGAAGGCAGTCTGTGAAGGATGCAGCAGCATTACTGTCACCGTGGTAACAGGCCTGAATGACATCAGCGTTATGGCAGGCCTGGCAGCCCACAGTCCCTTCAGGGTATGCCAGTCCTTTGATTATTTATAATGATCTACAAAATAACTGCAGGAATGGAACAGACACTGCTTGATATGTGCAGCTGGGCTCTGGGTCTTTGTAATGCGTCTCCCCCTGCAGCCACATTAGAGGAATCCTAGGGTATTAGTCCAGTGTAACATTTTAATGAGTCTTCATCTAAATCATAGTGCTTATCCGGTGCAGGTTGAGGTGAACCTGGAGCCTCTCCCAGTAGGCTCAGAGCAGGCATGCACCCCCAGGAAGTCCGTCCATCAAGGGACATAGATAGGCACTATGGGTAATTTAGTGACACCAGGTGACCGACATGCACGTCACTGGGCTGGGGGAGGAACCCAGAGCAGCCAGAGGATACCATGATGCAGAGAGAAACTGGCTGAGCAGGATCCCAACACGCTGCAGGGCGTCCTAGGAGAGGGTGCTGTTAATAACCTCCTCAAAATGGGTTTTAAAGGATATTCATACTGAAAGGCCAGCCAAGTAGTAGGAAGAGTTTGCAATGGTTTGGGGTGGTGTTCACTGCCAGCTGCAAATCTGTGATCGTAATGCATGGCCTCCATGCATTTCATTTAGGGTTTTGGGCACTGATTCTCCTGCAGCAACGTTTTCAGCCATTCCTTGTTCCTGCAGAGTCACGGCCAGGGGCACAGACAGACTGGCAGGTGCTTCCAGAGTGGAGAGAGAGGGAGCTTAGCACCAAAGGGGCAGGCATGTCAGTGTGACATACAGCGATGTGGGGCTGCACTTACTCTCCTTCTGAAGTATGGGAAACACAAGGGGGGGTTGCGCTCCATCTCCATCGTGGCGTGGAGAGTCTTGTCAAATCAGTGTCACTTGATGAAACAGAAGCCCTCTCAGCCGGACTGAAACTCAGCCCACAGACAGGGATAATCCCTAACTGGTGGCTAGTTTGAGCAGCTGCTCTCATCACTCTGGCTCTGCAGAAATAGGGGAAGGTCATACTTGTGACTTGCAAGTTTTGGGTTTTGAGGTCATGGGATGATAATGTCCTAAATGTTACTCAGCTGTTCGGGCGACAGGCAGAGGGTCTGTCATGCTGCTCAACTGAGGGTCTTTGCTGCATTTAAGTCTAAAAAGGACATTAATATCATTTGAGGACTTGTGATACATGAGGTGGCATGGTCTCCCTGAGTTGCATAGGTGCAGCGAATAGCCAGATAGATAAATGGGTGGTTCTGAAATTGCCCATAGAGTGTGATTTTGTGTGTATCCTGTGCAGGATGTCCCCCTGCCTTCTGCTCTGTGCAGCGTGGGACCGACTCCAGACTCCCTGGGACCCTGTACGAGATAAACAGTTGGATGATGGGTGGATGTTACATAGGGAGAGCCCTGGAGCAGGAGAGAATCCAGAATGAAGCAGATAACAGATCGCGGTGCATCATTAATGGACAGACACCCGCCGATCAGTCACACCGATGGTGTCATCCATGGGCCGCAGCCTGAAATATTAACCGTTATGGCTGCCTGCATGTTAAAGCGGTAACCTTTTCACACTTCACATCAGGACAACCACATTCCCAACATAGACGTGTAAGACGGACAGATGGCCGGCAGCCGCTGAGTCCAGCCGTGGGCGGGAGTCTCGAGGGGCACCGCATCGAGAATAATATTCAAATATAACAGCACTAGTATCCATGGGGAGACTTGGATCTCCTGTGAGAAGATGGCAAACCGCAGCCAGCACTCTGCATCCTGTGTCGATTGTTCTTGTGATGTTCTCCTCAGCCAGATTCCTTAATTCTCTTCAGAGCTGCAGAGTCATGTTGTGCGAGAACGACGTTCGTCATGATATGGAAGAATGAAGATGAAAGCTTCTGCCTTTCAGGGTGTGTTCTGCGCCTTGTCTTCTTCACCTCCATCTGCTCCTTCATCGTGTGTCCCCCCCATCGCATGCTCTGAGCCACAGATCTGGAGACTTCCAGGTGTGGATTTATGTCAGCACCTGAGATGGTGTTCACCTAGGAGACAGCAGCACCAGGCAGGCTGAGCAGGATTTGCTCCAGACCACCATTGACCACATAGCTGCGCTGCTGAGAGCCTGGAGTGCAGCGCCATGTGCCAAGGTTGCTTATTCCCCTTTTGACCTTTGACCTCTGACCCCGTGGAACCATTAATAGAGTGATCTGCCCCCTCTTCGTCTCACATGAATCATGTCTCCCAGTCAGGCCCCCTCAGAACCCCCTGGCTGCCACACGCCAGTCACTGTGTGTTTGCCCGGGCATACAGATACCTTCTCACTGGGCTTCCATGTCTTTAGGTGTATCAAGAGATCTCTCCATCTTTTAGCAATTGTGACAACTGGGCTGGACCCAGAATAGAACTATGTGAAACGGGGGGGGCGGTGGGCAGAGACTGTTCAGGGCGTGGCCATGAGTTTAAGAAAAAATGTATGTGTCATGTGATGGACTGGCTTACTGTCCTGCCTTGTGCCTCGTGCTGCCTGAGATAGCTCTAATCCCCACCATGGCCCTGACCAGGATCACTGGATAGAGGGATGGATGGACTGAGGGGGGCCTCTCTCATTATATGATCACTCACTGAACTGGATAACATCAAGCTATTCTGTCTGCTGATTCTCATACATTACCGTAAATCAGTATAATGTGCCTCTGAATTATAAATATGGGGGCCTTATCTGGTTTGATGCGGTGTTATGCGATCTGTTCCTCTGCTTCGCCCATTTATGTCTTTGAAAGGTGCTACTGCTCGTGTCACTCCCTACCAGGTGAAACGGGAGGGTGATCCAAACCCTGGGTGAGGCTGGAGTTGCCACGGTGACAGAGCCTGATCTGTGGGTGGGCTGTTGGTACACTGAGGCTACACGGCGAGCGTACTGCAGGCTATTACTAAGGACGTGTGGATGCAGCTCACCTTCACAAAGATAAAATACCCACAAGGCCTCACTTTTAATTATATCGTGACCTGTGTCTGTCCCTGTACCTCACCTTTAATTAAATCATGGTGCAGTTATCTCTTTGTCTGTCCCTGCACCTCACCTTTAATTAGTCATGGCGCAGTTATCACTTTGTCTGTCCCTGCACCTTACCTTTAATTAGTCATGGCGCAGTTATCTCTTTGTCTGTCCCTGCACCTTACCTTTAATTAGTCATGGCGCAGTTATCACTTTGTCTGTCCCTGCACCTTACCTTTAATTAGTCATGGCGCAGTTATCACTTTGTCTGTCCCTGCACCTTACCTTTAATTAGTCATGGCGCAGTTATCTCTTTGTCTGTCCCTGCACTACACTTTCAAGAAAAAATCTGATGGCCCTTACAGCTGGGTTCCAGAAGAGATTATCAGCCAATGCTCCACTCAGTCGTGCTTTGCTGAGGTATTACGGTCCTCCAGTCCCCAGCCACTCATTTTCATTTTTACTGGCAATAAGCTGGAAGGGGATTTGAGGTTCTGCCCAGAGTAATTGTTACCATAACTGTTACTCTGTGGCCAAAGGTGAGGAACCTTCAGAAAGTCGACCTGCTGTCCGTCTGTGCACTCCGGTATTAAGCAAGGCTTTTAGCCCCAATTATCACTGTCTATATCGCCATGGAGACAGAACCCTTTGATAGAAGCTACATGAGTTCAATCAGAATATTAGACTGTATATTGTACATTTCTTTTTAAAAGGTTCAAAAGTGTTGAGTATTGGGCATGTAGGAAATAATTACCTCCAAATGACATCCATTTACTCTGACTATAAGAAGGATTTTTTACAGACTGCATTTACCCTTAAAGAGCCTTTAAAAATCAGTGTTAAACACATTTGCACCAAAAAGGCAAATCATGTAATGTTTCTTAGTTGATTTGAAGTAGGCCTTCCAAATGATACAGGGCTGCTGAATTGTCTGAAGCCCTTTTGAGGATCACAGAAGCATTAATCCAATTTGGCAAAATTCAGGTTGGGTAGCAGTTTTACCAGCCGATTGATTGTGTGATTATTACTTGAATGTAGTTTTCATTTTTAAAAAGCATTTCTCCGTTGTTTAATAGGAACAAAACAAACTTCTAGCTTTATTCTTGATATGTTCTGGGTATGCACCCGCACACACATACACACATTCAATTTGCATACATGCACATGCACTCACACACGGACACACACACACAGATGCACACACACATGCACTCAGGGGCCTGGTCTGTCTTCACAGAAGGATGCCTTGTGACCTTTCTCTGACCTCTGACCTGGTTCCTCACAGGGTGAAGGTTGGGAGCCCATCTGGTCTGAGTCCAAACCAGGTCTGTGCTCTGTAAATTATACTGATGCTGCCTGACTGTGGCACAGACTGATAATATAATAATAAATGATTTTAATCACCATTGTCCTCATTTAATGCTTAATGAAGTCAATACTACTTAGTATGAGGTTACATGAGGGGGCTTCCTGTGGGGCTTGAAGTAGCGCGAGAGTGAGACTGGAGTGGTGGATGTCACCCCTCAACAGCAAAGGTCCCGAGCTCGCTCGACACTCCCTTTTTGCCATGTCATGGGGCCCTGCGGGGTCACTCAGGCACCAGGTGGGTGTTTGGACACGGCTCCACACAGCACCACGCAGAAGAGACTCAGGACTTTGGTGCACTCTTCCTGTGTGTCAGCAGCGCGGTATCTGCACTCATTCTCCATCCCCAGCCTGCAGTGTGGGGTGGAGGTGGGGCCTCCTAGCCTTGCCCCTTGGCTGAACTGTCCAGGTCAGGGCTCTGATCTAGGTCAGCAGTTCCATTATCACAACAGACACGCTCTCATCACTGGTGACAGCTCCATTAGGCTGTGCTGGTAACAGGACACTGCAACTACACCAGACTGGCGCTAATGGCTTGTGTCCGGAATTCACAGCCACCCGATCCTCCGATCGGCCACTCTTCCTTCCAGATGACCTGCTCTGGGAAACTCCAGACAGCAACAGGCACTTCTTTACAGTCCATGCTGGTGTGACACTCCTGCGGTTTCGGGGAGAACCCATCCCTCTGCCTGCCGTCTGTGTTCCTGTGGATAAGATCGCCCCCTGGTGTCTGTGGATGGTACATGCTGGGCCTGCAATGATCTGTGTTTCATTCATCTGTTAGTATCAATTTACGCCATTATTCAGGCCAGCAGTTGTCTCTCAGGTGAAATTCGATTCGATTTTTTTTCTCTCTTAAAGGCCGGCCTGGAAGCTGTAATGTATTCTCCATTCGAACTCAATTTACCCAATCACAGGAAAGGTCCTAGCAAAGCATGCTGGGGCAGTGGTGGTGGGCAACAGGCTAGAAAGGGGGAAGTAGTCCCTCAGAGAGGTACAGGGGAAAGTCAGGAACCCTGAACATCTCAGTGTGCTAGGAATGTGATGCTAATTTGACATGCTTTGTCCTGTACAGATGACAGTGCAGATGGCTGGGACCCCATGCCTGTTTTTGCATAATTATAGGAGTCTCGTTTATATATTGACATGGTCGTTGTGGAACTCTCCAGTCCACAGTATGACACAAATAAGCCATGCTTATATCACCTATTCTTGCTTTGTGGAAAAAGCCCTCTCATTTTACAGTTTGTCCTGAATCAATGCAATTTGAGCCCTGTGAATGAATGCAGAGCCGTTGCTGTAGTGTTTGTTTTTCTCTGGAATTCCATCGGTGGATTGTTTGTTTTTTAACGATGCCAGCTTACCCAGGGAGAGAGGCTTCAGTGTCGCGGTTTCTTTTTTTGCAATTTGGCGCCCCCTAGTGGCAAGATATAACAACTTCGCTCTCAGACTTGAGCACCCTTAAGAAAAGTGGGGAGTGGAGATGACGTTCATGCAGAGTGTATTTCTCCTGGGAATATTTTATCAGACCCATAAGTGGATGCTTTTTGGATTTTGATGGTGTTTCAATTTCTGTGAAGTTCATGACCCCCACATTTCCTTCCCTGTCTCTTCGTGTCAGTATGGCTGTGTGATATCGGCACATCACCAGTCTGGTTCCTGCCATCTTCTCTCCGTGTCCCTCCCTGCCTGCCCTCATTGTACAGGATCGAATGATGCATATGTGATCCAGCAGGTTAGGCTGCTTTGCCTGTGAGACTGAGGTTGTTGATTCAAATCCCACAGCTGGAAAAGTGACCCTAGCTGCACCAGGGACCGGCTGACCCTGCTTCTCCATTGTACATCACTTTGGATAAAAGAATCTGCTTGATAAATAAAATAAATGTAAACATTTGCTTTTATGTTGCCATCTGTTTTTTTTTTTTACAAAGGGCAGAGTTCAGCTCAGGCTAGGATCGATGCCCTTGTTCAGATGCTTGTGGGTGTGAACCCCAGTCAGCAGTCATATCACTACTGGGCGTTTGAGCAAGACCCTTAACCCCAACTGCTCCAATTTTTAGTTTTTTTTTTTTTTTGGAAAAAAGCATCTCCTAAATACTAATTCTCATGTAAATATATCTTTGCCTTAAACTATTCCCATTTATTGTGGAAACAGAGCCACACCCAGCGTGTGGTGTCCATGTACAGCCCTACCTAACAACTCTGCAGGCCAGGCACCTCCACCTGCTGATATTACCACATTGAGCAGTTACTCAACCGTTAGCTCAAGACCCAATAGTGGATCACCATCAGCACCACCCCCCTCCAAGTTTATCCATCAGCACCCAGCCCCAACCCACAAATTTGACCAACTCCACCCTGCCCCCTTTTAATACTTTGTTTTATATGTATATGGGCTAACATTTTTTTGCATGTGGATCCAGTGGCTAAACAAGCTAAGAACTACTGATGTAGTCATACACCCCTACACACAGCACACATACCCAGGTAAGGGAACATCTGCTGCTCTCCTGAAGGGGTAATATAATCACGTATAATGTGTGAACAACATACTGTGGGCTCAGAGCAGAGACTGATCCACTGTGGACAAAGCCAGGACACTGAAGACAGCACCTTACAGATAAGCTGGGAGATGAGCACCATCACTCTAGTGCAGGACCTCCACTCACTCCTAAGCAGCAGCTGACTAACCCACTTGTCAGTGTATGGAGTCAGCCTTCACGCTGGCACACATGGCTGCAGTAACACACATGCTGACCACGCCCGTCTGTCCACATCTCTCCTGCAGAGCGTCCACTGCTCAGGCTGCTACGCGATCTGTACTCAGCAGGACATGGAAGACGACCTCCTCTCCAATTCGTATGACAGAACAACAGAACCGACTGTGGTGACAAACATCTCCCAGGAACAGCAGCCATGAAGCCAAATTGCCACCAGGTTCATTTCCAGACTTTTACCTCTAATGTACAAATAACTTACCAGGAAGATTCTGGCATCTTTCTAAATACACAATAGCTGTATCACGCTTATTATACCGCTAGATGAAGACGGGTAAAGACTAGTTTGTCACGCATCATGGCACAGATAGACCCAATCAAAAGTAACGATTTTAACCATGGCTGCAAAGTGCCTTAAATTCACAAATCTATTATTTTGAAGTAAGCACAGGCTCACCAGAACCACCGTACAAGGAAAAACATCTGCCAGAAAGAGACATGCTTTAGCAATCCTTCAGCAAAATGTTTTATTGGGAGAGAGAGACAGGTAGAGGCTGGAGATACAGCAAGCCAGTCCGGGCAGTCAGGCTCTTCCTCATACACAAGAGGGGCTCATTCAAAATGCTTGTCTCCGGTGTTCAAAGCTCCACATCCACAATGCAGCTCGCAGCCAGATGACCAGAGTGAAATCCTGCCGTGTAACCCCACCTCCACCCTCCTGCCGCTGAGGGCCGGAAGCTCTAGTGCTGCTTTCTCCGGAATGAGCATCCTGCAGGCAGACAGAGCCAGGTCATGGCGGGGTTAGGGTCAGGAGGAGCAGCATGCAACTCCACTTTGGGCAAACAGAACAAAACCTCATTTCCTGCCCCACATACCTCAGGCAAACTATTAAGTGAAACTGCAGATCAATTTTCAGATAAACTAAGGATGAATCTTTCATTCTGTTTTAATGACAATAAAGTAGGGAGCTATTAAATGTAACAATGCAAGACACATCCATTCAGCTTTCATTTAAGACAGCATATCCAAGAATGTTTTTCATCCTCCAGGGATGAAAGCGATGCCACCCCCTCCATTGTCAAGATGGTTACTTTGGAAGACGGATTCATGTGCTTTGATTCAAATTCTAAGACCACAAAAACCCAAAAGCAAGTAACTAGAAAACAATGAGTTTAATTAGTTCAATAAACATTCCCAACACAGAGGCTCTCTAAGATTGATGTGAAATAAATGTTAGGCTGTGGAATCTAACCAAAATCTGACACGACTGCAAAATGCTCTAAACCTCTTGAAATTAATTCCACTGAACTGATCTCATCCTGACACACAGGCACCCAAGCAGCCCATCCTGACTGTACATGAGGCACTGCGGCTACTGACCTTCTGTAAGACGGGCTTTCCCTCCAGTGGGCTGGCACAGCACTGTGGAGCAGCCGACACAGAGCACCACTGTCTGCGCGTGGCTGAACACTGTGGTGATCTTGTAGCATCCTAAGGAGAAACGGTGAACAAAGGGGAAGGTCACACTGGTGAGTCACGTGACGGCCCGAACACCAATACCTGGATGGTCCATGCTCAGTCACAGCACCTCTGCAGTGGGGACCAACCTGGACATTTAACATCCATGAAGTAGGAGTTGGGGCTCTGCACGAGGCGCTTCTTCTTGTGCCTCCTCTTCTCTTCCTCAGGGGATGGGTGCAACAGGTCCTTTGCGAGCTGGGGAGGGAAAACAACATTTACTAAACCGTGCAAGATGATGTGGTCAATCGTCTATGTCTTACTATCTACACAGCAAACGGCTTCCTCTAAAAACTTTTACGCCACAGGCAATCCCTGCGCCCATTTATAAATGGGTAAATATCGGAGAAACCGAATTGGACCAACAGGAAATATCACAACGTGGCCAATTAAATGCCACGAAATTACAGCAAATGTCGAATAAATCGTTCCGATTATCCGAACCAATAGGCACTTACTAAATAGCAATAAAATATTCACAAAATAAATATTACAATCTAACTTCCCGTATATTTCACGGTACATCATTTAGCACAACAATGACAGATAAATACGGGACGCACGATGATCCTGGAGGCCAATTTCCTAATGCGTCAGAACAGCTCATCTTTAAAATTAAATTACACTTCAACAGGTTAACGGTCAGGAATCGCATCGTATCATGATTAATCAAAGCGCATAAATGAACATCCGTACAAATAGCGTTCAAGTATAATCTACAGTGCGGATTAACAAAGTAACGTTAAAACGCTGCATGCTTCGTGTACGCCGCCATCTTATTTTCTTAGTGGCGCTCACAACATGCTCTACATTACAATTTTCTTTTCTTTTATCAGTGGCTCTTGACTGATAACTTCCTCAGAACAACGCAAGTACATTCAATAGCTCGCTACGACGCGTTAATCCATTCGTCGATACACGTTTCACAGAATATCCCGCGGTTTATACACGGCGAAGACACTCACTGGCATGTTGGCGAGTTAGTAGCCGCCGCCGAAAAGAAGGAAGAACCGGAAGCGGGCGCCTAATATAAACGGGGCTCGTACGCAGGGGCAGGAAGTTGCCGAACCGCCATTTTCAAAAAGTGTGCGTGTAAAGCGACAGCGACATGGGAGGTCTTTGTGGCCATATTGATGAGGTCGCCATTGTGTAACTTGTAGTTTCGCAATGGAAGCATTTTATTTCAATGCTTGATGAATTAAGGGGCAAGATGACTATCAAAATATTTCTGATTATACCTGACACTTTATTTTTTACTCAAAAGCTCATCAGATGTAAAATAAGCACATCTGCCATGTATTTTCGTTAGGAGCCATTGGCTATATAGGTGGCCACAGAATAACCTACTTAATCCAGCATGCAACCATTTAATCCCACGGTACACATGATCTGACAAGCCATTGATTCCACTACAGTTTTCTCTTAGCACATGTTGCAACATCTTTTTGCTGACCGTTATACAGATATGCTTTATTCGGCCTAGATTTCCAGCCTTTAATATTCAGATAAATGAACCGTTGGGTGGGATTTAAACTGGGGCGAAAACTTTGCGATTACACTAGTTTTTGAGACTGTGCGATGAATATCAAAGTATTCTACTAAATCACTATATAAAATGAGGTTTAACTAGTGACAACATGACGGAGAATGCCAACATAGGATATGTCGCCCCCTGTCGGTGCAGAAGGTAAGTGCCCCATTCCCACCGTCCTACTCCCTTTTCCGAGAGCGAAATATTTGCGAACCTCTCCCTTTCCACGTAAACTTTCGGGAACTCGGAACACAGTAAATACAGACTTTGCGTGGAGCCGAACTGCTACATGACTGCCCGCTGAGAAAGAGCTGCCCGTCGTTTTTCAGCCACACTGGATTAGAGTTATGTGAAAAAATAAGCAAAACTTCGAAATGAGCCGAAACAACCGAGGCAGCCTTTAAATTTTCCTTTCGCTCGGAAGAACAGCAGCGCTGGAGAGGACGGCGACTTTTCCTTGACATTGTCGATGGGAAAATAAAATTCAAGCATATAAGAAAAAGGGACTAAAACAAAGTCAGTCTGTGTCCGGAAAAAAAATCAATATTCCACTGAGTAACTTTGTCTGGAGATATCCGTGTTTCAGTTAGTTTGGGGTTTATTTTTATATTGAAAGCGGAATTTTTTGGTATTGAAACACGTAAATACATAAATATGGCGAAGAAGTATGACTTTTTATTTAAACTGCTGTTAATCGGAGATAGTGGTGTCGGAAAAACTTGTCTGATCATCCGTTTCGCGGACGATAACTTCAACTCCACCTACATCTCCACCATCGGTAACTACCCGCCCGGTACCGCGGCTCGCGCCGCCGCCGCCGCCCGCTCTCGCGCACAGCCCCGTCCGCTCGCGCCGTCCTCGCGCCAGTACCTGTCTGCATTCTACTTCCTCCCCCACCGTTCGCTTCTCGCTCCCGCAGAAAGTGCCCGTCTCTCCATCTGAAACTGTTTGCCTGCGTCCATCTTGCCAAGCCCTCTGCATCTCTTTCCCGTATATCTTTTGCCTCCAGTGTTTTGCTCCGCCGCCATGCACCCCCCCGCCCCGGGACCCTATCTCTTTTGCAATCTCTCACACATAATGGCTCTCTTCCCTGGCATGGCATTTTGTTTGCGAGCTCATCCAGATTGTTGTGAGCGCGCTTCCCCGCTTGGGATCTGGCTTTATTATTACTAAATGCAACAGACTTGCCAAAGGCTGTGGAGCATTCTCAGCATTTCAAGGTGTTTAATTGACCTGACCTAGATCTGGTATATTGCCAACGTTGCGATTCAAACGAAGCCTCCCTTTTCTCACCCCCACCCCCGTCCCATCTACAGGCATCGACTTTAAGGTTAAAACAATAGAAGTAGAAGGAAAGAAAGTAAAACTGCAAATCTGGTAAGAATTTCCTGCGCGTGAGGTGTCTGTGAGCGTATTGCAGTGTGTGCTGTGAGGTGTGCCCTGGAGAGCAGTTGTTTCTGTGCAGTTAGACGAGAAGCTTATAGCAGGCATTTGGAGATGTCACATGAATATCGTCATTATAACAATATCGTAATAAAAACTCGTGTACTACGTCATACACAAAACGTGGCTCTTAAGAAAAAATAAGGGTCAATAAAATCCGCCTGCTTCTATGTTAGTACTGTGGCAGCGTGTACAGTTTTAACAACTTGATTGCACACTTTATTGGTGGTTACAGTATGCGGATAAATGATGTAACATTTGTACAGCATGTAAATGATTGCTTATTCCGGTACAGTTTTGTTGGCCGAGCCGGGTTCATCGTCAGTGTGGTTTGTGTGTTAACAGGGACACGGCAGGACAGGAAAGGTTCAAGACTATCACTACGGCGTACTACAGAGGAGCTATGGTGAGTCTGCACACACCCTGCACACAGAAAACAGGTCTGGTGTCATAAAGCAGTTTCCGAGTCATGGCACTTGTAGGACTCATTGTGTAATGTCTGTGATTGCCTCAAGGGCATTATCCTGGTGTATGACATCACTGATGAGAAGTCCTTTGAGAACATTCAGAACTGGATGAAGAGCATCAAAGAGGTGAGATGGGGTCGTCAGGAGAATGGGGCTGATTAGCGGTTTGCAGTGTCAATCATGCTGATTTAAGAAACTGATTTGAATTGATTTATTTAAGAAAATTATGTGGTTAACAGTTTATCAGAAACAGCACATTAATGTCACCAAAAGGTTAATTCAGTTCCATCCATCCATCCATCCATCCATCTTTCACCACTTATCCGGGGTCGGGTCGTGGGGGCAGCAGTCTAAGCAGGGATGCCCAGACCTCCCTCTCACCAGCCACCTCCTCCAGCTCCACCGGGGAAATGCCAAGGGGTTCCCAGGCCAGCCAAGAGAGATAATCCCTCCAGCGTGTCCTGGGTCTGCCCTGGGCCTCCTCCCGGTTGGACATGCCCGAGGCACCTCCCCAGGGAGACGTCCAGGAGGCATCTTAGACAGATGCCTAAACCATCTCAACTGGCTCCTTTTGAATCCATGAGCCTCCACCTTGTCGTGGTGGAGGGGTTTGTGTGCCTCCATGATCCTAGGAGCTATGTTATCTAGGGCAATTTTCCCTGGTAGGCACTCCCAAGGCAAACTGGTCCTAGGTAAGCGGGCAGACTAAGTGCATTTCAAACAGACTCCCATGAGGATTGGTGTAAAGGACCATGTTACCCTACCCGGATTGGGGAGACCGGGGCCTCGCTCTGCCGGGGGAGCTGTGGGGGTCGGGTCCAATGTAGATCGAGTGGCAGTCAAAGGCAGGGGCCTTGGTGGACCGATTGTCAACTTAATTCAATTCATTTAATTTAAAGAGTTTCATAATTTAATTGGTTGTAAAATTAGTAGTTTTTAGTATAACCAGCATCAACACACTTTCAGTATCATACAAGATCGTGCACTCATTTCTGTTTAAGGATTTCTAACTTGTGCAATATTCCACATCACCTTTGACTTCTGACCCATGAATACCCAATCAATAAATCAATTATGTTACTGATCACAGTCCTGAACCGTATTCTACACACCGGTGTACTATGGTCATCTGAAAAATAAACCAAAGCCTCTTTATGTAATTGCTAAATTAAACTTTAACTATTTTTGCAAATAAGTAGATGATCGCAGAGTTTATGGAAGCTTGGATGAGAGCCATTGGAAAGTCCCACCCGTTCATAACCGTATTTTACAGAATGCATCATCAGGAGTGAACCAGATGTTGCTTGGCAACAAGTGTGACATCGAAGCCAAAAGGAAGGTGTCCAAGGAAACAGGAGAGAAGGTCAGGCGAGACCTGTGATCTTGTATGCTTCATGGTGCTAGAGGTCTATGCTTTGGTATTGATGGACCTGGGCTCAAGCCTGGGACTCATTTTGAGAATATATTCTTTTTGGGGGAAAGTGTGTGACCCTGTGGGTTAGGACTCTGTGCCAGTTATCAGAAGGTCACTGGTTCAAATCCATTGACTGACTTATGTCACCATTGGGCCCTGACAAGGCCCTTAACCCCAGTTGCTCCGGGGATTGGCTCTCCCTGCTGTCAGATCCTCACTTGTATGTCACTTTGGACAAAAGTGTCCACTTGATAAACGTAAACACAAGACCAGAGAGTGACCAGTGAGAGCTGCCATCCATGTTTATGTAGATTCATCTGTCTGACTCTCCGCTTACTTTAGCCTGTATCTAAGTGACGGACTATTCTGCAAAGAGATATAAATGAGAAATTCAGTATTTAAATTTGGCACTCTAAAATATGTCGATTTGTCTCTAAACGATAATGAACAGGTATTGAAAAATCTTTAAGAGAGTTCTGCCCTTCGATAAGTCTGTTTTATCCAGGGAGGGGGTTCCATCATATTACTTAAACCAGAAAATGTGTAGTTCTCAATGGCGATTCCTGGCCCAAGAGCCAGATTTATCCAAACATATGAACCTTTCCGTGGTTCTTATTGTAGGTCTGTCAGCTCATCTGTCTCATCAGAGTAGTTAGAGTTATGCTAGTATTATAATTAACAGAGAACCACAGTTTAGCTCTCAGGGTTGTAGCATATACTGTCATCATGGTGAGTGAGACGTTGGCCTCATGAGCCATTGGCATACATGTCTGTCGCCTGAGGATGGCAGTCTTGACAGTATGATGACAGCATGATGCACGATGACGGTACGATGTTTTCAAGATGGCAGTAATCATTCTGATGTCATTCCCCTGACAGCTGGCGAAGGATCATGGAATTCGATTCTTTGAAACAAGTGCGAAGTCTAGCATTAACGTAGAGGAGGTAAGCAAATAAACAAAGAATGGAATCTGCATAAGCTATTCATCTCTGACGTTACACATTCATGTCGTGTCTGTAATCGGTGAATGTGTCCACACTTGTGTTTATGGACATACAGCACTGAGCCTCAGATTGAACCTTCCATGTATGTTAACCAAATCCTTGAGTCGCTCAGCCCCCCACCCCCGTCCTTCCTGTTTTCAGTCTTTTATCGCTTTGGCTCGAGACATCCTGCAGAAGACAAGCAAGAAAGCGGTAAGCTCTCCCTCTACGCCTCTATATGTAAGCGCACACAGTCTGTCACTCATCCCTCACGCACAGCGCCGATCGCGCTGTAACTCGCCTATCCCGGGCCCTCTGGGTCACCGTCTCACAGGACGTGCTGGTGTCTGCGGCCCTCAGTAGCGCTTCACATTAGAGCTTTGTATCGCGCTGAGCTGCTCCTGCTAGGTCTCAGACTGTGCTCCCTCTACCTTGCAGGGTCCCGCGGGTCGAGAAGTCAAGCTGACCTCCACTGAGAAGAAGAAAACAGCATCGAAATGTCTTCTGCTGTGAGCTGGCCGAGAGACGAGAGGTCTGCGGAGCAGTATTACGGGGGGGGGCAGGGTGTAAGATACGAATGAAAGTGTAACAGAGGGGAGGGGGCACCAAGATAAAATATGGTGATTAGGGACTGGGGTCGTACCATACAGTACCATATTGCCATACCTGCATGGTCAGTCAAGTCACACGTAGACACATTCACTCACTCACACACACACACACACACACACACACACACACACACACACACAGACACAGGGTGCAGCATGACCTCGAGAAGAGGCAGCATCACAGGCCGGGGCCGAATATGTCGGTGGGGGCGTTTATTCAGAGAGCAGTGGTTCAGAAGAATCTCAAATTCATCCAAACCGGTTTAGATGAAATATATTCATCTCAGAATGTGCTAAGATTAAGAAGGGTCACTTCTCTGGGGTAGAGCATGTGAGAGTTGGGCAGAGTTACGTGAGAGATGGAGAGGGGTAAAAAGAAGCAGAAATGGAGGGATAGGGGAGCGGTTTGTAAGCGGGTGCCAGGCAGATATGCGGGTGTGGAGCTCCCGGGCTCCTAGGTCAATGTCGCTCTGTTTGTGCTGCACACGGCTTTTCACTCTCAGCCTGTCTGCGTGGCTCTCAACACTGTCGGTCTCGTCTTTCGCTCTTTCGCATATTAAATATCACCTGTAACCTTATATAGTTTGCAGATGTTTCTCCGATATTATGTATCAGCTGCTTCAAATATATGAGAGTGTAAAAATTGAAATGCAATAAAAAAAAAGTCAAGAAAGCAGGTGTATTTCACGGAACTGCCGATGTCCTTATTTTTTGTGTCGCTGATTCTCACACAGGGCGTGAGGCGGGGGGCACCCTGCGGGGGATGCCTCTCAATCCATCCAGATCGCTCAGTGTTGGCAGTTTATAGAAAGAAGTTCAACTAACCTCATGGTTTTGGATTGTAGGAAAAGGTTTAAGATTATCACACAGATGCTGTTTGGGGGGTGGGAATGGCAGCCGCAAGCCCAGAGGCGTGTGACTTCGCCACCACTTCCAAGTCTCTGTGCTGCCTTCACATTAACGGGTTATTTTTGCATGTTTCTGTTTTGTTGATTGCTTGACATTTGTTCAGCAAAGTATTTTTGCACCTGTGTGTGTAGATGGTGCGGCAGGGCAGCCATTCAGTGAAAGTACGCTCCTGTTGGGGACTGCGGTGACTTCTCCTTAATCCACGACCGAAACCTGCGACCTTCAGAGCATGAGGTCCTTTTGGGCGGCTCTTCCTGTTTTATGGGTTTTTCAGAGAGAACCTGGAAGCTGTCATGTTTCAGTGTCTTTCTCCTGGCAAACATTTTGTTTTTCCTCTGTTTTTGTTCACGGTCCGGCTGAATGTGTTCGGTGACATGGCGAATGTTAACATTTCATTCAGTATTTGTGAGCTGTAGCTTCAGAGATGTTATTGCCATCACTGCACAAGTAGGCATGTTGGGTAAAAGATAAATTGTCGGTTTCTCTGAGTGGATTTTTTAGGTTAGTTTCTGAAGCTGGAAAATATCCTTCCAGATAAACAGCTACACGTCAAGCAGTGGCGCCCAGTTTGTTTCACTTCCTCTCTGTTTCTTTGTAGTTGGTACCTTCCTTGCTTGCCTCTGGGGTTTAGCATGCAGCCATTGCCCTGTGCAGCAATTCTGACCCCAAACTGCAGTTGTGACATTGGCCACCAGGGGCTTCAGTGGTAGTATTGATCCGGATGTCTCTGAGGGCTGTTTCTTGCATACTGCTAAGATCCATATTATATATTTTATATAGCACTTTAACATTGTTTGCATTTCAGTGCAGTTACGATGAAACGGGGCTGGAATTTTGCCGGGGGGCGTTACGCTTAAAATGACTAGTGCTAATGTAACATGGAAGAACTTGAGGCAGATTCAGTATAGGTGGTTTCAGAGGCAGATTCAGTATAGGTGGTTTCAGAGGCAGATATCAGTACAGGTGGTTTCAGAGGCAGATATCAGTACAGGTGGTTTCAGAGGCAGATATCAGTTCAGGTGGTTTCAGAGGCAGATTCAGTTCAGGTGGTTTCAGAGGCAGATTCAGTTCAAGTGGTTTCACTCATTTTCAAGGGGTTATATTTTCAAGCACTTCAAGCAAGAGACTCAAGGTTTTCCATCGAACAAAAATGTTATTCTAAATACCCTGAAATACATACAAGGATCCCATTCATCATTGTTCTGGTTTTTAAACCCTATTTTGATAATCTTCATAGTTCCCTAACTATAACTGTCATTTAAGCTTTGCTTATGATAATGTCCCTGTCTTACCTGCATTTAATTGGCTGTGCCTCAGTGGGTGGGGCTGCTGGATCCCACCCCTCTCTGCACTTTGCACGTTTTCTCGTTATTGGTTCCTCCAGGTGTTCTGCTACCTTCTTGTAGTCCAAAAATATGCGGTTAGGTGAACTGGCATCTCTGCATTTCCCGTTGTGTGTGATGGTGTGCATATGTGCCCTGTGATGGACTGGCATCCCATCCAGGGTGTTCCCTGCCCAAAAAAGGCCCCAGGCTCACACTGTACCTGATGTGGTTGAAAGATGAATGGATGGATTTCAAAGAAAAAGACATTAACTGCAAATACATCCTTTGAGCGAGGTGGGTAACCCGCTACTCTGTCAGAAAAAAGGGTTCAGTCCTGGTTTTGTACCCCATGGTACAAACAACATGAATGTACCCCGAATGGCACAAAGATGTTCCTCGGAATCCATTTCTGTACCTTAAAAGATAGATTTACCTACAGCTAGGGTACAGTTAGCAGACCCTTGAGAATACAGCCCCAGTGACAAGTATGTAATTGTACCCCCAAAGGTACAAACTGGTCCTTTTGTTTCTGACAGTGTACAGGTGTGTGTGTCAACTGTGCCTCAGAACAAGAGGTTGTGGTAAGCTACCATTTAAATCCATTTATTGGTACAAATCCCAGCCTGGCCACTTCTACCGCACAAGGATGGGATATGGCTGTCGAGGCTCTGGGTATGACTACCTGAAGGCTCTGAGGTGCCATACCTTCTGCCCTCGGGTCCCTCTGCCCTTGGGCCCCATGACCTCACCCCTCTGACCTGGCGGTGATTCTGTGGGGGTGTGGTGTTCTCACTAACTTATGACGTATTACGAAAGGTCTGTTTTTTTAACTAGACGTAACTGTACCCGTGCCACGCGGGACAGTTTTTACCTTCCTTTGTATTCTTCCTCGCTTCTAACCAACCACATCCACACCTCTTCTGGTCACAGTGTGGATCTGCCTGCCATATTCTGTCCCCTCTTGCTGTTCCCGGCGGCAGCTTCTATATCAAGTGTATTTTTCCAAATAGTCTTATTTTATTAATGGGAACATTAATGTGGTCTGACTGTCTTGGGAGTTGGTTATTATGCATGTGGTTACTACTGCAACATAACCTCCATTACCGGTCCTGAGAAAAATATCTGGCAAGAGCCATTTCTGACCTGTTAGACTGGCTTTCTGTTTTCAGGAAGTAGCTTGTCAGCCTTCAATGCGACTTGATTGCAGTAATATAGAGGAAGCCATGGTTACATGGGCACGGTTAATGATCTGGGCTTGCCCAAACGTGGCTGGGTGAGGTTGACGTTCACGCATTTGTTTTGGTCCGAATATCTCGTGCTCTTCACAGAGTCAGGTGGAACTCTCCAGCTGAGTTTCTTGAATCGCAAACCACACACTGTCTAAGGTTGAAAAATGGAGTGGAATGCGTCTGTGCCAGGAAGAAACTCCAGGACCCATCCATTCCATTGATGACCATGGATGAGTGAACCACTCCCTCCGTCTGGTCCTAAATCATAGCCCGAGAATGAATCAGCAGTCTGATTCAATAAACACCCGCCTTGACGTGTAGCTGTTTATCTGGAAGGTGCTGTGGTACTTGACATATGAAGAGCATATTTCCAAAACTCACTCAGTCCATGGGATATATTATGGAGAAAAATTCTGTGGACTTTTTCAGAAATTTTAACAAAAGTCCTTCGTTGTGTTCCATGAGGACTGAGTTTTGGTTCCCAATACTGTGACTTATGGTGAGGAAGCCTGACTTTAGGTCATTGGTGATCTCATCTCAAAAACTACAAAAAAATGGACCGAGCGAGTTTTGTAAATTTGCTCTTCGTATGTGGAGACCATGCTCAGCGCCCAGCAGAATAAGTAAGTCATCTATATATACGTAATGAAAAAACTGGTTTACCACGTCCCAAGATTCCTGACTGACTGACAACCTGAAGGTGTGTTCATGATACTAAAAGGCATCACCAAATATTCAGAGTGCCTCCTTGTGGCAATAAATGTCATCCCTTCGTCATATAGTGAATGGAGTCGCCTTGTAAACCTGTTTTAGGTCCACAGGGATCTTTGGGCGTGGGCATCTGAAGTGATAGTCCATACAGGGACACAGGCCTTGACTGAAATGGGTGAAGCTGATATACACATCCCAGTAGTAGTCGTCAACCTCCCACACATCCAGGCTGTGCTGAGGTTCTCCCCGAGCAGTCCTCCTCCCTGTGTAGACCACCTCCCTGTGTAGACCTCCTCTCTGTGTATGGTGTAGTCTGCCAAGCCTCCTTTTCCCTAGCAGTGTTTGAGGTGATTGTTCAGTGGTCACTTGTTTGCAAAGATCCCCACCGGTGTCCCCTGCTGGAAAAAGTCAGAGTAGGGCTCTCACTAACATTGGCGGGGGGGTCTCAGCCTGCCTGTTAGCCTCTTCATCGCCTATTTTAAGCATAATTGCCGACTGCCATTGAGTACGGGGTAGTCACCATTTTTTGGACATGATTCTGCTTAGCAGCACTGCAGGCATGTTTCTTAGGAGGCCTTGAAGCTGAGCCAGATGCACCCCAGTAGTAGGGGAACTGGTAGGTTGGGGAAGACCCTGACTCTGACAGGCCACTTCTGCGATACGCACAGCAGCAGAGGTCGTCCTCACATCCCCATGTACGCAGGTGAGGTGTAGGGACACCCCATGGGAACCCCCTCTAGGCAGGAGGGTCAGGCTAGTGTGATGTAGCACAACGCAGGCAGGATCTCTGTATTCAGGGCATCGTGATCTTCAGACAGCAGCCAGGGTAGTGAGTGGCAAGCAGCCCATGCTTCCCCTGTTAGGTGGGGAGCCATGATTCAGGCCCAGTTCGGCTTTAACGTGGTGGAGTTTCTCTCAATGTCATCTTCAGCAGGGATCCATCACCACCTACCCCCGTCCTGCACCAGTCTGGGGGCCAAGGAGACGCAGGACATGCCGGTGCAGGCGACTGCCCCCTGGAGGGGGAGATTTGGGAAATATGGGGGAAAAATACAGAGGCTGTGGTGATGAAGGGGGAGTGGCCAGTAATTTAGGGGGGGGGTGTCTGAAATAGACAGGCATAGATCCAATCGCTTTGGGGGGAGAGCTAGGCTTTCGGGGGCAGAGATCGTGTTGGGCGCATAATTGATATTGATAAATGCTATTTTTTTCTGTATCGTTTTTCCAACTATATCATATAATTGAAAATGTATAAAGACTTTTTGTTGTTAGTTACTAATTCTGTTATTAAAAAATAAACAGGAAAAATCCTTTATTTCCCTGTGATAAGCACACCCTGCCATAAACAGCGAAAGCCTAGAAAAGTAAACATGCTTGTTTCTCTTGCTAAAAGTGCTGGTTACTGTGTAAGTTCCTCTCCCAAACGGTGATGGCACTTCCCATTTATATATTTTTAAAAAACCTGCATTTTTAAATCCTGGTTTACTCGTGGTTCTGCTGGCAGGAGGCTACGCTGTGAGGCAGGCTGCTTCCAGGCTCAAAGTTTCTAAGACAGCAGCACACAGGAACAAGGTGAAGCAGGAGACACTGGGAATGAGCAGAAACCAGCCAGGTAGAGG
>JAAGVU020000129.1:1227741-1241021 GCA_011763525.2 Mormyrus iriodes
CATAACGGGTTAGGAAAACACACTTTGTACCCAGGAACAAAATAAAAATAAAAATTTGTTACATAGTGTAATCTACAATGGAAATATGGATCTCAGCCCGACCCCACGCATCGCAGAGAGCATAGGCAACATACTCACTCAGCATACTCCCTGACACTCTCTTCAGTGCTGCCTTTAAGCCGTGCCAGAGCGGGACAACCCTGCCTGCCGTTTGGGACAATTATTGACTGCCTGCTGTGACCCATTAGCATTCCTCACTGGAAGCTTTGGGGCCGATGTTGAGGAAATCAGTTACTGGCTGCCTGTGTTGTGCTGATTGGCAGATTCCTGGTGGGTCATTGCATCACAGGAGGTGGAGCAGCGACCTTATCCTCACAGAATACAACCAGGAATTCCTGGAACTCCCCCAGGACTGCCAGAGTGGGGGTTTTCCTGAAGTCTCCCATCAGAAGTTGAACAAAGGAGAATCATTTAGAGAGACATAATTTACTCCAGACAATCAGCCCCCCACCCCTTTCTCCATAATATTATTAGGTGTGCACTAATTCCTAGGGAGCACTAGAAAATCTATAATAGTATTTCTATGCCCCGCAAAATGTAGGGCCCCGTAGGGGTTCTGTCTTTGCCCCCAACCATCATGACTGACTCAGAACTTACAGGTTAAAATGCCTTTTATAAGCCTTCACAGAACAGTTCCCACACTGGAAACAGGGATCCTGGAGGACTTTGGCCGCTGACTAGATGAACAGCGGCAGGAAGATGTAAAGCAGAAGGCAGATGCAAACAGCTGAAGATCCCAGACCAGGAACCAGGGGACCTAAAGAGGCAAGAACTCAAAAACCAGGACATACATAACCCCCCCCCCCCCAAAGACAGGACAGCAGCAGCACAGCACACTAGCATGGGATGCTGGCTACTCAGGATCCTGGATTTCTAAATCAAAAACTGGCCAACCCAGAGCCCAAAACAAGGTGCCAGTCAACGAGAGCCAGGACCCCCAAGCCACTCAAAGCACCAGGCCAGGACCTTCTGGCAGCTGACAGGCACCAAGGAAACAGACCGACTCCATAAAACACACCTCTGACCGAGAACCAGCTGAGCCCTGCACTGCAAAAGTGATGGCGATGACTGTGCTTAAGTAAGATTGGGGGCTAACTGAACCCAGACCAAAGCAGGCTCAGTTACCTGATTAGCAAACCAAGGATAGGTGTGCCAGCAGCAGACCAGACAGCTACAGATATCCAGCTTCTCTGCAATAAGGACAAGTCCATATATCTTTCTTTAATTAGTTAAGAAATGGACAACAGGTGTGACGAGTGTTCTGCTCCGGCTGAGCATGGTGTGGCTGCGTGTGGCTGCATTGACTGTTGACTAGAAGCAGGTATCAGTGTTTTTTTCCATATCTTCCCCTTACAGAGCTAACTCCACTCTATTGGAGGTAACAAGGTTAATAAAATAATAAAGAAAATATATTAAACCAATTATTGATTATTTTAATGAAACGTCAGATATTTCAGAATTTCCATTTCATGAACTACAACAACAAGAAGCCAGTATGAACTTCCTGTAAGTGCATATCACAGATGCTGTCTGATTGGCTGTCTCTCGTTGCCCTTGGAGTCAGTTACCAGGCAACCCCCCTCCCGTGCAGCATCAGCACCTAACGCGTATGAAGAAAAAAGACTGCCGCATCCTGGGCCGCATAGCGCGAGAGGGGTGAGCGGCTCTCACGTCCCCGGTGGCATTTTACACTTACAGCCAATTTCCGGTTTCGAATCCTTTTTGCCCACTTATCTTAAATTATATCGGCCCGCGCACGCGTAGACGGCACAAATGCTGCAGCGCGAGCGAGCGGGAGCGAAGGCGGGGAGGGCGCCGATGTGGACGGACGGAGCGCGTGCGAAGACGATGCTCTAAGCCCATGATGACGTAGGCAGGGCGCAGTGAGGCGCATGTCGGGGATGCATGCACGACGAGAGAGGGCAGGACGAGTACCTGCGCGGCAGCTGCAGGGAGGGGAGGGGGGTTCGTGCAGTCCTCCGCCAAACTCCCACGGAGGAAACAGGGAAGACACATCCAAAAGCAATGTATCAGCAGAAAATTACCCGAAATTAAGGCATCTGAAGTCACCACTTGAAGATTTTTTTCTCTCAATCAATTGCAACTTAAAATCTAACGTGTTCGGACCTAAAACCTCGGCTTAATTATTTTACACCCCCCCCCCATCTTTAGAAGAGGGATGCTCTGGGGTCGGATCTAAATGAAGACAACCTTCGTACTTTGCCCACATGCCCGGCCTGGCTTCTCCACCTTCTCCCCGGACCGTCCCGCGCCGGGATGCGCTCGGCATCTCCCAGGCGGCGGTATGATCGCTTCGTCGTTTTTAGGCGCTGAAATGCGGGGACGCGGAGGAGAGAAGGCAGCCCTCCCGGAGGCCTAACGCGCCTGCCGACACGGCCCGGCCGCTGCTGCCGATGCCGCAGTGCTAAGGTGGCAGGAGGGAAGGACGGCCACAGATACAGGCTGGGTAGTCACGGCGCCGGGACATGCTTTTTAATCTCACTGCTGCATTTCGTAAATATGCACTGCGTTGAGAGCGGACACTGCGGATAATGGTTGCAAGTTCGGCAGAGAAAAGTCTGTCGGGAAACTAAATGTGATTTAAGTAGCCTGCGTTAGGGTATAGCAGGGATAGTGTGCGTGTGTGCGCGCTTGCGCGTGCGTGTGTGCGCGCCCGCATGTGTGCGCGCCTCGCTCCGGGAGTGCCGGCTGTCCGGACCGAGCCGTGGCAGTGATGTTATAAAAGCCAGAAATGTCAATGATGAGTCTAGAAAGAACGTGAGGTTCTGTGTCCGCTCCTCCGTCTCCGCGGTGGGAGTCCGTGTTTCGCTACAGGCATGCACTCTTACTCCTGTCAGCTGAACTTATGAACTTAGTTAAGTCGTCATCTGCTTTGAGTGTTTCGGAGCCATTCTTCCCTGCTCTGCATTTCCTGTTTTAAGACCCATTCCCCTTAGACTAGTCGTTGCTTAGCGATCTAGCCGGGCCGGGATGCCCTCCTTGTCCGAGTCCAGTAGCGTGGCCTCAGCCTCGGGGTCCAGGGCCGTGTCGGGGGGTCGCAGGGGGATTTCCAGCCGAGGTGGGGCACGGCTCCTCCTCTACCTGGGCTTGTGTCACCTGGGCTTGGGTGCCATGGTCCTGGCGTTCAGCTTCACCAGCCTGGCCTTCACGTCCTCGCCACGCGTGCGGCAGTCCTGCCCGTTCTGGGCCGGCTTCTTCGTGAGTACCCTTCGTTGCTGGTGCCATGCCCTGTATTCTCAATTTAGATTAAAAAAAAATCATCTTATATTCTAACAGTGCATAAGACTACAAAAAAATGTAGTTTCACTCCCAGTGTTGTGGACCATAAATCTAAGACATTTTTTCATCATAAATGCAGAATACTCGCTGTCGAAATACTCCGTGTGAATGTTAGAATTTTATGGGGCCCCATTTAGCTGACCCTGGCCTGAACATTTTTCTTTCTAAGTGTGTCATGTGACGCTGTTTGCCTGTTTCTCCTATTTCTTCTCCTCATATCTATTCACCTCTTTGCCTTTATGTCCCCCTCGCCCATTTAATTTCCCCCCTCTGTACCCAGGTTGTGGCCTCAGGACTGGTCGGTGTGGTGTCCTGGAGAAGACCACTAACTCTTGTGGTTTGTGTCAATCTGATCTAGACATCAGTCTTTAATCCGTCCTTCTTTGCGTCTGTTGGGAGTGCATTAGTTTGCATAGTCACGCCTCGCTCCAGCTGTCAGGAGCCGTGTTACCTGAATAAATACGATTCTATTTTTAGAGCTTCTGTGTTTCCTCTGGCAGCATCACATGCCGTTCTTCCGCGGTCCTGCAGGTGTCGCTGTTCATGCTGCTGTCGGCCGTGTGTGTCATCCTTAGCCTTGCGGGATCCATGCTTTCCTGCCAAAATGCACAAATGGTCAAGTCCCTGCAGGCCTGCCAGGTATAGTTTCCTCATCGCAGCCAGACAGACAGACACAGAAAGACGCGGGATGCAGGAGTGTTTTACCGACCCCAGCAAACAGTGCACTTGTGAAACTGAAAACCCGTCACGTAGATATGTTTCCGTAGATCACTTATATGTGTATGCACTACGGTAAAACGAGAAACAGACTCTCTGTTGACAGCTTTGATTCCCTGTCAAACACTTATATTTACTGTGGTCTGGTGCTTATCAGGAGCTGGGAGGGAGCAAAGACATGGAGTGTCTGTAGGTCCCCGTGGACCGGATTTGGAAACACTGATGTAGACAGATGTGTCCTGTCTGCTTCTCTATTCCACATGCAGCCTGTCCTTCCTGGGCCCTGAATCGGGCTCGGTTTCGTTCTGCAGGTGGAGAAGGGCTTATGCTGGTGCTGCCAAGCGGGGGGTACCTGCTCCATGACGGAAGACCCTTTGGTGCTGTACCAGCACGCGGACTGCCACTCGGTCCGCCACCAACTGAAGGTGTGCGCAGCACCCGTGTGATAGGGGCGGCCCATTGCTCAGCCGGTCAGCGGTCGAGCTGAGTTCTCTGTGCTTGCTTAGGACTTGCTGTTCAGCGCTTGCGGGCTCAGCATCCTGTCCACCATCATCTGCACGCTCTCCACGGTTACCTGCAGCATACACATCTTCTCGCTGGACCTGCTGCACTTGGTGAGCTGGGATCCGGAAGCCGCGTGCCCGGGCACGCCCTCACACACTCACACTCGCTCAGAACACGGTCAGCATGCACACCCATGGACACTTGTGCTGTAAGGAATCCTGAGCAGTCCGTTGCCGTGGTGAAACCATAGTTCTCCCCTGTCTGTCATTCTTTTCCTTCCTCCCCTCTTCCTCTGCTCAGCTGGTGCCTCACCGCTCTCGCTCGGTGAACCCGGAGTGCTCCACCCCGCAAGACGCCTTCCTTGCCAACGTCGTGGATTTCGAGGAGTTTGTGCCACCGATTCCACCCCCACCCTATTACCCCCCGGAGTACACCTGCAGCTCAGAGACTGACGCTCAGAGGTGGTGCCACGCACATCCACACACACACACACACACACACATAGACTCAAACACAGACCCTCGCACAGACACACGCACATGGCGCTGTCCTGCTCACAGGCTGCGGTTTTTGGGCCAGTACTGCGGAACGGACCTGGCAGCAGCTTGGCAGAGATGCCCTGGTAAACTGATACCCAGAGCCAGAGGCTGTGTGCTGACCAGGATGGGCCCTTTGCGGCCCATTTGATAACACTGCCCCACCTTTGACAGTGTGCTCAGTGAAAGCAGCTCTGATTGTGTGCAGGGTGTGCTGAGCAGGCCATTTATTTTGTGTCTGTGCGTGCGTGCTGTGTGTGTGTGCGTGGTGTGTGTGTGCGTGTGTGCTGGGCGTGTGTGTGTGTGCGTGCATGTTGTGTGTGTGTGCGTGCATGTTGTGTGTGCGTGTGCGTGCATGTTGTGTGTGCGTGCATGTTGTGTGTGTGTGTGCGTGCATGTTGTGTGTGTGTATGTGTGCGTGCGTGCTGTGTGTGTGCATGCGTGCTGTGTGTGTGTGTCTCCCCCTGCAGTATCACCTACAATGGTTCCATGGAGAGTCCTGTGCCGCTGTATCCCACCGATTGCCCCCCTCCCTACGAGGCCGTCATGGGGCAGCGGGCAGGCAGCCAGGTGAGCTTCTCATGCAGCCCCCTCCCCCCACCTCCTTGTGTTCCCAGCTTCCCTCCTCAGAGCTGAGTGGAAAGTTCAAACACGCAAAGCACCTGGCAAGTGCAAAAAGCAGCGGTGCGTTAAAAACAACCCGAGCCGAGGCCGAAGCAGAGTGTAACAAAGCGGGCCCGCCTCCCTCGGGGCCTGTATCCCTCTGGGCCGCCTCCCTCGGGGCCCGCCTCCCTCAGGGCCCGCGGGGCTTGCATCGGCTCAGACCCTGTGTGATCCAGACACATGACCTCCCTGCTTCCAACGCTCCTGCTTTAAAATGCCCCCGAAGGCCCTTCTGCCTTGCGCATGCCAGCCCCCTGACGTTTAAAGCCATGGTGGCGCTTTACAGTAACTAACGCCTTCATAGAACATTCATAAGCAGCTCGTATGGCTACCGTGACATATTGCAAAGCATCGCATTCATAATACTTTCAATGAACAAGGCATGACAGCTGTGATATACATTAATAGCCAATATTATAACCATATAATGTTGGTTATTAAAGTATATTTAAGATGTTCTATGAATGCATTATGAAGTTGCAGTTAATGTTCCCAAACATACACATTCTATATTTATGCTGTGTTTGTTCTGTAATTTGGCCTCCTCCTTGAACTCCTTGAACAACTTGAACTCACTCCTCCTTTCCCTGCTGGTCCTCTTCTCATCTGCCTATTCTCTGTATCAGTTGTCTTTTCTTAAAAATTGTGAAGCCCACAGCTTTATGAGGTTCTGTCACCCTTAATTGGGTGTCCTGTAATAATCTGCTAAATTGTGGTTGTCTAGGCAACGGTGTATGACACGCATGTGACCGAGCTGTCAGGCGAGAGGGGGACGTCTACGGCGTTCAGCGGTGAGGGTGAGTGATCGTGTTTTCCGTCTGTTGTGGGGAGTTTCGCCCAGCCTGTGTATTGATAATATGCCATCTTTAAAAGCATTCTGTAATGTAGATGCTTTTTTTTTGCCTGTGTTTTAATCTCTGATTTCGGTTTGGTTGGTTTGTTCTGTATTTTAGTTTGAATCTGTTCGGTAAAATTTTAATTAACCCGGTTAATTTGCATGTGGTGGGTAAAGTGGAAGCCGGGTGGCCGCCCCGCTGTTGTGACCCAGCCTGCCCACCCCCCCCCCCCACAGTATCCATGGACAGTGGCTCACTCCTCATGTCGGAGATTGTGGACATTCCCGACGACAGCTCCCCCTCGGAGGATTCCTGCCTGCTGGAGGTGGGCGTGGCTATGAGGACGCGCGGCGGTGGGGCCGGGGGCGACGGTGGCGAGTACGTCAGCTTCCACTGCCCCCCCCAAGCGCAGCAGCCCCCTGAGAGCCCTGTAGTCTGTCTGCCGCCCCACCGCTTCCCCAGAGGCGAGCGCTCCAACTCCTGCTCCTCTCCCAGCAGCTCGGCTGAACCAACTTACAGGTTGAGCTCCGAAACTGCCTTGGCTATGGCGATTGTGCTTTATCAGTCACGGGCTTGATCCCAGTTCTCCCCCTTTTTGCTCCTCCCCTGTCCCCGCCCCTTCAGGTCCCCCGTCCTCCGTCACCAGGCCATGCTGGCCAGTAGCTGCTCCCAGCTAGAGCTCCTGGCTGTCTCCGGCTCCCCTCGATCCTCCATTCCGGAGATCCGCGTGCGGCCCTGCACGCCGAGCCGTCGCAGCTCCGATTCCTCCTCCGTGCCCGCGGGCACCTCCGCTACCTCCACGGCCAACCACACCAATGGTCCCCCGGCGCTGCTCCTGCCCCCGCCTCCCCGCCGCGGCGGGGCTGCGCGCGATCGCCGGGACCGGGACTCACTCCCCTCGCTGGTGAGGTCGCACAGCGAGCCGGGCCTCAACTCATCGACTGACACAGGTATGAGAGAGAGTGCCCCCTAGCTGTCTGCTGCCGTCATGCATGTCTTGAAGTGTGAGCTCCGCCCACCTGCCTCTCTCCTCACACACAGGTGACCTCAGCGGCTCAACGGGCAGCAAAGGTGTCAGTGATGAGGTGTCTCAGACCTCCTCTGAGACTGGTGAGCTCAGCACATAACCCTTACAGACCATGTGACCTGACCCCCAGGCCAAATGAGGCGGAAATTGTAAGGGCCTACAGGGCCCACTGTTTATTGGCTTATTCATCCAGCCATCCATTTTCCATACTCACTTGTCCTGTTCAGGGTCGCGGGGGTCTGGAGCCTATGGGTGCAAGGCAGGGAACAACCCAGGATGGGGCACAATCCATCGCAGGGCACAGTCACACACCATTCACACCTACGGGCAATTTAGTATCTCCAATTCACTTCAGCATGTTTTTGGACTGTGAGGGGAAACTAGAGTACCCCTAGGACATCCCGTGAAGACATGTGGAGAACATGCAAACCCCACCCCCCCACACACGCAGCCAGGGTGGAGACTTGAACCCTGGCCCTAGATGTGTGAGGCGACAGGGCTAATCGCTACGGGACCTTCGTTCCCCCCCAGCTTATTGGATATTTTAGCTATAGTGGCAACTTTCTGATCTGTGTCTTCTGCCCAGATGTCCATCAAACAGTGTTTGAGCAGTGCGCTACGGATGTGCAGGGGGTGCGTAATGTCACGCGGAACTGTCTGTAGTCCTGAAAAACGCCTGAGTTTCTCCTCTGGGCAGGTGGATCTGAGCACGGTACTGAGGTCACACTCCTCCTGTTTTCTGATTGGTTGGCAGAAGGTCACTGGCATCAGTTCTCAGTCATTATGGTTTGATTTGATTATGTGCCTGTTTCTGATGGGAACCACATATTCCGGTGCATCTCTCCATTCAGTGAGTGGACCAGCCTGATGAATTCAGTCCTTATTCCTATTGTTAGTCCTCTACCAGATGCCCCCCCGCATTCCTCTTTCTTGCCTCTCTCTGCCCCCCCATCCTCTGCCTCCCACTGCTTAGGTCCATCTTCAGAGGCCTGTTTGCTGCCCCGGCCCTCAGTGGCAATCTTCAGCGCCCTTCCCAGGAAAGGGAGCATGAAAGCGGCGGATGGGCCCCTGCCCTCCAAGCTGCCCTCCGCCACATCCCTCCGGCTGCCCAAAGACTGTGCCCGCTCCCTTGGGGACCTCAAGGTCAGGGCTCGAAATGGCACATACCCGCTGTGCCTCCTGTCCCCTTCCGGCCCGGAATCTCACCTGGCTGCCCCTCTCCTTCTGGCCAGGTGACGAGGGTCTTAGTGGCTCGATTCCTCCAGCGCTCCAAACGCAATTTAGCGCCCCCTAGTGATCACGCTGGGAATGGCGGACAGGCGCTGAAGTGTAAGCCTCCCGGGGATGTCAGCGGAGCAGGTCACCCTTTCGAGCAGGTGAACCTCTGCTTCAGGCCTAATATCTGTGACTAAAGGTTTAATTAACATGGCAAAATAAATGTGTGTAATGTAAACATGCTTCCCATGCGTGGTTCCAGGTGTTAGAAAAACAGACTAATTTTGTGTAATTCATGTATTTATGTGAACTGAAGTACAACAATAATTTATGTCATTGAAATAAATTAGGTGCATGTATGTAAAATGGTAAATCAGCATGTGTATGTAGAAGGATATAGATAGATATAGATGGTGAGGATAACAGCCCCCTTTTCTTTGGGACACTGCTGTTTTTCCTTTTAGGTCCTACGCACCTCATGGGGGTCCAGCAGGGGTCAGCAGTACCACCAGCATCACCGTGGCCACCATTCCCATAGCGATAGCCGTCACAATCGTCGCCGTAACAACCCGGCACAGCTGGAGGGCATCCATCTGCGCAGCTGTGGAGACTTGAGCTCATCCTCGGCGGCCTCCCTGCGCAGGCTGCTCTCCAGGCCCCACAGCTCCTCAGGAACACTGTATGTGGAGTCTGCACTGTGAGGGGCGCGCTCGCGGGACCCCGGGGCGGGGAGGGCGGTTTGAGGAAGGCGGGAGGGACGGAAGGGGCAGAACAACAGGAGGCAGGCAGAGGAAGAGTCTGATGTCGCATCCTCAACGTTTACCTTGGCAAAAAGAGGAATGTCGGAGAGTGGCTTGCAGAACGAGACAGGGACGTCGAGGGAGCGAGATGTGCAGCCGAGGCTACACTGATGGGAGTGACGGATGAGTCACTGGCAATGACGTTGGACAAAGACGTTCACGGCAGAGAAGAAGACCGACTCTCTCACAGTACCCGTTAGAAGGGAGTAGGCCTAAAACGAACAGTTATCCTTGCAGTTTCCGTGGTGCTTTTTCATGTCCTGCCCTCAACTCGTGTCCACGCCCTCTGTCCATGCCCTCTGTCCAAGCCCTCTGTCCACACCCTTTGTCCAAGCACTCTGTCCACGCCCTCTGTCCAAGCCCTCTGTCCACGCCCTCTGTCCATGCCCTCTGTCCAAGCCCTCTGTCCAAGCCCTCTGTCCACACCCACTGCACCTCACCTCCTCCTCAGACCTGACAGGCCACGCGTCGCACATGAAAGCACGCCCTTCACACACTCCTGCCTTGTAACTGGCTGGGACATTCCCTCACCCATGCGCACATACCATCGTCTTCCACATACGAAGGATGCTCTTTTGTCCTAAGTGGTGACAGGGAGCTGTAGGATCTACTCTGAGGGCCATGATTGACTCCAGCTGTGTGCCAGTGTCGACTCTGACACCATGGATGCAAGGAGGCATATATTCAAAAGAAAAATAGCATATTGTATGAACTGTGTCAATAGCCACTAACCCAATCATAGTGACATATTTAGGATTTGTTGGGGATGCTAAATTCCAGGGAATTATTCAGCTGCTTAAAGGGTGAAAGAGGCGCCTTTGTAGAGGAAAAGGGATTGTTTTTTTTTTTTTCATTCCCTGCTTTTTACAGTTTTAACATTTAAATTTCTATTTATTATGTATTCAGATTAATTTTAATCCTTTAAAATGACTTCGTAAACTTTAATCAGTCCAAGCCAAAGAGGCTCGGTCGCTCCACTGCTTCCTTCTGGCTGAGCTTATGCCCCTAGCCTTTATAATTAAAGGTTATATTCAGGTGAGACCCTGCTCTCACTGCAGGGCACGGTATCAAGAATGGCTCAGTGTCACCCAGACAGTGAGCTTCTATAACAAGACTCCCATTGCACATCGGGTCTGGTCGCTCCGCTGTAGAATACATTAACCGTTTCGTATAAGAATCAGCCGGCTGGCCTTTAACATACTACCAGTCATACACCTGGGTATTTACTAGGGAGATTTTGAGTGAGTAGCTTCTTGTCTTCAGCAACAAGCCAAAAAATGAAACACAAACCGCAAAGTTTACACATCAGTTTTCTTGATATCTGCAATTTGGGAATGACTTTAATTTGTGGCTGTCTGGAGCATAAAATATCTTGAATTCCTTTTACGAATGCATGCTTTGTAAATCTGAGAAGGTCCCACTCAATGGAAGTCCCGTTCCTATGCTCCATTTCTGGTTTTACTGGTACCAGTCAGTTTGCTGTTGGACCGCATTATGTTTAGAATGATTCTGCATGTGTTGTGACGTTTTATATATATACATATATATATATATTTTCTACTAGCACCCGATCAAAGGAAAATGTATCGTCCTATTGCTGTGTAGAGGAAAGGTTTGTTGTTGTGGTCTTAATAGTGTGGCACCTTGTGCCATCATGCACGTCTGCTTGAAAGTCAAAGGCTGTGGCAATAAGTATTTACAAATGTAAGTAGACTATAGGAAGTCCACAGCGGAGAGCGGAAAGTCTGTGTTTTCGGGATGTGGATACTAACACACCTGGATCCTAATGCTTTTCAGGACTGCATTGTGAAACAACCAGGATATTTTCTGTTGTCAGTATGGACATCTTTCAGACTCTACAGAGTACAACAAAATGGTGTTTTGTTTGATAAGGGTCACTGTTGGCCTTTGGTGAATCTACACCCAGTCTTCCTTCATGGACTCGATGCCATCTGCTGGTGGCCACTGTACCTGCAGCAGCCCTTAGTAATATGAGCACCCTATTATAGGTTTAACCAGGTTGAACTTGGGAGAGTTAAAATGGACCTTTAGTTTCTACCTCCTGTCTTGCACACTGAAGAGAAATGTAACATTGTATGGCTATTCACGGCAGTCCCTGGATGTCGCTCTCAGAAATATGATGCATAAAAATTATTTAAAATTGTTCTAATTCAAGAAATTTGAAAGCAAATTCTGTATATACACACAGTGTATATATAAACACATACAAACACCTATAAATATCAGGAATATGAAGTGTTTTGTGGTCATTAGTGTGTTTATAAGTTTCCATCCACTTTCCTGTTTGAACACAGGTTCAGGCTCTTCCTCAGCATTTTGTGGTGTGGAGATTGGGCACAACTAGCAACATGGGCTAGAGAGACTGTGTCATGTGTAATTACTAAGAGGGGCTGAGAGGAGCTATGAATTATACAAATCCTAATAATTCTCGAATTCACTTCAGAACTGACTTTCTCACAAGCATACACCTTAGTATAACACAGGGTAAGCATTTTTGTTCCTACAATTCGATTAGATTAAATGAGCTGTATTAATCCAAGAGGAAAATTCTTGTGTGTACATACTGCACAGACAAACATACTTTTAGTAGAAAACAGACAAGCTACAGAGACAGTACAATTAATGCAAACAAATTTAAAACGACACAGTTTTATAAGTGTAAAATGTGTTATTTACACCTTATAAAATGTGTGCTTCTGACGTGAATGTGTGCGACACAGCAGTCTCCTCTAGGAAACGTTGCTTTTGTGCAGGAATGCTGGTTGACTCAATAGTTTTTGTGAAAGTGAAGTTAGACCAACAACACAGTGATAAAAACTGTGAAGGATCCCAGGAAGGGACAAATCAGCAAATGTCGCACTGATTACGGGGCACCTGCCTAAGATTAGTTACTTTGGATGTATTATGAGGAGATTATAATGGTCAAAAGCTTTTATGGTGACAGGATACGTGAGATGGATTCAGTCGTCACAATAAATAACATGTCTCTGGCAACCTGAAGACCCAGACTGAAGACAGGACATTTTGTATGTCTACTGCCAGTATGGACTTGGGCAGGAGGAGAAGTTGACAGCCTGAGCCCATCACTGGTAACTGAGCCTGTTTGGTGGCTGGCCTTTCTTCATAGCAACGCAGATGCTGTACCTTGTGAGCCAAACACTGGTGGGTCTGTGTGGGACGCTGTTGCTGATGTGAGAGGAGGCCTACCCCTTACTCCCTACTCCCTACCCTCTACTGCCTACTCCCTACCCCCTACTCCCTAACCTCTACTGCCTACCCTCTACTGCCTACTCCCTACCCCCTACTCCCTACCCTCTACTGCCTACTCCCTACCCTCTACTCCCTACCCCCTACTCCCTAACCTCTACCGCCTACTCCCTACCCCCTACTCCCTAACCTCTACCGCCTACTCCCTACCCCCTACTCCCTAACCTCTACTGCCTACTCCCTACCCCCTACTCCCTAACCTCTACTGCCTACTCCCTACCCTCTACTCCCTACCCCCTACTCCCTAACCTCTACTGCCTACTCCCTACCCTCTACTGCCTACTCCCTACCCCCTACTCCCTACCCTCTACTGCCAACTCCCTAACCTCTACTG
>JAAGVU020000129.1:1241803-1262889 GCA_011763525.2 Mormyrus iriodes
GGAACCAAAAACTCCCAAGTAAGGAGAAAAAAAACCTCTGGGGGTCCAAGGTCAACTGGCTGCCCAACCCCCCTGGGGATGCTAACATTATTGCACAGAATAGAGTGGGGTTGCTTGATAGAAGCAAGGTGCAAGCTGTGATTATACATCACTCTAAATATATAAAATATTCTAAAATATCAAAGTATGACAGCCATTAAAACTACATATTCGTATTACTAAAATACATATTTAGCTTTCCTTAGTCACGTCTGTAACATCTATTATTACACGTTCTTAGATAACAGTGACGTTCGGCTGTTTCCACAGTAACGCCGCCTCATCGTGAGATCGGTCCACGACGCTGGATCCGTCCTCTGCAGCCGCCTCATTGGTCAGCACATACCAAGCCCATCCTCGTTCGATAATGACAACAAATAAGCAACGTCGATGTCATATGAAGCCTCCGAAACCTCGCCTTTGAAACGCGTTCGCTATGGATCCTGGTATTTGAAGTGCTGCCGTTTTGCTTTTCTACCTGGGGAGTTGCAGTGAAAGACTACAATGTCCACAAGGCATTGTTGTCGGTAGTTGTGGTACGAGTCAAATAGTCAAGCAAATGTAGCAAGGCTGCTGTCATTTGGAAAGAACTTTTCAAAGACATGGTAAGACAGTAGTTGTGTACTTTTTTTTTATACAGAAACGTTCTGCTTTTTATCTGCACATAATGTCAGATAAACTGTTACCATGCTAACTATTTAGGACTACATGCAACGACTGAAGATTGAGCTCACTGTTGTTGTGTTGATATTCACTGTCAGGCGGTAACTTACCGAGTTAAAAACAGGAATATATTTTCTATAATTAGTAGATGATTATTGACGTGAGTGGCATTTTAAGCCGCACTGGCTGTTGTATAACGTTTCGGTTACGGTGTAGCTACTAAGGGCAGGAGTATCTCTAGCGCATTTTACATCCTTTTGGCTCTTCCTGAGCTCACTCACTCGGTACTGCTCCTGACACGCTGCTGGTGTTACTGGTGTCTGTACTGTGTCATTTGTGCATAAAGGTAATGCAGGGCTGCCAGCTCTCATGCATCTGGCGTGACAGTCACGCTTTCAGACTCCAAAGCTCATGCTAGAAATCATACTGCAAATCTGTATTATTCCATTATAAACATAAAATTAGCCACATCAAAATTGTTGGGACAGTTTGCAAACCCTACAGACTATTTACAAGGTAATAACACCATTACGTACATGTGAATGCGTGTGCAGACTTGTCTCGGACTAGGGTTGGGCGGTACACCGGTGTCATGGTTATTGCCGGAGTGACTGTGCTCTGCGGTATGGATTTGCACTATACCGCTAACACCGCAAATCAGCAGCCTAATTATACAATAGCCTATTTATAAAAAATAAACGCTTTTTTTACTTCAAACCTTCAGTTGTCTTAATACTAGTCCTTATATAGTCTATGTAACCGGTGTATCTGCGTTGTGAGTTTTCTGTTAAACACACTCTGACGCCGTGTCAGTATAGGAAATTAACAAATTCAAAACAAACAGATTTTGCGTAATCATACACTTTAAAAATAACCCGATTACATATATATATATATATATATATATATATATATATATATATGTGGCAGCTCGGTATAGGCTAATAATGCCAAGAAAGGATGGGAGGGGAATAAAACAGACGAGTGGAATGTCGGAACCAGCCGAAGCGTCGACGGAACAGGAGGCTCTCCTTACAAACAGTGGGGGGGGGGTTAAATCATCCGACTCGGAGCAAACATTTCCCTGGCGCGCGCACTCCTTCTCCAAATGTACTAGATAAGCTCGAGGGTCTTTGCCCTCTCGCGCACGCGCTTTCATTTCAGTGTTTTTTCTGTTCTCTGATACAATTTTGGCTCCCAGCTACCATGTGACCACAAAAGTGCTCTTCTTTTGGTTCAGCACAACTGGTCATTTTAGTTTTGTTGTAGCGCATAAAAGTTAATATCAAGAACTTCGGGCATTTTGCAAAATCAATCCTGCTGATACTCTCCCATGTCTCCCAATTGAAAATGATGCATTCCATGTACTTAATATATTATTAAAATATTTTTATTTACATAAAGGGACAGAACAGGGTACTTCTCCAAAAACTTGGAAAAAAACAATACCCTGATATAATACCATCACTGCCCAAAAAGTGAAAATATCGCCCACCCTCATCTCAAACTGAAAATTTCACTCCACCCGGCTGACCAAAGTTGTCTTTGTGTCTGTGTGTGTGTCTCTGTGTGTGTGTACATATATAATGTAGCGACTCTTTCATTTCACTCTAAGTATTGTATATGTTCTTTATATATATATAACGTGCTCTCTCTCTCTCTCTCTCTCACTCTCTATCCTGGTCACATGTTGTTCCTGTCCTGAACCTGACATTTGCTGTCTCTCTTTGCCTGCATCCCCCCTCACTGGCTGTGATTCGGATACATGTCTGTCTTAGACTGACCACAATTGCAGCAATGGCGTCCAGCAGCAGGGGTCAGGCATGACAGATGCTGAGCTCTTCGACGTTCAGTTTGAAGAGCTGGTGTCTGAACTAACCCAAAGAGACTTAACAGACCCCGTCCTTGCAGATGCCCTCAGCAGACTGGCAGAGGTACTGAACTGGCACACAGCTGTAAATAGATGGCATGAAAACATTGCAGTTACACTGCATAGTGTACTTTTACTCTGAGTATTGTTATGTGGTATTTTTTTTTTTTTACAAATAAAGACATTATATATACTGTGAAAGGCAGTTTGTGTCTAGTTTTATGGGTAGTTTTGTGGTCGCCAGTGAATTTGCTGTACTGATTAACTGTAATATTCATATCTCACGGACATTGTTGCGGAGAGCAGGCATAGCCAGGGGAAGGGCATGAGTGAGGGGAAGATCAGAACCTTCCGTCTCTTCAACGTGTTGCAGGTGTTGCGGTACAATGCGCCAGGTGGCAAGCGGAACCGTGGCCTGTCTGTGATTGGCTCGCTGCGGGAGTTGGTGCCGCCCTCTCAGCTCTCTCCCGATGATGTCAGGCGTGCCCTTCTGGTTGGCTGGTGTATCGAACTGGTGAGAAGGATAAGAGGGACCCGACAGGGTGGGCGAGGGGAGCGGTTGCCCCGGAGAAGGGGCCATCGGCGCTCACTGAACCATAGATGCTGTGGAGCTGTGTGTGATGGCATCAGGAGCCATCAACGTGCACTAACACAGCAGACCTCTCTTCTCGCTCCCCCCCCTTCACTTCAGCTTCAGGCCTTCTTCCTGGTAGCGGATGACATCATGGACGCGTCGGTGACACGGAGAGGACAGCTCTGCTGGTACAAGAAAGTATGATCCACGAAACATTATTACCGTTTTCTCCATAACAAGTCAGAATATGGGTTCCTGCTCTTTTCAGTGGTAGTCAGCTGTCTGTATGGTTCATTTAATCAAGGTGAAATAGGTAAATACATAAATAAAAATTTACCTAATGTCATGAGTCAAATACGTTTCCGTGGGCTTTGCATAGACTGTGCAGCTGTTTCCTGAGACCTTATTCACATTTCTGCTTTTTAAAACGAAAGCTTATTTTCTTCCAGGAGGGAGTTGGTCTGGATGCCATCAACGACGCCTTTCTCTTGGAGGGATCGATCTACCGGCTGCTTCGGCGGCACTGCAGGGGGCAGTCTTACTACACTCACCTACTGGAGCTCTTCGCAGAGGTAGCGGCCAAATGGACACGTAATAAAAATGTCCATAAATATATACGCACATGACACTGCAGGGAACATGACTTACCACCTGCTGGAGCCGTTCAAACCAGGAATGGCAAATTACGCTGAGCCATTACTGTCTACCCACTTCTCTCAATATGCCGTGAGGGGAAAAGTCTTTCAGGGGCATGACGAACGCAGCATTCGGCCAGTAGCTTGGGGGTTGTCCTCCAGACTTGGTCAGCTTTTACATGGATCAGTGTGTCAGAGATTAAAACACCAAGCACTGTATGAACTGTGGAACTTGCACCAGTCCAAAAGCCAGTGGATCACAGAATTATTTATAGGACAGAAACAAGCCAACTTTTTGAAGAGTTACACCATTGGCCCCCTGCTCCCCCCCTGAGAATGCTGCAGGCCACCCTGAGTCTCAGATCTGGACCTGTTCTATACGTTCTATACCCTTGTTCTATACGTACTTTGGCTTGTTACATCATCGCTGTGCTCTCTCCCCGCTTCCCTCCCACCCCAATCCAAAACCCCTGTTTTTTTCAGACCTCATTCCAGACAGAACTGGGTCAGGCTCTAGACCTGATGACGGCGCCTCCCAGCAAAATTGACCTGGACCGTTTCACCGAGGAGAGGTAAGATGGGTCCAGACGCTTCAGCACAGGGTGTTTAGGATCCCGTATATGATAATAGACGAGTTAAATTTGACTTCAATGAAGATTGATGAGAAGTATATACATTTTCCTGGCTTCATGTAGCCCAAACCGTATGGTCTTAGTCCTTCTCTCTTTCACTCTTTCTCAGATATAAGGCCATAGTTAAGTACAAAACGGCCTTCTACTCATTCTACCTCCCTGTGGCTGCAGCAATGTTCATGGTGAGTTGCGTAATGCTTATGGGATAGATGTGAGATACTGCAAACACCCAGCTTCTTGTACTGATGTCATTTGGTGTGTGGTCTAGGCGGGGATCGACTGTGAAAGGGAACACCACAATGCCAAGAGCATCTTACTGGAGATGGGCGAATTCTTCCAGATTCAGGTATTCCTGCATTTTGCAATGACCCTCCAAAGGATGGGTGGAGACAAAGATGAGTTGGAGATGCTGATGTGTCTCACTGCTGCCTCTAGGATGACTACTTAGATTGTTACGGTGATCCCAAAGTAACAGGCAAGATTGGCACAGACATCCAGGACAATAAGTGTAGCTGGCTGGTAGTGACCGCACTGAAGCTCATGAGCTCTGAGCAGAGAGAGGAACTGCAGGTAAGGAGGAACTGAAGTTCGCATCACACTTGGAGATCCTACTTCCTTTCTGTAATGAGATCCCATCATATCAATCGATGCTCTACATTGGCTCCTTGCTCTACTGAACACCAGAGGTGGGTAATTCAGGTCCAGAGAGTAAAAGTCCAGACCAGGATTTTGTTTCAACCAACCAGTTGAGTACTCTGTGACTGTGACTCTTTATAATCAACTGGTTGGTTCAAACAAAATCCTAGTCTGGATTTTTACTCTCTGGACCTGAATTACCCACCTCTGCTGAACACTTGAGTCAAAATCCTTCCTTTGAGATTTGGAGGGGCATTTCTGTTATTTGCTAACATAAAAAACCCTCAATCAACATCTCATACAGTTCTCTAACCTTTGTCAGGTTCCCTTTTCTATATAGGTGCTCATATAGTAAACATGGCTGCATTTGAATGACCTTTCACATTTTTGTTACGTCCCACTCAAGATTGGCAGCTATAATTACCTGCACACTGAGTGTCTGCTTAGGATCTTGGTCACAGGAATTGTGGTCACGCCAACAGGATGGCTGTATCAAGTGATATTGCCCCCCCCCTCCCCTGTGCACTCTCAGTCCTCCTATGGCCGCAGTGACGAGGACAGTGTGGAGCGTGTCAAGGCCTTGTACACCGCCCTGGACATGCCCGGCCACTACCGACAGCACGAGGAGGAAAGCTACCAACGCCTGCTGAAACTCATCAAAAGTCACGCTGACAACCTCCCACATGCCGTATTCCTGAACTTTGCAAATAAAATTTACAAGAGAAACAAGTAAAGGAATCGAACCAGTCAGGGGACAAACCGAGCTGAACGGGGAACCTGTCAAGCGACGGTCTGCAGAGCACTCATCCCTGAGTTCATATCAGCAGTTAGGCGCAGGCACAATGTCTGTGAACAAAGGACATGATCACAGTCTTTGTCTGATTAATGACGTTTTGGAGCCCTTTAGGTCATATACAGTCTCTGGGTTCTTTAGTCACTTTGTAACAGGAGTAAAGACCTTTACTTGACAGATGGTCTACAGTAGTGAATAATAATTCTAGATGGATTTATATGGGAAGCCAGGATCTGTCAGGTTGTTAATTTTAGACAAAGAAGGGACTGTTATTCAACTGATATACTGTATTAAACTTATCTTACCACGTAAGTGGACATTAGTATCCATTTCTTTAATTTCCCTGTATGTTCATGTGATACTGGTCCTCTTTTCCTTTACCCCAATCCCATACATTCCCTGTAACTTAAACACCCTTGCAAATGTAAAATTGCCGCTGAACACAGTTATGTGTGCAATAAGTTCATTAAACAAAAATTCTAGTTATTGTGTGAAAACGTTGCTGTTCAAATAAGCTCTTGGTTTATCTCCTAGAGATGTTTTTCCTTAGGTATACGCGCAGGGTAGTTCGTGTTAGTATTAATAGCCGCTTATGTCTATATTCACATGTAGTACGTAATGATGTACGTCACTAGGCACGCTGACAGCGCGCGCATAGTCGCAAGCGTGTATGTCGGCGACTTTCGCCGTGAACGCGCGCAGAATTTGCTTTCCAGCCGCTGGTGGTGCTTGTTTCCCCGTTAAATTTCATGGTATTCTCGGCCCTATGGATATGTATGTTTTTCACCGTAATTTTGAGGGAATGAATAATAATGTAATAATTAGTAATGATTCAAAATAGACATTTTATGGAGCAGAATGCAGAGAACACAATGACATGGGCATAAATAAACAGAGATGGAAGCGGTTGGGGGGTGTTTGGGTGGATGACGACAGATAAGGAGCTGGCCGTGGAGAGAGGGAGGAGGAGAGAGAGAGGGAGCAGGAGAGAGAGAGAGGGAGGGAGGGAGAGAGAGAGAGAGGGAGAGAGGGAGGGAATCGCGGTGGCAAACATCTGCATCCGCAGTCTTCTGCCTCCATCTACATCCTTCTCTTCCCCTCCGGTGAGTGATATTAAATCTTTCTCTTCCCCCCACCATTAGTTAATATTCTCGCCATCTGCTGGCGGCATCTGCCTTCCACAATTCTGCATCCGCTGTTATTATGCTGAAGCACCTTCGTCGCCGTTTATTCGTTACTTTCATGCTAATACTCGGGTTTTGACGTCGGCCATTTAATAAAAGATTAAAACATTTAAAGTGACGCACGGTATAATGTAGGCTGCACACTGCGGGGCGATGCGGCGCAGCCCGGCCCCCTCCCACCCGCCGACGGCCCGTCCGATCGATGCGGCCGCCGGCAGACACCGGCAATTTACGGCGCATGAGCTCATCTTCGTGCTCCTTGTATTGTTAAACCCGGTTAGATGATTATAAATAACAAGGGTGCATGCGTCGATCTTGTAAATATTTAGTTTGGCGCACGCATCTTCCAAGGACACCCGGTTGTATCGAACAGCGTTCGGTCATTGCGCTGGTTTTTTGCTCCATATTCGCTTTTCCTTAGTCTTTGGATGATGGCAGACGGAAGGGAGGAGTACGGGTACATGCAACGGGGCCTTTGAAAATCTGCCGTGTATCCCCTGCCTGCTGAAGTATTTCGGTTTATGTGTTTCATCGGAGAGAAGAACAAGGATTTTTTAATTTGCCTTAGGTCCGCGGCCCTCTCATTTGTCATAGGGTGATGGACTTGGAGGAGCAAAGATGTCAGTAATTTGATTTTCCGACGACTGTGTTGGGTACCGTTGGCGTTAAACTGAGCGGTATTTCTTAATGCATAAAAAATATTTCGTGTTGTGAAATGGACAGCATATTACGGTAACCCAGCGGATAATGAGATTATATATAATGCAGTGTACTCTACTGTCAGGGGGGAGTAGAGGGGTGGTTGGCTGGTGGAATTTTAAATAAATCCTTAATTTTCCAGTTACCAATTTTATGCCTTCAACTACATGGTTTTGGGTTTATTTGATTCTATTAAAGTTTAGGTATAGAGAATAATCAAATGTCATAAGTTACTGCATTTTTAAACATATCTTTTTACAAATTTGCAGAAGGTTTGCAATGCAATGACTTTGTCTTTTACTGTTTCAGGATTTGAGTGGCATCAAGATGTAAACATCCAACCTGAGTCTGGATGTCTGGTTATAGATGTAGATGAGACTCTGCTTTTCAAAGCACCTAAAATAAATTATACCATACATTTTTTTAACGCTCTTCACGATGCTTTCATCTGCACGTCCCTCCGTTCCTCCTCGGCCGCGGTACTTAGATGGCCACAGACGTAGTCATGTGGTAGAGCCCAAGATTACCAGTCAGGGCCACAGGAGGGAAGACAAAAGCACCAAGATCACAGCGAATTCAGTGAATTCCTCTTCAGTGAGCCGAGCCAGTAAGGTATCTACTGAACATCGCAAACCTAGGGGTAGTGACCTTGGCCGATCTACTGCCAGCCAGACCAAGGTGGCCCAGGGCAAAAACATTCCGGCGATGTCAAAACTCAAACCGAAAGTAGCACATATAGCTCCTGATCCGAGTCCTGTTCTTGACCCGAATTGTAATGAGCCAAGTTTGCCGTGCCTGTGCTGCGATGGTCATTCACCTCACGATAAGAACAGCCTCTATAACCACAATTACAACAACAATAATACGACTGCCATCCGGCAACAGCTTCACCTCCAGCCGGCGCAGCCGCGTACGGGGGTAGGCGCTCGTCATAAGGCTGGAGACCCTCAGCAGAAGCCCAGACAGCCAGCATCACCATCTCACAATGGCCTAGACGCCCAGCAGCAAGGGAAATTGGAACAGAATGAAGACCAGGAAAGCAGTGAACTTGATGAGGGAGAAGACTTTGATAATAATGATGATGACGATGAAGATGAAGATACCCTGGTACCTTCTTGCCATGACTGTCCCCCCTCTCTTCTAGAATTTTCCCTTTCCTCCTCTACCTCCTCTTCATCCACCTCCATCAGTAGCTGTTCCGATTTTGAATCAGATTGCCCGGACATCAACACTTCCTCCTTCCTGGAGATGTCCTCAGAGAAGAAACTCCTAACTGGTTCCCCAACCTCCCAGCCCCAAATCATCCCCATGGGTGCCAACCAGACTGCACTTCAACCTTTGCCCCCTTGCTCCCCAGATGAAGGATACCCCTCAGCTCGGTCCTCACCGTCATCAGATTACATAGAGCATAAAGCATCCTTAGAGCAAGAAGCTACAAAATTGAATCTACTAACCTTCCTGAATTCCTCGAATGAACTCAGCAAAATGGACTACTGGAGTAAAGTTGTTGAAGTTGCTCGATGGGGAATGGAGGGTGACATTGGGTTGCAAGATCGACTTAGTCACCTGGAGAAGCTCACGCTGGTGAACAAGCAAGTGAAGATAACTTATTTGGAAAGGATTCGAGAATCAGGTTTTCATTTGGATGAAGAAGATCTGTCCGACGACCTGGATGAGAACATGGAGGTTACCTGGAGGCTGTACAGAGGGGACAGTATCTGTGAGTCTCAGGAGTTCTCTGACGCGGGGGTTGATTTGAGTGCCCCCTCAGACTTAGATGAGCCCCTCCAACCAGACTCGCTGGCCCCCTCCCCCCTGCAGCCGCCCCCTCGCCCCCCCAAGCCAACTTTGCGAAACCCCGAATCGCACACATATGTTAATATAAACAACAACATTCTGCCATCGACTGCCTCCTCCACTACGACCTGTTTCCAGGCCGTCTCTCCAACTTCGTCCTCCAGTGTGCCAGAGAAGACCATTCCAGCGCCTCCACCTCTTCCTCTTGCTCCATCTCAGCCCATCCCATACTTCACCTTCTATTCTTCCCCCCCCACTCTTTCTTCACCTACACCTCCCATCCCCCCTCCACGGAGACGCCATAAGGCACGACTGGAAGCACAGAAGTTCACCAATCCCCAGGACGAATCAACTCCCCTGTCGCTCCCCCCTCCCACTTCCCGTCCGCCCCCTCTCCCTCCTCCCCCAGCTGCTCCATCTCCACCCACCATCCCCCCTCCACCATCCCTGCCACCTCCACCCTCCTTTCATGCCCTGGATGCTGAAATCCGCAAGCTGCTCGTTCTGGCTGGACTCACACAGGCGGAGCTCCTCAAACTGAGCCCCGAGTTGGGTGTGTGTGTCACTGGGGTGCTGGAGGAAGGCGATGGGGAGCTCTCTCAGGTCGTTGGGCCACAAGGAAGAGAAGTCAGTAGAGAAGAGATGGGCCGAAAACATGACAGAAAACAGGTAGCGGAGGAGGAGTGGGGAGCGGGCGAAAAGGATGAGGAAGGAGGTGAAATGAAGGGAGTGAGAAGAGAAGACGTGATTGGAGAGCATGAGCAGGAGGTGCTGAGAGAGGGAGCAGCACAGGAAGAGAGCAGGGAGGCTTTCCACACAACCTCATTCACCGCGATGGCAAGGAGGCGCAGACGCGGCAACGTCGTCTCCAGCTGCAGCCGCGCATATGGCCTGGATAACCGCTCAAACCCGGATGCTTACTACAGCACGACTAGCATCAGTGTCAACGCAAGCAGCCATGACATTAGTTCTAACAACAATTACGACAACAGCACCATTGCAATGGCCTCATCTCCACCCCCACCACCACCTCCACGGCCCTTTCCGCCCTGCCCTCCAACACTGCCCCAGCCCCCTCCCCTCCCCTCTCTGTCCCTGTGTCCCCTCTCGGCGAATGAAGTTCGCCCGGATCGCTCTGATTGGCTGATAGCCTTTTCTCCGGACGCGGAGACTCCTCCCTTTGGAGCCGACAGGTTGCCGGAGGTCAGTCCACAGAAGGCGACAGTGGGCTCGAAAGTCACCACTTTCAAAGAACTGAGATTTCGAAGCAGGCAGAACCCACAGCCACTTGTGGTTCAGCCGGAACCTGACCCGACAGTGATAACACCCGATCCAGATGTTCTGTACAATCTGAAGTGGAGAAAGGAGAAGGCCGATGGGGATGGCAGCCAGTGGGAATACGTCCCACAGGTCCAGTCCATCTTGCTTCAGCACCAACTGCCTCCATCGCTACCGGAGAAGAGGGAGGTGCTGCCAGTGAGTGACGCAGGGGGCCAGTCACAGTCCTGCCCCGCACAGCGCATAGGATGCTCGGCCAGCGACAACCACCTGTGGAGCAGCGGGGCCACGGGGCAGGATGAAAGCCAGAGGAAGAAAGAGGGTGAAGAAGAGGCGGTGAGAGGAAGAGCTGACGGGGGCAGAAAATGGGAGTCAGGGACAACAGGTAAGTCCCAGAGTTAGCAGAAAGTGCTTGGGGGCCACAGTGCTGGAAAGGGCTCGGCAGGGACCTTATCTCTGCTGGTCTCACAGGCTAGCATAAATGGGCTAGTTACATTGACTGCCATCACAGGGAGGGTGCAGAATAGCTGTCGGTTATATTCATGTCGAAACATAAAGAGAGCAAAGAGAATTGGGGGAGAGGGGCAGAGTGTGCCCAACAGGCAGGCGGATGGGAAGGGTGGACAAACGAGATGGGGAGGTTTCAGCGGAGATCCTAGGGCGATGTCATTCCCCGGGGAAGTCATCACTGCCTCATTAAATTATTCATCTGCTCTGCAGACCTCATCGAACCTCGGCGATCCTCATGGATCCTCACTGCTGCCCGATCATCCTACCTTCTGCTCTCTCTCACCCATCCTGTGCAAAGCTTCAGATTAACCCCTTTCTTTCTCTTTTCTCTTCTGTTTCTTTCTCGCAATTTTTTTCTTTATCACAAGCCTCTTTCAGGGAACCAAAAGGTCCCCCTTTGGTCCTCCTTTTAAGTCCCTGCTCCTGTATTGTTTTTGCAGTTGTCATTTCCCTCCTCTGAGTCTGTCGATGATCATTAATTATTGAATGACTACTGAACTGTTGTTAGTTGCTATTTTGAATTAATTTGATATTTGCTGTACCCGAGATGACGGCACACCCAGAGGTGCTCAGTCATTTTGTTTCTTTTCTTGATTAATAAATTGAAAATAGATTGAGAGGAATCGCACCTACTTGTTTTGTTTTCCATTGCCCGTATGCTCTGGGTTGTATGTCTGTGATTGTGTGCCTGTGTGTGTGTTTATTGGTGTAATTTGGCAGCACTTTTGAGACTGAGAGGGCCATTCGGTTACCCAGAGTAAGTCACACAGCGGTGCATGTACCTTTAAGAACAGGAAGGCGGGCTCTTATTCTGTTGGCCAATAGGAGCAAAGCACTAGCAGGCTGACAGGAAAAGCTGTGTCAGGTTGACTCTCAGACAGCCACACTGGGTATGTTGATCGATTTTAATGTCCTTTCTTCTTTCCTGAATTTGCAATGAAGAAAATTGTGCAAATGTTACTGAAACGGGCAGTTTGCCTAACAGGTGGTTTCTGTATGGATTCTGCGTTGTCTGATTACCAAGATTCTGCTTAACCAGCACACTGTCAAGCACAGACGACAGAGATAAGAAACAGGGCAGCTCTCTAATGCGGTAAAAATGCTCCTGTGAACGTGCTCCTCAGTTCTGATGCATTCCGTATGTCCAGCACGCAGAGTGGGTTTAGATCTCAGCTGAAACCGGCGAGCAGCAGAGGGAATAACAGGAAGCTGCTCCCGTGTGAGAAGCAGCGAGCGTGTTTGAGCACGGCTCAGGGAAACCTTTTGCTTTCGGTGTGGAGGAGTTTCTCAGTGAACACATTTCTGTTAAAGACGCTTTTTAAGGTCATTTGTTGAGTTTTGTTTTCGGGTCAGTTTTCCGTGCAGCGTCCAGGCCTGCGTCTCTGCTCCTGCAGGCACCTTAAAGCGCTGTGCTGAGGCTCAGGCTCTGATTAACCTTCTGGCCTGTCTTCTCTCTCAGCAGACACTAACACTTTGTCTGTCTTTCTCTCCTCTTTGCTTGATCATTTGCTGTCTTTCTTTTTGGCTACTCCTTTTCTGGCATCACTTTCCCGCTTTGGCCTGTCCGCTCATTCGACAGCTCCCCCCTCCTGCACATCTCCCCCGGTCCCATCCCTCCTCACCTGGGCAGTGTCCTCACCCCCGCTGTCCCTTGCATTGCCCAGCCCACAGCCCTTTCCCTACTTCCTGCACCCCGAACCCCAGATACCTCCACTGTACCAGGCCGGTGCCTACAGGGCTCTGACCCATGTTGCTGGCCAGAACGACCAGGGTGTGGCATCCGCTGGTCCGATTTCCCTGAGCCAGATTGACTCGCTGTACTGTGCAGATCCAGGGAGTCCTATAGATTCCCTGTACTGCGCTGATGGGAACAGTAATATAGATGTAGTGCCCTCCGCGGACCTTGACAGAAATTCACTCCTGTGCAGTTACGATGCTGACGGAGAGGGCTGCACTTACACCGAGGGCTGTACAACCCCATACCGAAATATAGAGGCCATCATTTACAGTAAGACACAAAGGCAGACTGAAATATGCAGGAGGCAGGCCAGGCTAGAAGATCACCGAACCACTGATGTGGATGAAAACTGTAACCAGTTGGTATTGTGTCCAGTGGCAAAGGGGCCCTGCCCAGACCCGCCTGCTTGGTACTTTTACAACCCCAAAAGCTGCCCCCTACACCAAGGAGCTTCATTGCGCCTCTCTCCGGTTGGGGCAATTTCCCCCCCGCAGAGGTGGGGGGCACCATCCCCCGGGGCAGACGTGTCACGCTTGCACTCCCCTCTCTTCCCTCGCAGTCGCACCCTTCCTGCCCTCTCTGCTCCACTTTATTGCCCTTTTCTCCGCCCCACTTCAGCTATTTCCCCTATGAAGGAGCCCCAGGCCCCAATTCTCACCAAGCAGACACAGCTACACACCCTGAGTAAGAGCTCTCTCTCTCTCTCTCTCATTCTGTCTCTCTGTCTCTGCCTCTCTCTCTCTGTCTCCCTGTCTCTCTGTGCCTCTCTCTCTCTGCCTCTGTCTCTCTGCCTTTATCTCTGTCTCCCTCTCACTCTCTCTCTCTTTCTGCCTCTCTGTCTGTCTCTGTATTTCTGTCTCTCTGTCTTTTTCTCTCTGTCTGCCTCTCTCTCTCTGTCTCCCTCTGCCTCTCTCTCTGCCGCTCTCTCTGCCTCTCTCTCTGCTTCTCTGTCTGACTCTCTGTCTCTCTCTGGCCTCCATTCATCTCCCTCACAGTCTCTCTCTGTCATCTCTTTCTATCTCTCTCTTCCTGCCCTCTTCCTGTTCATCTCTCTCTCTGTTCCCCCCACCCTGCCATCTCTTCTCTTTCTCTCTCTTTCTGTCTGTCCCATCGCCGTTTCTCTCTCCATCTGCCCCCTACATCTTTGTCCTCCCCCATTCCCTCCTCTCTGTTTCCCTCTCACTCTGTCCCTGTTCTCTCTCTCTCACTCTCTCTCTCTCTGTCACCCCATACCCACTCTCTCTCTCTCTCTCTCTCTCTCTCTCTCTCTGCCCCTCTGCCCCCCCCTCCTATCTATTACACTACAACCACACCTGCACAGCATTTTTAAACATTCTACAGTCGCATAAAGTTGCATTTGAAAAAAGCATAAACTGCTGCCTCATCATTGTGTCCCCCCGTCTGCCCCCGGCAGTCCGCAGCCTGTCCTTCGCTGGCTCAGCTCAGAGGGGTGGCTCCTGGATGGAAGACGCTTCGAAGGCCCCCCTCCGAGGTCAGACGCTGTCCTCTCTGTGCCTGGAAGAAAAGAGAGGTACAGACCACCCCTGATCCGGCTTACCGCGGTGCAAGTACTCTGCTTCCTGCTTATTGTGTGTTTTTAATAACGTTCCCTTTGTTCATGTCGGGGGGTGTTCGGGGGCTCGGTCAGGGCGTAACCACGTGCCGCCTTGCCCCGCAGCTCTTGTCAGCTCTGTCAGCGTGGCGGTAGAGACCGTCCTTACCCAGTTCAGCTCCTCTCGAACCCTGGTCCAGAAGGTCAGTGTCCCTGTGCTCTGTGGGCGGGTCCTTAGGGAGCCGTGCCTGAAGATAACCGCGTGTATCTCCTTTCCTTGCTCCCCTGCCCCTCTCTTTCCTTCTCCATTTCTCCCTCAGTCTCCTTCCCATGAAAAGGTTTAATTGTTTCCAAAACATCCGCTGGAACCGTCCCGTGTATTAACTTGCCCTGTTCCCTCCCTCGATCTCCCCCCTGCCTTTATTTTTTCTGTTCTCCTTTTTCTGTTCTTCTGCTTCTATTCCTCCTTCTTCTCCTTCCCCTCCTTCTTCTCCTTCCCCTCCTCTTTCTGCTTTCCTTTTACCGCCTTTCACTTTCCCTCCCTATTCACTTGTTCCTTTCATCTTCTCTTACCCTCTTTCCGACCCTCTCTCACCCCATTCTTTCACCGTCCTGTCCTGTCCTTTTCTCCCTTTGCTTCCCTCTCCTCCTTTTCCCCTGCTCTCACCCCTGTTGGCTCTGCTCCTCTCTCTACTCCCCTCTTCGTTCCTCCTGTCCTCCCCAGGCCCAGTCGGGGGACAGCACCATCAACCCAGCCCTGGGTCGCCTGGTGCTGCAGTGTCTGTGCCCCGCCCTCCGGACCCTGCTCTCGGACGGCCTCAAGCCACACCAGAGCGACCTGATTGCAGGCAGGCGGCCAAATTCACCCTGGGGCTTGGTTCAGGCCTCCACGCAGCCAGGTATGCTGTCTGGCCACACCTGAGCTTACCTGCCAGCAGCACGTCAATGAAGATGTCGGTCAGAGTGTGAAATGGAGGCTGAATTGAGCACACCGTCTTTTCCGACTTCGTTCTCTTCTGTCTGTCTGTGCTGCCCTCTCCCTGCCGTAGGCCCCAGCACCCAGGCCCTGTACGCCCTCCAGTGTCGAGTCGCTGAACTGCCTCAGCTTAGACACCCACGTCACCGCTTCAATGCCTTCCTGCTCGGCCTGCTCAAGTATGTGCTGCCTTCAGCCGCTCGGCCACCCTGCTGGATGTCGTGCCGATCGTTTCCTCAGCACACATTCCTTACAAGCTCCCACCCCTAAGTGCCGCAGACATTGAGCTAATTCTGGCCCCCTTTTCTTGCAGTGTGAAGCTGCTTGATTACTGGCTGGCACACCTGCAGACTTGTGAGGGTACGGTGATCTTCCTACACTCCCACACTCACGATGAACTGTAGACCGATGCATTCCTTTATTGCTCTCCTTAGTGCCGTTCGTTCTGTCTCCCGAATCTGTAATCGCCTTATTCAGTTTTTTACTGAGCTGTACCTTAAACTTATGACTCTTCTCCTTCTCTGCCTCTTTTTTTCCTCCTTCCCTCCCCAGACGTCCTGGCCACTTACTATTTGCCCACCTCTTTCATGCGCCTCTCCCACTCCCTCTGTCAGCCCCTTTTCGAGGAGCTGCTGCTGCTCCTGCAGCCCCTGTCGCTCCTCACCTTCAACCTCGACCTCCTTTTCCAGCACCACCACCTGGACCCAGCGTCCCCGACGCCCTCCCCGTCCCCCCGCAGCCCGGATGTGGGCAGCACTTTCCGAGTCTCCCCCAAATCTTTGGCTTTCGGGAACAGGGCCCGCCTTGAGAGCGTCTCAGAGCATGATTTCGGGGAGTTCGAGGCGGCTGCAGATAGCCAGGGAGCGAGCCCCGGCACCTCCTTGGGTAAGAGGGCTGGTGGTAGTTGGGGGGAAGAGCAGGCCAGCCAGAACCCCGCCCCGAGAGAGAGTGGGGGGGCAGCCAGCCAGCTGCTGTGGATGCAGGAAAAAGAGCTTCTGCCCCCAGGTCAGGGCAGCCTGTCCCAGCAGGCCAGCCAAGTCATCCAGCAGGGCTGGGGGGCCGTGCTGCGGTGGGGGGAGCGGCTGGGGCAGAACTGGGGCAATTTTAACACATCCTCGCAAGGGACCGCAGAGGAGACTGACCCCCAAGCGCTTGCCCAGAATGTCTGGCTGGGCGAATCCCCTGGCAGTGTCACCCAACCGGACATCATCTGTCATCAGACGCACGGAGACCTTCCGTCTGACAGGATCCCAGCCGTTCCTTGGGGCTTGGGTAGGCTTTTTGGAGCCTCCAGGGGTCCCCGAAGTGCTCAGATGTGCACCTCGTCCACCAGGTGAGCAGGCTGCAGCCATGTGTCTTATCTGCATGCGAACCGATTATAATTGTCTGGTCTGCTGCCAAGGTGATGTCGTCTTACTATATGTCGTCCGCTGTGTCCCCTGTCCCACTTCGAAGGCGTCCATCCCACTGGTTGGCCCCAGGAGTGTCAGCGCTCAGCCGCATGGTGAGCCCCACGCAAAATCCGGTGCCTGAAGACAGTGGGGGCACGTCCGAGGGGGCGAAGGAGACGGATGGGTCAGAGGGAAATCCGAGAGCCTACAGGTTTCATTCTTGCTATAGTTCCGTACATATGTGTCCAACTACACCGTGGTTACCACGGTGACCTTGTACTAGATAAATAATTATGGGATGGATGGATGGCTATATTGCGGTTCCTGGTTTAATTTTTGTCCCCTTTCTCTCTCTCTGTGAACATTTAGGTCAGTGCGGACTCTGTGTGACCATACGGGTACAGGGGCGGAGCTGAGCTTCCAGAAGGGGGAGGAGCTTGTGGTGCTAGGGACTGTCAACCATGACTGGGTTCGCTGTCGTCGGGGTGACACGGAGGGGCTTGTTCCTATTGGCTATACCTCCTTGATCATGTGACTGCCAGCTAGCTTTTTGATTGGACAGTGGTCTTGAAACGAAACCACATAACTAAAGAGGCATATTGATATAGTGATCAGTGGCTGTGCTCAGTGTCTGCTGTTCTCCTTGTTCTTGCCAGATTTGTGTTTAAAATGGTTCTCTTACCAATATTGTTCAGTTCATGATAAATTTAAATGTATAAATATACATATACAGGAATATTTACATATCACCAATATATGTATTAATTTAGCACAAAACAAACTAAAAAACAACATATGTAAAATAATGGCACCCAGAAAATGGTTAAAAAAATAATTAACTGTACTGAATTACCGTTAGATATCAGTGAGCACATGATATTATAATATATACATATATATCTCACTTGTAGCGTTGATCTGCATCCCTCTCACTGATATTAGTAGAGAATCCTGTGTCGCCTTGGTAGTGTGAGCATCCAGAGGTGTGTCCAGTGTGTTTGGATCAAGCTAATATATGTATGTATCTGTAGCACAACTCAAAAGATTCAGCTGTTTATTGTAGCCTTAACACAGGATTTAGTGGGAATGCTCAGTGACTCGCTGTAGCACACACTCACCTGGCCGTGCCGCTGGGACCCCCGCTCATGCCGACCTCCCTGGCCGTCGAGGGACGTTCTCTCGGTGTAAGTGTAATCCCAGCAGTTCCCACAAAGGCCGAGTGGTTCTGGCGTGGAGCGTCTCTGCACGCCTGACACTTTTAGGCACACGTAAATAGCCATATCTCTCATGATAGTGGATTCGTACGCATTTATGATCTGATAGGGTCTTTACTCCAGGACTGGAGAGGGGATTTACTCAGCGTAGTAGAGGGCTAGGCTGAAAAGTAATCATACCTAACCAACACTAATAGCATTAATATTATCGGTAATACTTTGTTAGTCGTCTGAATAAATGGCGTAACATATTTATAACTAGGTTCTGGTTTCGTTCATGTTATGACTGTCCACACTTTGAATTTCTGGATAACTATGCATATGCTGTATGCTACACACATCCCCTGTACCTGTGCAGGGGTGGGGGGGTAGACATGTTGCCTGAGGTGCAGATCAGCACAGCCCCCTGGTGCCCAGCCACCCATTGTGACCCTGGGTGAAGTGACCTCGAAGTAGGAGCCTGGGAAACCTGACTTTGGCAGAGGTGTTGGGAAGGTGTTCCTGCCGGCTTCTGTCACCCAATGGGACCCTGATGATCTGGGCCTGGGGGCTGCATGACACTAACAAGGGGAAACAATCCACCGAATCTCAGGAAGATGCATTTCTGAGACATCATCTGCCGTAAGACTTATAATTAATCGTTGTTGATATTTTATTTTTGTACTTTCTTTTTGGACATTGTTTTAATGGGCACTTCTGTTGCTCTCGCGAATGTATCCGTGTTCTTCGCTGTTGTGGGGTTTTGTGAAGGCCATCCCCACCTTTCCTTTGCCGATGTGGGCTCTGTGGGTGTGTACCTTAGCCTGGCTGTCCCGTGCTGAGACCGTTACCTTATGCACTCATGCCATCAGCGTCTGTCCAGCAGCTCCTGCATGTGCTTGGCTGTATATAATTAATAAAGTAAATGCCCCCCCCCGAGGGAGTGCCCGTCTCATTCTGTCCATTCCCATACCGCTGTGACAGAATAAAACTGAACTTCATTTACAGCAGGGAGTTCCAGAGGGAATGTTTATAAAATTTAAAAAACATGAAAAAATAACCCCTTTAGCGATGAGGGGAACCCCCCCCCCCCCCACTTGCCAAGATCAGCCTTCTCTGGGCTCTCTCTGATCAGTGAGATGGGGGTTGCGAGTCTCTGGCAGTATTATTTTGGGGGCTGTGGCCTGGAAAGTTTGGCAATCCATGCTTAAAAATAGATTTTAGTATTTTGGGATTTCTGGTATAAAATGTTTCTAAGATTTCGGATTGCGGAAAGAAAGAGCAAGATTTAGAAATCTACACAGCTAAATCCATCCCCTGTCTCGTGTCATTTGATTATTTGTGCTTTTATCCTATGTGATGTGTAATTGAGAAAGCAGGGTCAGCCAGGTCCTGGGGCAGGTGGGGTTAAGGGCCTTGCTCAAGGGCCCAATGGTGACATCACTCTGCCAACCACGAGATTTGAAACTGTAAACTTCCGATCACAGGACACATATACCTCACCTGCAGAGCCACACACTGCTCACATATACTGCGTTTTGAGTGTGTGCGTGTGCATGCTACCAAACACTGACTCAAATAAAACATCATTAAACTCGTCAAAAAACAACAATCGTATTCAGTTTAATAATATTCTACAAGGTTACCATGGAGAAAAGCAGAAAAGATCCATTTCGATCTCACTTATTCAGTTCTGTAATAAAATAAGATAATGACAGTAATTAGCAATGTTACATATTGCATCAAATGTGAAATCTGGAATAAGTCACGTTTTAAATCATTTTTATTTATTGTATTTTTTTTGTTTTCTTAAACAAAGTTCAAAATTCAAAACCACATTGTTGGGCGATAAATTATTATTATTATTTTTTTTTCAATTTTTATTTATTTTCCTAAAAGTAAATCATTAGCAGCATTTGTGTAGCAAAAAGTCAGACACATTGCTTTCATGCAAACTACATAAATAACCCTAATATCCTTAATCATATTTGCAATGATAATAATCATGATAATCATCTATTTGCAATAATGTAGTGCTTTTTTATAAAAAAAAAAAAACTAATAAACATACAAAAAAAAACACAGCATTTTGTTGACGTTAAAATCATACTTACAAACGGTGAGCGGGGGAAGGAGCCGTGAGCACACAGCGCCTGTCCATTTACAACTGCCAACTTGATTTTTTTTTTTTGCGATTGTCTAACGAAAAATTTTTAAAAATTAAATAAAATGTCACAAAACACGGCTAAATACAAAGAACCGTGGTCACAAAAACTGGAACTTCTTAAAATGTAATGATGAAATGAGTTTTCATTGGGAACAGAGTTGGGGCCGACAGTCTCCCCACTGCCGGCCGCCTGCCACTGCTCAGGGACTCATCACTGCCGCTCATTAGTGTTTAACGCCTCGCAGCACAATCGAGGATCGCTCTCTGCCGTTGTCGAGCTACGACGAGGACCGTCAGTGGCGCTGTGCCGTTCTGCCACTGCCCCGGCCCCCATAAGCACGGCTTCAGCATACGCAGGAGCCCGCAGCTTTATATCTGCATTCTGCTGGCTGCAGACAGCGCAGGTTTGCATACATGACAAGCTTTGCCCTCACGCTTCTGGCGTATACTTAGGGAAATAAAAGTAATAGCAATAATAATAACGACTGTATTTTAATACATGTAGGGCTCCACAGGTTGGATCCTGTACATTACAATATAAACAAAATTCATATTTGAGATATTGCTTTAAGAGACTGAGCTCACCGTAAATTCCTGTCTATGTACAGCTTGGCACTTTACAGCTAGTTCTCGTCAGTTACTTGGCCTGCCTCCCCCCCCCCCCCCCCCCCCCCCAAACCCCCCCCCCCCCCCACCCCCCCCCCCCCCCCTCCCCGGGGCCCCCGAACCCAGGGGTCATGCAGTTTTCCCTCTCCCGGG
>JAAGVU020000129.1:1269804-1303389 GCA_011763525.2 Mormyrus iriodes
CCCCCCGGCCCCCCGTCGCGCCCGGGCCCCGCCCCCCCAGCGCCCCCCCGGGCGCCCCCCCGGCCCCCCGCGCCCCCTGTGGCGGGTTAAGGGGGGGGGGGGGGGGGGGGGGGGGGGGGAGTTCAGTGCCAGAAGAAGAAAAAGATCTCGAGAAGGATGGCGGTGATGGGATGGGGAGCCGACGCACCTGCTTCTCCGTGTTAAAGGAGTGGAAGTTGTAGTCGTAGGTGAGCTCCGTGCCACTCTCCATATCCTTCAGAGCGAACAGGCCAATGCGGTAAACACCATTCACTGACCTACAGGGGCGGGGGGGGTCAGACAATGGTAGCTGAGAGTCCGGTCACCTCGCCCCAGGGCAGATCCCTTCAGCACAGGGCTTCAGTTACCTCGTGGTACCGAATTTCCCGGAGATCGTCACCTACAGCGGTACCCGGTGGTCCCCCCCAACTCCCCCAACCCCGCTTACCACTTCTGCATCTCGCAGTTGGGCTGGCAGCTGTGGTTGATGAAACGGGCCTCGTTGCCCATGCGGTAGCTGTCGATCACCATGCCGCTGTCCAGGTTCAGGCAGTAGTGGTCGTTGTGGGTGTAGTACTGCTCAATCATGCGGTTCCTGTGGGGGGGGTGGAGGCAATCAGAATCGCTGTCAACCTGGGAGATCTGGAAGTGTGGAGAGTCCTACAAGGACCTGGAGGACCGGAGAGATGGCCCGGACACTGGGAGAAGCGCCGGAGACCGGCCTCGGAGCAGGTAGTGGGACCCACCGGAACTCCTGCTCGCTGACCACCTCGCCCAGGTACTCAATGATGAACTGGCCGGCCCGCAGCGGCTCCTTGGTGCGGATGCCCCAGCCCTTGCCGTCGGCACGGAAACGTTCCAAGCACTGCACCCACTCGTGCCGCTGGATGTGCTGATTGTCGCACTGCTCTCCGCAGGGGCAGGTGTTTGGGGAGCACTCGGCAAAGATCATTCTGTTGGGGGCAGAGAACATGGCTCAGGTGGAGGCATACTGTCCTCGCATCCAAATAGACACACCTGCACTGATCTGTAAACATCTGTAAACCCGCCCTCAAAACTGTGCTGAAAGTGTAGCTTGAGTGCCTCCTATTGGTGCACGGGGGAACGTGCACGAGGGTACCTGTTGAGGCAGTCGTCAATGCAGCCCTTGTCAGTGGAGTTTTCCGGTTTCTTGCAGTTACAGGTGGTGGCTTCGTAGCCTGACAGTGGCTTCACATCCACGTAGACGTCTGAATGGGGAGAGGGCACCTTTAACACGGGGCGTGGGCGACCGTAACGGCACAGTGTGCCAGGGAGTGGAAACATACTGGGCAGAATTAGGCAGATGCAGCCTGGCTCTAATATTAGCCAAGGTGCTAACGTGGTATCTTCCCACTGTGAAGATCACTCTGGGTAGCGAACTCAGTCAGTCAGGGTAACAACTGCAGTAGTAATAATAATAAAAGCCAGCAATGGCCAGAGGCACAGAAGCAGAACATAGAAATGCAAAGCTGCTCACTTACTAGATCGGATCTTCTTATACAGCGGAACGTCAGGCTTCTTGTAGAGCTGAATGTGGAAAAACACCGTCAACTGTGTGTGTCTGTTAACCAGGAGAGAATGAAAGCGCACAGAGGGCGGAGCTCCCCATGGCCCCGCCCAACTGGGCATGGCCTCACTCAGCCCCGCCCACCAACAGATACCTGGTTGTGCTTCCACTGCCAGAGGATGTCGTATGGCAGCTGGAAGTCAATACGCCGCTGTCGGAGGTATTTCCCTGGGTCACAGCACAGGGGATGGGGGGGGGGGATGGTTAGCCAATTGCACAGTGAAAGCCACACAGAAATAGAGGACCAAGGAAGCTACCGCCAGACAAACATGCCGCGGCAGACTCACCGACGTGGATAGGGGCTGGAAACAGGCCGTACTCGTGTTCCCCCGGGATGTACTCCAGCTTCTCTTTCTTCAGCTGCAGCAGCTGGCTGCGTGGACTGCGCAGGGGGGAGGAGGCGGGGTGAGCAGGAGGGTTCAGAAAAATAGCCAAGAACGGGCAGACCCTGAGGACGCAGAACTCACTCGGTGGTCTTGTAGACATCAGAGTAGAGGCCGGCCCTCTGGAACTTTTTCTTGGGGGGCCTGGCGGCTCGCTTCTCCCGCTGGGTGACTGGGGTCAGGGGCGGGGCCAGGGGCGGAGCCTGTTCCAGCGACGGCGCGAGCGAGTACTCGGCGGAGGCGTGGTCTTCGGGTTTACCCTCCAGGGCGCTAGGGGGACAGAGCATGCCCCTCAGCATGGACTCCGTTTGGCTCTAGCTGGCATTATTCAGCAGCCTTACTCATGGTGCCCCTTTATTATGCTAAAATACAAGTACTGAGAGCAGGGCAATACAGGGCTGGGGGTCCGAATCCCCCCCGCGGAGTGTTAAACACCGGCGACTTCTCACCTGCGGAAACAGTGAAGCTCCTCCTCTGTGAGCCCCCCTCTGCGTTCGCCCCCCCGTGGTCCCACTCCTCTGCTTCCCTCTGATGCCCCCGCACCCTCCTTCTCTTCATCACATCCCTCGACCTCCCGCTCTTGCTCCTCGGCCTCCTCCTCCTCTTCCTCCTCCTCCTCCTCACCCCAGCGCCTCCTCTTCTGCCCCCGCCTGCGCTGGCCCTGCACCACGGCCTCGATGACGTCGGACACTGTGTCGCCGGGCGCGCCCCGGTGCTGGGGAGCAGGTGAGGCCGGGGGGGAGGGCAGGGGGTGCTTCCTGGGCCGGCCGGGCCTCCTCTTCACCACATTGTTGCCAGTGCGCGCCTGCCGCTGTAGCTTCTTGGCCTTCAGGATCTTGTTGACATGCTCCAGGCTGCGCTTGGTGCACAGCAGCCGATCCAGGCCCTGGGGGCGTGCATGCCGGGGCGGGGAGGCCTGGGATGTGCGCGCCGAAGGGCTGGCCTGCCCACTCCCGCTGCTCACCCGCTCCCGGCTGGGGGGCCGTCCGGGCCCCAGCGCCCCGCCCGCGGGAGCATCGTGGCCGCAATGCAGGTGCCGGGAGAGATAGTGCTGCTGGTTCAGCTGGAGGCTGTGCTGAGCGAAATGGTGGTGGTGTAGCGTCCCCTCTGGACACTCGGGAGCACTGGACCGTGACCCTCGGGTCTGGACACCCAGCGTCAATCCTGCACATGGAGAGAGTGGAGGGGGGGCAAAGGATAGTCACTATGGTACATTACCACAGTAGGCAAAATACTGAGTGAAACAGCACTCTCTCCAATTAGTTCCCAAGAACACAGACACACTAACACCACACTGTGTTACCGTTTAAATTCCACAGTACAGAGACAGTAAATTACGAGTCACAAGTAGCCGTAGAAGGCAGAGAGAATGAAAACAGACCGCGCACTCATGACTGACCCCCCCCACCCCCTGCCCGCCCTGGACAGAACGGCAGACTGACTAGCAGATGCAGAAATATTTCAATGAGTCAGGGCTGCTCTGGACTTCTTCTAAAAGATGCGTCTATTTCTGGGAATTACTGATATGCCCCCCCGTGCACAGACACTTCCACTCGACACTGTCTGATAGTTAACACACATGGGCATTTTCCCCACACACTAACAGCCTTACACACACATGCACACACAGACTCGATGCATGCAGGAAACACATCTGGCAGGAGAGCCAAACACAGCTGAACTTCCCTCTAAGAACAAGCAGGCACCTTCTACGCTCCATCCACAAATTAAGACTCAGCAAGTTAAATCAGCCACAGCCAGCTGAATCATGTCTGCTGATCTAAATACTTCACAACACAGGCTACAAACTGTGCTCTTCCAGGTAGTATAAGCTAATGCACAACTTACAGCGGCACTCCTTATCTTACATAAGTCGTCACATCTACGTGTCCAAGTAAGCTGAGGGATTTTACGGCACTGGGTGGTTCTGCTACCGAGCGTCAGGTCCCCAGCAGCAGGAAATGAGCGCAGCGTGAGACACAGCATCATTCAACCAATTCTTTATATCATTAAAGATGGTCAGTCACTGCTGAAAAAGGCCTACGAGCTAGTCATAAACTAGTCCAGTCATAAATGTTTCTAGAAACTTACAAGAAAGACAAGTCATCTCCAAAACACTCACAGCAAAAAAAAAACAAAAAAAACAGTAGAACAGAGAGGAAGTGTGGGGGAAAAATGAAGGGGGGCAGTTTTGGGGCACATATGTATCTAGTTAGTTAGCAGAGCCATGCCAAACATACTCCTTCACGAAAACAACACTCCCCTCCCATCTCCTTGCCTCCCCTCCGCTCTGCTCTCCGTCAATGCCTTACTTTCAGTCTTCCCGTTGCCCCTCCACTGCCTACCTGTTGCCCCCCCCATCCCGATCCATAACCCCACTGTATGAGGGCCTCCACAGCGCGTGAGTAAGCAAGTGAAAATGTGTGTAGGAGGAGGAGAAGAGAACAGCAGCAAATATGCAGTGAAGCGAAAAAACATTTCCATACATTTGCTGCTAAAACGTCTAGCAAGATAACATACAACACACACCACAAACAACACTCTTAACACCACCATAATATTAACACCCTACAGCAGAACAAAACTCTGCAGACAAGCAAATCTTAGGGGTCAGAAGAGACAAACACCTATACAGTCAGTGTGCAATTAACTTGTGCAGGGCAATAAACCCCGAGTCAGGAACGCATTAGCTGACTAAGCGGACTTACCACGACACCTCACCATTCATCTCCCTGTGAAAGCAAACACGAGCACACACACACACACCACTCAGCGTACACACAGGCACACACGACCATCAAAGCCCTTCACAGCCTCTCTTTCCCCTGTCTGTGACCGGGGGCTGACCCCGTATCCTTAACCATAATCCTCAGCTGTAATCCCCCTATTGACCCATAGACTGGTTGAATAGGTCCTTGCGGATGAGGGGCGTGCTGGGTTGGATGTGCCCTTGATGGCCACAGGATAGCCTGAGCACGAGACTGAACGCACTGCTTCACACTCGATGGGCAGCCAGCCACAGAGACAAATGGAAACACACTCGACTGTAACTACTAACTACACTGTTACCTACAAAATATCCAATGCACTTTGCTGAACAGTTACATAAGATAATTTTTATCATACAACTTAATGCGATGTCACATTCAATGGAATAGCTCAACAGCATCATCACCTGTCTCTCGGCTCTCGGCTGGGAGGGCCCGGTCCTTTAGGAGAGCCCGGTCAAATCCCACGAAGCCTCCAGCTCCGGACGGAATTCCAGCCCTCCTGCCACGCCCCCCAGCGCTCACAGCCTGGCTGAGGGCGGTAGTGAATAAGTTTGTGTGGTGTGGAGGAGTGTGCGAGCGTATCGACGTCTGCGAGGCTGTGCAGGCCCCCTCCTCCTCTTCTTCTTCATCCTCCTCTTCCTCCTCACTTTCTGAGGCTCCCATAGGGTCAGGGACTTGGCCTCCGGAGAAGGAGTCTTGGCCAGGGTTGCAGCTCTGAGACAGGCTGGCATAGTCCGAATCAGGGCTCCCCCTCCTCAACCAGGGCTCCAAATGAGAACGTGCCCTTGTGCCACTTGCTGGTGAGAGATAAGGCGCCGTGCAGGACAGGGGCACATCCTTGTGTTTGTACCTCTCTGCTGAGGATGAGGAAGAGGAGGAAGGGGAATTGGCAGAAGCTACAGCAGCTGGACTGGCAGCAGGGGCGGAGGAAGAAGCATCCTTCCCGTACCTGTAGCGCCGTAGCGACTCCATCACTGCCGAACCGCCTGCCATTCCCATGCCTCTAGTAGCAGAGGCCCCACCCCCTGCCACTCCCATAGCCGCCGCGTCAGCCCCGCCCTCCTCCCCGCGCCGCTCGCGGTGCTTGTGTCGGTGTTTGTGTTTGTGCTCGTGGAGCCAGCTGTAGGACAGCTCCGGGGGCACAGCAGGGTAGAGAACAGGCGAGGGGCCTCCACCCAGGAACTCCTGCCTCAGAAGCTTGTGCTTCTTCTTGTGGAACTTGGCTGGGTTAAGCAGAAGGTGGGGCGGGTGATGGTGTAAGTAAGACGTGGGAGGGAATGAGGGGGAATGGTGGGAAGGGGGCGGGTGGGATGAGTGGGGATAAAGAGCCGCAGCGGGAGGGTAGCCCCTGTAGTAGCTCAGCCCGAGGGGGGTGGAGGAGTAAGGGACTCCATAAGACGGGTGGTAGAAGCCAGTCCCTGACAGGGGAAACCCGAGCCCATGAACGAATGGCACCTCCGCCATGGCCTCCCGCAGCTTGGGCGGCCGCCCGCGCTTCTTCTTAAGGTCTGGCTTGCGGACGTAGTGAAGGGAGTCGCACGGGTACGCTGGGTGGGGGGAGTAGAAGCCGCTGAAGTTGATCCTGAAGATGGTGGGGAGGAGGTCTCTGGGGAGGTAATGGTGAGTCGGGGGGTGGCCCCCGCTCCCTGTACCAGCAGCAGCAGTAGTAGCACCACCACCACTGCCACCACCACCACCAGTCGCAGCCGCAGCGCCCAGGCCCAAGGCCCCACCCGGCCCTGAGCGGGAGCTGCGGTGTGCTATCCGGACCTCACTCAGTCTGACAATAGTGTCCTCCAGCTCCGCCAGGAAGTCAGGGTCTTGCCGGCGAGACCGCAGCTGCAAGTACTTCTTCTTCCTTTTGCGTTTCTGTCTCTTCAGCTTCTCGTACCCGGGGCAGTTGTGTCCCCGCCGCTTGCACTTGTGCTTGTGCTTCTCCTTGTGGCCCAGCAACACGGAAGGTGGGGGGGGCGCATGAGCCCTGCAAACATCTTGGGACACGCCAGGACCCAGGGGGGACGGGGCAGGGGACGGGTGATCCAGCAGTACAGATGTATGCCTTCTCCGGCTCCTGGAGCCAATGCCCACTGAGACCCCGCCCACTGAGCCTGCCACCCCCGGTGTCAGGATCCCAGCTGCCAATCCTTGAGTGATTCCTGCTCCAGCGCCACCCCCTGCCTTTTCCCCCCGGTCAGAGGTGCTGTTATTGTCCGTTCCTATGCCACTGTCACTGGGCACTGTCTCATCACTGTGAGACTCACTGACGGGTGAAGGTGTGGCTTCCTTCAGCTCGCTCAGGTGTGCCGGGGAGTTGGGCAGCAGGGGTGGGGGAGGGGAGAGCTTGCGGTAGTGGTACTGGTGCTGGTAGTGGTGATGGTGGTGTGCCCGGCATGAGGACTTTTTCAGGGTTGGGGCCACACCAGAAGACGAGCCCAAGGTACCGAGGGGACGAGGGGAGGGAGCTGGAGAGGATGGCGGGGGCAGAGGGAAAGGGTGGTGGGAGTGGTATGTGTGGCCACAGTGCTGGTGAGACAAGAAGTGCACAGCTCCCGGCTCAATGAACCCACCATCACTAATGGGACTCTGGGCACCACTGGACTGGGAAAGCAGAGGGGAAGAAAAGGCATCAGGAGAACCAGGAAGCTGCTGCTGCTGCGCAGGGTGGAGAGACGGGGAATGGTGCAGGTGGTGAGGCGAGGCAGAGCTCGGTGAGCGGAAGGGCTCCGAGGGGCCCGCTGGGGGGATCCCAGAGGGGGACACAGCCTTCGGTTTGCGTCCTCTCCTCTTGCCCATGTAAATTGTTCCCTTCTTACTGACATTAATCTGGGGACCCAGTCTGCCACCAAAAGAGGCAGCCAAGGAGGACAGAGAGTTCGTTGCAGTCATGACCGACCCTACTGTGCCAACATCACCCGCTTTAGAGGGCTCCGCCTCTGCTCGGAAGGCCCTACCCCCATCCGTAGGACCCAGTAATATCTGATTAAGCAGCCGGTTCCTCTTCTTGGTCTTCATCTTGTTGATTTTGCGAATAATGGTCTTCATCATCAGCTGCCCATTGCCCTTCTTACGGAAATGCTTGTCTGACTCCAAGTCATCTGTGATGATCAGACCGCCTCCTGGCCTCACTTCAGGGGCCAGGGTTGGGAGAGGGGCTTCCTGTGGTAGGGTAGGAGGCAGACGCTTAGGTCTCCCGCGCTTCCGGGGCATTGGTTTAGGAGGATCCAACTCGACCTCTGGATGTAATACGGGTGGATCCGGCTCCTCTTTGGATTTGAGGAGGGAGTATACCTTCGAGCTTGACAGCTTGAGAGGATGTCCTGGAGAGGGCGCATCCAGCCGTGGCATCTTGGATTTTGGGCGACCCCTCTTCCGGGGTGCAGCAACGAGCACTTGAGAGGCCACAGGATGGATTCTGCTGGAGTTTGGGGGTCGCCCCACTGGTCTGGGTTTATGAGGGGCTACCAAAAATGCTGACGGAGTTAAAGGCTTGTGTGGCTTAGGAATCTGCTGATCAGCAAGATCCTCAGCTGCAGGAAGAGATTCCTTGTCCATGGGTAGCCGCTGCGCCCGATTTACCACCCGTGTCCAGCGTGGGCGCCTCCCCTTGCGCTTCTTCAACGGCTTGCAGTCCCTATCAGAGGGAGAGCCGGGTGGCGTGCTGCTGTGATCGCTTATCCGAGTGGCGGGAAGACTTGCAGGCGAGGGACTTGAGGGAGAAGTGGTCCTCCTTGGGGATTCTGCAGCTGCACCTGGACCATTAATACACCTGTCCCGGTTCGGACTGGGTTTAGTGGGGGCAGTGTTTGCCCTGCACTGGCTGCTGGGGGACCAAACAGCCGCCTTGCTGTTGCTCTCAAGCCTCCCTGGTCCTGAGAGAGTGGGGAATTTGTTCATGGTCAGATCTCTGGGGCCATCCTTGTCTCTATCCCGCTCTTGCTCTTTCTCGTAGCCATCTGACATCTGTGTAGAACCTCCTCTGGGAAGAGTGCTGAAAGATGTAGCAGAGGCACGTCGGACATCTGGCAGTCCTCCTACACTTTGATCTGAGGAGAGGGGAGGCAACGTGGAGGATGCTGGAGGTCCAGTCACATGTGGCTGCTGCTGGCTGCCACCACCCACTGTGGTTATTGAGCTGCTACAACTCCCATTTGTGGTGCCGCCGTTGCTGTTGTGGCCCCCTTTGCTCTCCCCGTTTGCCTCTTCTTTCCTAGATGGGGCAGAAAACTTCTCCAAAACACTGTCTCTGAGCCGTGCGGTTGGAGGACGCCCTGGGGGACGAGATACTGGAGGAGGAAGAGGCGACTGTGACATGCTTGGTGGAAGTGAGACCGTCCCTCTGTTCGGCACGGCTGTATCAGACTGGGGGGGGCTGGCGGACGATATGGCAGCAGGAACAGGAGCACTGGCTGGGACAGAAGCCGACGGCAGCTTGCGGATCTTCCCCTTGGTAGATTTTGTGGGTGGACACGTGGCAATAAGTTGGGCCAACTTCTCTGTGACTGTTGGCGCGCCACCATTAAGGAGACCCTTCTCCTTCTGAGGTTCTCTGGTGGGTGAGGTTTTGGAACCCCCTTCACTCCTGGTCTCATGTACCACTGGGCCTAGGAGGGTCGCCGTTGAGGGATGGTGATTGGTCTGGGGGGCGGGGCTCTTCTTCCCAGGGTGGGGCGGTACACCATCCACTTCGGGGTGGTGAAGGTTCCCCTGCCTTTCCAATGATGGGTCTGACTTCATCTCCGACTTGCGAGCCAGTTTGGGCGGACCCTGCGGAGAGACACAGTGCATCATTCGCTCTGTTCAACTCACAGCAGCATCAATTCGCTCAATTGCCGGTATGTTAGGGAATAGAGCAGTTCGACACAGAACACCATTAAAGTGGAAGTATGTAGTACTGTTAGTAATTCAAATACCATAATAAAAAAGTGCCTTGCCCTAAACACAGAACCACGCAACATCATGAACAACAATTTTGGACCTATGCCCTCTCATCTCGATTAGACTACTGTTCACCAACATTGTTGCCTACAGACAGCTTAAGGTCAAGTCTGCAGTGCAATGGTGCTGGTAAGAAATAAGGGGCGCCGTCGTACCTCTAGTTCTTTGCTCAATGTGAGCCCGATCACTGGGCTAAGGGTGAATGAAAGGCATGGAGGGAAACAGGACCTCTCTTATCATAGCAGTCCACAGCATTATCAGGGTCAAAGAAAGGACAGTCCGAGAAGGAAGGGGGGGGGGGAAGAAAGAAAAAAAGAGGGAGAGGACACTGTGACATAGTAATAGAGGAGACGGGGAAGAAAACAGAAAAGGGTGAGGTAATAGAGATACAGATGGTGTTGGCATGCAGAAGAGGGAAATGGAAAGAGGGGGCGATAAATGAGTACAGGTAGAGGATAGAGAAGTTAAAAATAGAACAGCAGGGAGAACGAGCCACTCCTATTGGCTGATATAAATAGGGCACGAAATACCCACATTTCCCCTGCATTTTAGCAACACCAGAAAGAAGCCGTTGGGGAAAATGCTGGAATTTTTCCCCCACATACGGGAATTTTAGTGGGGAGGAAAAAATCCTTTCGGTGTCTTGCCCCCCTAGAGGCGTGCAGCGCCTCCCCAGCGACATGCCAACTGCGGCAGAACCCGGAGCACGGGCATCTCCGTTCCTCTGGGGACGCCCGCCCACCCACCGCATGCGCCGTGACTGAGCGAGGGAGCCAGCCAGCCCACAGCCCTCCTCTTGGTTAACGAACCTAAAACGATCTTAAAACGCTTTGTGGTGTCGCGTTATAATCACTAATCACCTACCAGATGGCGGGCAGAGAGCAGAGCTGCAATGCCGCGCTATTCCATCCACCCAGCGCGGCCAGCTTGCCTCTATTCACGGCTCCACGTCTCGCACAGCTGACCACATTAGGAAAATATTTCATTTCAACAGAAAGCAAGGGCTTTCTCTGAATATGCCACTGGGAAGTCCTAGGAGCCAGACAGAAAACGGGACATTCCAGAGGAATGCCGTACATTCACCTGCAAGGATTCTACGTCACCAGAAATATAATAAAGGAGCCATTCTCGACCAAAACAGCAGCCAGAACTTGCACAAACACCTAAAAATGGCCTGAAAGCAGAGACACCGGCCCTGTGTTAAACCCCATAAACTTGTAATGTTTGTTTCTCTTTACAGAATAGCATGTTTCGATTTGTTTCTGAGCACTTTTTAAAATTTTTCTCTAGATTAATAACAGTACCACTGTATGAGTTTTCTGTGTGTTTCCATAAGTCAAAACTAGCGACTTGGTGCCATGTGCCATAGATTTCACTTCCTTCTTTTACATTGTGCCTTGATTGCAGGCGTAACTTGTGGGTAGGATGTGCGTTCATGGCTCATGCATCTGTGTTTGATGTGGGCTGTCGGGAAAACATCAAACTAAAAATATAATTTGCGTCGAAATCGTTGCACCCACGCAGATCTGAGTCTGATTGTAACCTTAGAGGCCGAACTTCTAACAATTGGAATTTCGACGTTATTTAAAGCACAGCAATAAATTTACCTTAGCTATTAATAGGTCAAACTCCACACTACTGTAACATGGGCCGTGTGTGGCTTCTGAATCTGAAAGTATGCGGCCCAGCACATGTTAAGAAGCAATACACATCTCTGATGGTGAGGGAAGGCACACGATGCAGGAACAACTTACAGATAAGCCCCTATGAACGCAATGCTCTACTTTTGATGGTGTAAAACCATATCATATGTGTACTGGATTTAGTTAAGTGTGTCCTCACTGTAATTTCTGCGATTCAATAGAGACACTAAATTAAAAAAATACATAGATCAGTGCATGCCACCAAAATGTTATCAGGGAATCACCGGGGAAGCCAGGGATCCACAGGCGGACGGCAGCACTGGAGCTATGCCACATGTGCGGGTCGCACTGCAGGTTCATGCCCTGTTATGGCTGCTCCCTAGCCTGCCAAGTTCAGAGATTAGCCCAGTAACTCATTTCCCCCAAAGGGTCGGCCGAGAGCGAGAGGGAGGCCGCAGGTTTTATAACCCCACTTCTCAGAGACAGAGCTTGGATTTCATTCCAGCAGACCTTCTCGTTATCCAGACCTGTCAATTGACCTCAGCCGGCAGTGCTGAAGGGATGTCAACATATGTCAATCTGAGGCTGGCATCCTACTGATAACGGGGCCGAAGCATCTCTAATGCCAAGATCATGTCACTTAAAAAAGAAGATTACTTATACAATTACGTAGTTAATTATATAAATCATAGTTAATTGATTAAGCCATTGATTATTAGTGCTTAGATCCTGAACAAGCTTGAAAGAAAAGTTTAGCAACAGAGGGTTAAGTATGGTCTTTGTTGTACCATTAAAAACTTTTGGTAAAGGACGTAAAAGCAGCCACATTCAAGGTCACTGCATATTTCTGGTCCATTTGATCCTCACACAAACGAGCCAACAGCTTTTCAAAATGGCACGCAATGCACTTCCTTAGTAAACTGGCACCACAACCCAGAAAAGTGCCATCGCCGACATTCGACAATTCATAAGAGACCGACTCGCTATTACCACACGCCAAAGGTTTACATTCGAGCGCAAGTCAAGAGTGAGTCTTTAAGGGACGTCTTCCATGCATTGCTATTATTAATCAACCTAGAAAAAGATCATCACTGTAGTCACCAATGAAACATGGAGAATGAGAATCAGGCATAACTGAAAGCAAAAACAACCATAATTGGGAGGGGTCGCAGGCTCAGCGCAGGGTGGAGCAGAGCAGGCTACCAACCCTTTATCTAGCAACCTCAGTTTTAGAATTAGGATTCCCCAAAAAAGCCCCTATACCAATATTAGTCAAAGTAGTTCCTGGACATAACGGCACATTTTTAAAGCGAGCTCAAGGGAATTTCTCCTCTCTGTCAGGTCACAGCGTGAAGATCAAACTGAAGATGAGGCCATCCACCCACCGAAGACTGCGTCCTCGATGAATTTACCGCGGTGAAGCGTATCGGAAGACAGAAAAGGCAGAGCGAAGCCTGATGCATCGGACATAATACCGGCATTAAAAGGTGTCACAGACCAGTGCGTGAAATATGAAACAGTGCTTGCCTACCCTTTAAAGATGGACTGAATTTTTAATCCATCAAAGTCATTTTTCATCTCAAAAGCAATATGTTACTGGGAATGGCTGACTGGACAGCTTTTAATGGCCAAAGAGAACTGGGAACACCAGGCAATGAAATGGACAACACATATTCAACTTACCCTCTTCCCAGGAGCATTTCCCACAACGGAGGTAGGCAGGACAGACGGAGTCGTCGCCGTCGGAGGAGGAGGAGGAGGAGGTGGAGGTGCAGCTGCAGATGGAGATGGCGAAAGGGACAGCTTTGTGCCAGCTGGGCTTTGCTCCCTGGCTCTGTCGTGCGGGGAGGCCTCCGTGAGGTTGCCGTCCACGTTCCCAGTCACGCCACTGCTGACCCCACCCCCGCGGCTGCTCCGCCCCCCTCCACGCCCCTGCCGCAGGGAGGTCCTGATGGGTGGCCGGCAGACATAATTCTCCAAGATCTTGGGGGGCTTCTTCATGCGTTTGGCCTGCAGGCCGATCTTGAGCTTGACATTGCCTTCTGAGAAGCTGGTCTCTTTGATGGAGAACTGATGCTGCTGCTCTCCGCTGGCAGCATCAGGCGCCTCCGCCGAACCCCGCTCCCGCTCTTTCTCCCTCTTCTCTTCCTCACTCTTCCCACCCCCTCCCTCCTTATCTGCTCCCCCTGCAGAGGGAGCCGTTGGGGGGAGGGGGGGTGAAGTACTTGGCCCCCCCTGTATTCTCTGATCCATCAGAGATTTTGGGGGGGGAAAGGGGAGGGGGCGCTTAGGCTGGGGTTGGTGGTATTGTCACCTGCCGCAGTTTTTAGGAAGAGGTGAACAACTGTGGGGGGAGGAAGAGGGACCGGGGAGGGGGGTAGGGGGCAGTCAGAGAACGAAATGCAATCCTGGTCTAGTGTCCGTATGCTTGCCCTTTTCAATCTGCCTGATCTTCCGTTTCCTTCTTTCGGGCTGCATCGAGAGAAAGGAGAAAGACGAGATTAATCCTTTTTATTGCAGGACGCATGCCGACAAGAGCACTTCTCAAAAGGGACAAAGACCTGAAATTATGACCTAAACATTCCCAGTTCAAGTTCCCGAAGGAGCTGTCTTTTGTACCCTTGAGTGAGGAACTTAACCTGACCTACTTCAGCGTGAATGATACAGATGAAGCTGCTCGGCACAGTTTCAGAAGGAGCGACTCAACATGAAGGTACAGTGGGAGCGTAGCGTAGCGTAGGGTAGCGCTTAGCAATGATCAGTCACGTCTATCAACAGAGCACAGTATGAAAGCAACAGATGTTTCGCTCTCCTGCTGAGTAAAGTATAAAGAACTAGAAAGAAAATCACTACAACCCACACAAATGCAGCAAGAGGCACAATCCCACAGCAGCACATTAAAAGGCAATTAGACTTCATGACGGAATCCCTCCTCGATTCTTGAACCAGGTTGGAAATGACAGCCATTAAAAATGGGGAGGGGGGTGAAATGCCATGGGCTCCGGGAGACCTTCGCGTGGGGCCTGCTGCAAAGTCATTCGGAGATAATTCGGGACGGTGATTTCAGTGCCTCTGGCCCCCGGAGGACGCATGCCACGCGGCGCTCTCTCCGAGCCACTAGAAAAGGTTACTAGCGAGTCTGGGCACTGATACTTGTGCGTGAGGGCGGGTGCCAGGGGGGTACGGGCGCAGATGTGACCACGCAGATGAGACGTGGTGTGAAAGCTGAATGAGATCTGGCATATTTTCTCTGTATCCTCTGCCTACATTTCAGTGTTTACTACAGTTACACATTCCCTCCCCCTCTGCTCCTCAAATACCCCACTCTGGTCCCACCTCCCTCCTACTCCCTCCCTCCCTTCATCGGCTGTCCCCCCCACCTCTGTGTTTACCGTATTCAGCCCCCCCGGTTACTGCAAACTAAATTTAACAACGGTCAGAACAGAGCCACCATCTTTCTCTTAATCCAAACCACATTTCCAGCTGTCGCTTTTCCTTATACTGCTTCTCTCGTTTCTTTGGCGCTTTCCTCCTCCCGTTACCGTACAGAGGTAAATATGTAACGCCCCCCCCCCTCCACGACCACCCCAAAAGAACACCAATCACCTACTGCCAGCAAGGCGGAGCCAAAGGTGCTAAGATTGTCTCTATTCGCAATAAGGTTTCCATCATAGCCGACGTCAAATTCGCATTACCGTGCCATCATGGCGGTAACACACCCCAGCGAAAAGCCCGCTCAGAATACTGCTTTGAATAACTCTCGCTCAAATTCTCTCGCACTCCTATCCCTCTAAGTGCTGACCAGAACGCAACTCTGCCAAAATAAACACCCTCTCTTCCCCCTCTCTCTTTTCAACAAAACACACCCTCTCTCTCTCTCTCTCTCTCTCATTCTTTCCTTTCCTCCTGAGACATCAGTCCTGTACTCTTTGTTCGATCATCTTTCCATGCATTTTCACTCCTTCCATTCCTCGAGCCTCCGAATCCCAAAGATCCTGAATTTTCTCCCCCACAATGACTACCAGCCCCTTTCACTCCTGTCCCCTTCTGACCTGCTGCCTATATAAACTATGGCTCAGTTCAGCTAGAGCAGAGTTAGTAAGTTCTGATCACAAGGAGACTGGATAATACAGAACACTACAAAAAAAACCCTGAAAAACTCATCAAATTAACTAGTGTGAGGACACAGAGAAGGTGAGAGTGAAATAACCAAATCAGACAAACCCAGAGAATTAGACTAAGCGTCAGTGACATGTTACACCTTTGCCAGACTTTCAGACACTTAATGTGAATCCTATGTTAACTTTCAAATTCGGGAAAAAAAATGCAATGTGAAAAGGCTACATATATTAAGCCATGGACAGGATGACTGACAAAGGAAGGAACTCAGAAAGTTACTGACAGGCAGCCTGACTGGCAATGCTGCCCTGTGCATCCTCTCCAGGGTGCCTCAGACACCTGACTGACACTCAGACGGAGAGTAACGCTCTGCTACTGAGCCGCCCGTTAAATGACATATTCAGCGGGCAAGCGGAAATGTTAACGGGTTACATGTTTACTGAAATAAATACGGACATTACTGAGGCCTGGCACAAAACCGAAAAGGCGGGGGGGGGGGGGAGCGAAGGAGAGGACTGCAATGTTGACAAACCTATTGACGGTCATCCAAACGGCAGAGTGACGGAATCAAACAAGGAAGAAATCTACGCCGAGCAGTGAATGTGAATGGCCCGGATTTGCACGGAAAGCTAGGACAACGAGGGGGAAAATAAAAGCCGAATGCTGCGGTGTGAAATAAGCAGAAAGAAACACGAAATCATTTTTAAAAACTCAAATATACAATGCAAAACGTGCAAAATGACTGCAGGTAGCCAGTCAAGAGCCATCGGTTAAATCAGAAGGGCAGATAAAAAAGGAACAGCTCGACAAGTGGGAGGGAGGAAGCGGAGTGACAGATTGTGAGAATACCGATCAGAGGGGAAATAGTAAACAAGTAAGTGCAGCCCTCCCCTCCCCTCCCCTCCCCATCCCTCCTCTTTCGCACACATACTAGTAAATCCACCTACGCCACAAAAGGCCTCTAAGCTGCACGCTATCTAACCCAGCTTTGATCGGCGGCAGCCACACGACCTCCACCATCCCCGATCGGCCCGATCGGATGCTTCCGACGTAAAACACGCTCCGAGCGACTCTTCGGGGACAGTTACCGCTTAAAGATGCCGTCTCTGCCGGGGGACGCCTGCATCTCGGCTGGCCTCGGCAGCGCATCGATGCTGCTGTCATCACACCGGCCGTCGCCGTTTGGTTAATGCGCCGCGAATTCTGAGACGCCCTTCGCTTCCAAAATTGCCCCGTTCCTCAGGTTTGCTTGATGCCTAACGAGCCGTGCCAGAACAAGGTTATGTGAGACGGATCTTACAATGCTACTGTAATCCGCCTCTTATCGCGTATCTGTATCAAAATCTAAAGCCATCGCAGGCAGCCCCGGGCCCGCAGCGGCCGATCCCCCCTTTCCCTCTGGCTCGCGCCGCAGCACTGTAACAGCAACCGTCACGCGGCACGCTGCCATGCCGTGCGCTGCTGGCGCAGTTGTTGCGCTTGGGAAACGTGGTCGTACATTGTGTACCCTCCGATTTAAAGCCGCCGTGCTACTCTCCATTTACTTGATTTCTCACAAACCGCGAATATGTGCAGGGATCCGGTCCACGGAACCCACGCTGGCCGTACACGTGTAAACATTACAGCGCATTACTCAAATACAGTGCAGGGGGGGGGAGAGACGGTCTCCTGGCACAAAGCTGTGCATGATTATCGACATGCAGGCAGGTCGTGTTATTGTTAACTGCGCTGTTACCCTTTTTGCATCACACCCTCTGTTCAGCCGCCCAAAACAGCGACGACAGAACGCACCACTATCCTGGAAAGTTGCACCTCGATGCACCAACACAAACGTAAATAAACCACGTTAAAAAACAACAACAACAAAAACGTCAAAAATAAAGCAAGACCACTGCTTCAGGTTCCCCTCCTGCCCGTGAAAGACCGATCGGGCACATTTTGTAAATCATATAGGATTGTTTATCACGTTAATGAAAAGTGTTTTGCTGCCTGGCCAACTGCAAGCTACAGAGAATAAACGTGGCTCAAGACTGGGATCCAGGGTTAGTAAGGAAGAGAGTGACACTGGACTTCAGAAACCAGGACTTACCGGGGAGTAAAGCGAGAAACGGCGCTCACATCATCCAGGCTGAAACGCGTTCTCCATGCGGACGGGCAGACATGCTGGATGGTGTGTTGTTTCCTGTTTTCTATTTTGGTCCTTGTTGTAGCGATATCGCACACGCACAAAACGCCAAAAAAAACGGGCGCCACCTGAAGAAGAAGGGAAAGGCAGGTAAACTGTGATGCTTCCAACAAAAAAAGGGAAAAAAGCCCAAACGCGAAGCGGCGTGGGAGGGAGTGCTTATAAATAAACGGCGAGTGACAGCTAGCGACCCAAAACAAAACACGAAAACTAATCGATGGGCACCGCCGCCCCCGCACGACCACCGCGGCGGCTCGGAGCAGCGGCCGCGCACACGGTCAGAGCCCGGGCGCCCCGCGCCCCCCAGCGCCCCCTTAGTGACCAAGTTACCAGGACAGCGAAAAGCGTGACATTCACGGGGGCGACAGGCAGAACAAGCGGCGGCTGGCGGTGGCTACACGGCGCGGCAACCGGAGCCGTACTCCGGGTCACCGAGCCCGCACGGCCGGGCGCCCAGCCTGCCGATCATGTTTATCCCGCTGGCCGTCACTGAGATCCGGGGCAGCCCTCCGGCCCGGGCCGACACGCCGCTTCGGCTCGGCCCCCGCCCGCTCCTCCGGCCGGCCGAGTGGCGGAAGCCGGCGGGCTCCGCTTATCTCGCGGCCGCCGCCGACAGCTACGCCTCCGTCGGCGGCCAGCGACGCTCCGGCTGCTGAAAGCGTTAATGCGCGGCGTGCGGAGCCCAAAGCGGGCCGGACGGGTAAAAGCGGCGAGCGGGAGGGCGGCGAGCCGACAGCCGCTACCCGCTCACCATCTCACCGCGGCGCCTCAGAAAACAGTGCCGAGCATAATCATATGATAAAAATATAGCGATATTAAAATACACAAAGTGACAACAAAATGGCGGCGACGTCGTTGAATCGACCGAGCTCCGAAATGGACCTCTCTCTCTCTCTCTCTCCCTCGCAGGCTCCCTCTCTTTTTTTCCTCCTCTCTCGGTGCCCCCGCGTCTCTCCGGCCGCCGAGCGTTCTCTCCTCCCGGGCTTCGGTTATCGCAGCCGAGCTGGGTCCGGTCGGACTGGGCCTCATTCACAAAAACCGGGCCTCCATGTCAGCGCAGCCCGTATCGATTCTGTCAGTAAAACACGGGAGAGAGGGAGGAGAGGAGGAGGAGAGGAGGGAGCGAGGGAGGGGGCCGGGGAGGCACGCGGCTCCTGTTCCTCCGTTCCCTCTTTTTTCATCGTTTTAAAACCAAACGCGCTGTTTTAAAAGCTCCCGTTATTGCTGCGCCCGTGTTTAAAGAAATAAATATATTTTTAAAAAAGAAGCAGCGAGGAAAGTTTATGTGTTTATTTTTCAGTGCGTGTCATTTTTATTATCTGCCCCCAATGTTTTTTTCCCATTTTTTACTGTGCAGTATAACTGCCCCATCCCAGGGCTTTACTGCCCCGGCAAACCCCCCGCGGAAAAGCCTCTTTATACGGGGAGGGGATCCCGCGAGCTCCGGCGCTCCTCTCTTAATTGACTCTCCCACGGTTATATTTGCACTTTAATTGGTCTTGGCCCCGATAAGCCGGGACATGCCAAGTGTCAAAGCTCCAAGAAGGTTATATGGCGTAAAGCACACGGGATGCTGCCTTTACCGCCGCGGCTGTTTGTCTTGGCCGCAGTAAAGGCGGTACTTTTCCATCAGAACCGTCCGGCCCATTTGTCCGAGCTGGGTGACAGCAGCGCAGCCATCCTGCATCCGGAGACTGACAGCAAGGTGCCGCATGCGCAGGTGATTATCGGTTTGCGTTTCACACTGAAAATATTACTTCAAGAAATATTTTATTTTACATTAATTTTTATAAAGCCAAATCAGCCTAAACCTGTGCTATTTATAATGTTTTATATTGTACCATTCCCGATCCCGATGACTGAAACTGGTAATAATGTCCATGAATGCAATGTCACCAGCAGCTGACATCATCAAGTGGATCTGAGTGATTGCAAGGCTATTTGGGAGAAATGAGGTTACAGTGTTGGTGGTTTATACTCTGTGAGGTGGAGCCTCCCTGGATCAGACTTGTTTGTCCAGCACATCCCAAAGACTGAGATCTGGGGAATTTGGAGGCCAGGTCAACACCTTGAACTCGTGTTCATGTTCCTCAAACCATTCCTGAACAATTTTTCCAGTGTGGCAGAGCGAATAATACTGCTGACAGAGGCCACTGCCATCAAGGAATACCGTTGCCATGAAAAGGTGTACTTGGCCTGCAAAAAGTTTTAGGTAGGTGGTACGTGTCAAAGTAACATCCACATGAATGTCAGGACCTAAGGCTTCCCAGCAGAACATTGCCCAGAGCATCACACTGCCTCTGCCAGCTTGCCTTCTTCCCATAGTGCCTGCTGGTGCCATCTCTTCCCCAGCTAAACGATGCACATGCACCCGGTCATCCACATAATGTAACAGAAAATGTGACTCATCAGACCAGGCCTCCTTCTTCCGTTGCTCCATGGTCCAGTTCTGAGGCTCATGTGCCCAATGTAGGCACTTTTGGTCGTGAACAGGGGTCAGCACGGGCACTCTGACCGGTCTGCGGCTACGCGGCCCCATACGCAGCAAGCAGCGATGCACTGTGTGTTCTGACACCTTTGTATCATAGCCAGCAATTTGTGCTACAGTAGCTCTCCTCAAGGATTGGACAAGACATGCTAGCCTTTGCTCTCCATGTGCATCAGAGAGTCTTGGGTGCCCATGACCCCATCGCCGGTTCACTGGTTGGCCTTTCTTGAACCACTTATGGTAGGTACTGACCACTGCATGCCGGGAACACCCCACAGGACCTGCCATTTTGGAGATGCTCTGACCCAGTCGTCTAGCCATCACATTTTGGCCCTTGTCAAAGTCACTCAGATCCTTATTTTTGCCCATTTTTTCTGCTTCCAACAGATCAACTTCACTTGCCTAATATGTGATGAGATAATCAATGATATTCACCTCACCTGTCAGTGGTTTTAATGTTGATCAGTATATTTCTATATACATATATACATATACATATATATGATATGTATATATAAAAAATATATATCATTAATATATACATGTGAAGCTCAGTCAGTTGGGCACCTTAATGCTGGCTGTTTGGAAGCTCATAAAATACAGAGTAAAACTCTGTATAAAACCAGTAAAAAATCAGTTTAAAATCAGTATGAAACCAGGAGGGCAGCAGACGATTGATTTCTCATAGCTGGACCCTCTGTGTTGGATGTATCAACATTTTAATTTGTCCCTGGTTGATAGTTACAGATTTGGAAATGGGCCAGGACATGGCATTTGTACCAGTGATAATTTGAGTTAGTTGGACAAGGATCAGAACTATCTTGACTCTCTGCTGTATTTATAAGTATTGGATAATGCTTGGCTCCTTCCTGGATTGGATCATCAGTGTCATGGCACTTGCACATCATTGGTTATTTAGAGTGACCGATTTACCTGATTGGCATATTTTGCCAGTGTGGGCAGAAACAACTTAGACACGCTGAAGCTATGAATGGCTAGGACTGAATTCAGGAGGGGCAGCCTGGCCCCGGAGCTATGAGACAGCAGCGCTACCTGCTGAGCTACTCAGATAATAAATGAGCGTCACATTTTTGCTTGGGTCGTCATTAAGTGGATGAAGACACAAAAACTGGGAAACAGCTGTTCGAAATTACTGGTGAATCTGCGCACCAGCTGGCGTGCGAAGGGTTTATAACGCTAGGCTGAATCTGCTGATAATAGTGAGATCAGCTCCATAGATAACAACTGCATTGTTGATTTCGGAGTCCATGTGAGTCCAGCCTGCTGTTTATTCATCACGACCACGAGAATCACGTGAAATTCATAACTCAAAAGATGGCTTTATTAATATCGATCCTTTAAAAGATTTTTTTTCCATTTTAATCTTTTATTATGGTTCATTGAATTGTGTTTACCTGCCTAGCTTTTGTAGCTGTAAAATATAACGGGGATCTGGATCACCAGGCAGACCTACAATCAGTCTGTTTAGGCATATATGAGCATGTCACCATTTGTGGAATCTGTCCATCAAACTAGGAACTGGTCTTATAATACAGAGTATTTTGTAATTGTTTGAAAATCATGACAAGTACAGCCATAGGGAGCAACCAAGAAGCTTTTCAGAGAGTAAGCTGGGTTACATTTTCACAGTAAAGAGAAGCATATGACATACGCTGGCGTCACAGTCCTCAAAGAGGTGTATACATATGACAACTGTCAAAACAGCACTGTCACTTCACACCTACGCGCAGGTGGGATATGAATCCAGCACGATATCTGTTTGTAGGACCCTGAATTTTCTCCCTTATTTGTGCGGGCTTCATTCACGTTACTCCAGTTTATTTTCCCCAGAGTACAAGCCTAAAACATCAAAAAAACAAAATATTCACAGAAATGGCAATATTAAGCGAACAAAATGATTTAAACCTAATGGCTATATATATGTCTTTTAATTATGCATGTTTAGCGCATTTAACCATTCTAAAAAATCAACACAGCATCAATCTAATATCCCTGCCGGGCAAATACTGTCTGCAGTATTGCTGATGTCATGATGTGATTAATGTCCTTCCTAAAGGAAGTTCCAAGAGAATGCCGATATATATGGTTAACTAAAATGACATCTGAAGTCCTGAAGTGGACTGGCATCCCATCCAGGGTGCCATTCCATCTCGGGTCCCTTTACTGGACAAGTGGCTGAGAAATATGGGATGTTGGGAAGCTGGTTTAAACTGCGTAATTTATACTGCCCCAACAAGAAATAATTCCCTGATATTACCGGGGACACCATTTTCTCCACCTATTAGAATGAATCACACAGCACATCTAACTGAAATGCATGTTGTTTTTGGAAGGTGCTGTTAGTTAATAGGCAACAAAATTAGAAATAAGGCCAGAAAACAATGAGTGATGGAAAAACAACAAGGTATTTAGTTTGTGTAACAATCAGCAGCTGTACACCTGCAGGTTTTAAATTTAAAGTTACAGAACGGTTTCAAAGTTCATTTTATTGATTGTTAAGTTGTCCTATTAATTACTGGGATTCTGGAATTTGTTTGTGCTGTTATTTTGTGTTCTAAAGTGCTAGTCTATTATAGTGGGATTACTACATTTATTAGTTGTCTGAGTCCCGATTGGTTTGGATTTACAGTGGTGGGGAAACCATGAAAAGTACAAGATTGTGCTTTAGTGGCTAATTGCACTGTATTACTTTTGGAGTGTTACAGCTGCTCTGCCGTTATTCTGTGTAACTCCAGGGTACTGCAGCTGAGAGGAAAGAAACGCGCGTTTACATCATAACCATGACACCAGCTGCCATCCTCTATACAAATAAAACCTAAAAATATTATTTTCAAAGAAAAAATCTAGGAATAGTAATCCTTTGTACTGAAAGCAGTAAGGGAAGTTTTCAGCCTTTGTAGGACTGTGGACCGAACTCTAATATAATTTTTGACAATAATTTAGATGAGAAATTACCATCAGAAACAGAAGAGTTCTTGCTTACATTGCCAATTATCGACAGACTTCTTCAGCCCGCGCATGCCTGAGGAGCGGGGGGGGGGGGTAACAAACACGTCGCACAGAACACATTAGGATGTAAACGAGGGCGCCTGCCTCGCTCCGGGCGCCCGCACCACGCCTCTCCGCGTTCGCGTGTTTAGAACATCCGCTTCCGGTCGATGACGCCATGCCCTAAACAAACATGGCGGCGCCCACAGAGGTCCTCTCGTGACAGAACGACCTAGGAAAATTACTTATATTATAGTGTGTGCTAGGCAGTACGATATAGACTAGACGGGTTATATATAAAAGTATCAGAATCTTAAGTAATATTTCTAGTACCGGGATTTTACGGAAGGTGTATGGGTAAGTTAAACACCGTAGAATGTCAGTCTTGTTCAAATGAGGGGATTAGGATAAATATACAGAGGATAGAAGTTAGTGATGCACTGATTTATTTACTTTTAATTCGCAGATGGCTACTATATTACCATTTAAGATTAGCGTGTGAGATGGCAACAATATCGCCGATTTACAGTTCTGATGCTACAGTGACACTCATAGTCTTGTTGCCAGCAACCTCGGTCTCCATGCTAATGCATTTTGATCTCGTGTGAACATTATTATGCGTGACTTTCATCGTTATGTAGCCAATACAGGTGTTTGTGTTTCAGATTATGGCTCTACAGAGAGTATCCATTCCGTTTTACCGCTCAGTAAGTCGAATCTATTATTTGCATTTATTTTCAGTTTAATTACTTCCTCTGCCAGGGTCTTAAACTTAGTTGTAGTAATAAGTTTTCTGATTCAATGGCAATGTACTGACCGCTTCCTTGCACATTAAATGCATGTCATCGAGAAGTTCCTTGTTAATTAAGTGCATGTCAAGGATCCAAGAGTGTAAGATGGAAATGTTACGTGAAGGACAGCAGCTTGATTTATTGAATGATTTAAAAAATGTTAAACGGAGCAGGTTGCAAATCCTTGTGTTTATGTTGTTATTCCATCAATATTCTCATGAAAAGTAATACTATGTCCAGGTCTGTCAGACTCGCCCCCTTCATGTATCGAGTCAGCAGCTCGTCACGGCTTCTGCGGAACCTGAAACGCCAGTAAAAAGCGAGAGACCCATCTTCCGGACGCCTGAGCAGAATCCGGTGAGTGCTGCCCATCTCACTCACAGCTGCCCTCTGTCTCTGCCTGTCATTGGAGTCACACGGTTCCTTCACTCCTCAAATCCCTGCTTCAGGCCAACCATTCAGAACAGGATGTGGGTCAGTACTACACACTGCCTCCTGACCAGCTGGGGTCTGTGTTCCCGCATGGGCTGCCCCGCCGATTCCAGCACCAGGTAACTAGGAAAGGACTGCGGTCAGTGTGGGGGGAGGTTCATCTTTAAGGTGTCTGCTTAGAGAGCTGAGTTTCTGAATCTGCTGTGCCCTGTGTAGATGAAGACCTTCAATGAGAGCTGTGTGATGGTGCGACAGCCCGCCCTCGAGGTCATCTCACACCTGAAGAGGACCGACTGCAGCAAGCCAGCCCTGCATTACCTACTCTGTATCCTCGCCTCTCGACAGCCCCCTGCCCTATTCTGCCCCATCATTACCCCTTAATAACCCTCACCTGCACCATCACCCACATATCCATGGAAGCTTGTGCATATAGAAGCCGCAGTTTGGCAAGCAGCTGAGAGCTTTCCGCCAGCTGTCTCCGTTGGTGGGTCATGCGCATTGCCATGCTGGGTATACGCAGTGAGGGGTGCTCCTTTACAGAGTTCTTGACCTTGACTGGCTGTGTAGATGGGATAACGGGCAGCGGGAAGACCCTGGCCTTGTGCCATGCTGTGCACTACTGCTTCACCCAGGGCTGGCTGGTCCTCCACATTCCTGACGGTGAGGCCCTGCTCAGCCTGCCCTATCCTACTTTTCTTATCTCTGGCTCTTCAGCTGCCCCCAATGCCAAAACTGCTTTCGTGAAATGAGTCTTTCTAACGACATGCCCTGCCTGTGCTCACACAGCTCACCTGTGGGTCAAGAACTGCAAGGAGCTCCTCCCGTCATCGTATAAACCCACACGCCTGGACCAGCCGGTCCTGGCCTCACAGTGGCTCAAGAACTTTGGCATCACCAACAAACATCTCCTCTCCGAGGTACAGCGGGACCCGGCACATGGGCTTTGGCCTCGGTGGTAGGCCATTGGTGCTAACTGCTCTGTTGGTGTGTCGTTTTCCTAGATAAAGACAACAAAGAGCTATGTGTGGACTAAACGGGAGAGCACTGAGGAGGGGTGCCCTCTAGGGGAGCTGGTGGAGAAGGTAGTGCCGTTTACTTTGCGCGGTTCTTTCCCCACTGCTGAACTGATCTTCCAGCTTTTCTTTAGCGTTTTCTTCCTCTTTACAGCATCCCGTCCCCATTCTAACACTCTTTGAATAGTGCCCCCTTCAGAGCTGGTGTTTCTCAGGGGTATTGCACCCCCTGGTCCTCACACCTGCCTGTCCCCCTAGGGCTTAACCAGGGTGAAGAGCAGCAGCGATGTGATGGGGGCGCTGATGCGGGAGCTGCGGACGCAGTGTGGGCCCCGCGGCCTGAGGCTGGCGGTGGCCGTGGATGGGGTGAACGCGCTCTGGGGGAGGACCACACTGAGGAAGGAGGACAAGAGCGAGGTGAGCCGGCAACCCCAAGAAAGCTGCCTCGGCCCGCTGTGCACCTGCCCGCCTCACACTGTCTGTCTGACTGTCCCAGGTCTTGGCTGAGGAGCTGACTGTGGTTCACAACCTGAGGAAACTGCTAAAGAACGACTGGGTAAGCAAGGCGGGGGGGGGGAGGAGGCAGGCAGAGCCCTCACGATGAGCCTGGTGGGGGGTCTCCTTTGAGTTTCAGAGCTTTAACCTGAGGATGAGGCTTCCTTAGTACCGCCCGGGCCCCTGGCTGTTTTAGACCTCAGCGCTGTCTCTACTCTGTTTCCTGCTAACTTGCTCCCTCCCCTTTACCTCATAGTGTGGGGGCGCCATCATTGCAACTCTGTCCCAGTCGGGTTCCCTCTTCACCCCGCGCTCGGCATACCTGCCCCACAGCCTCCTGGGAAAGGTAATGCTGTCGTGCTCCCAAGGCCTCGCTGCTCGCTGCTCGCTCCACGCTGCTCGCTGCAGACTCGCATGTCTCCCAGCTGCCACCACTGTCCCACACTGAGGGGAAACCAGTTTAGTTCATTAGCAGCTCTTGTGGTGTTGGTGCCTGTGGAGTTTAAAATAGGTATTGTTGCTTAACATTGTTGTTCTGAATTATTGAAGTCTCAGGAGAACCGGTTAAAAATGGAAAACGCAAACATATATTGCGTATTATGCCTGACAGAATGTTTCTGCCCCTGCAGAAGACAACATTAATTGAACGACCACCAAATACTGTAGGAGCTGTTTTGTGTCATTGCAGCTTAAAGTTACTTTTTCCCAAACTGCAACACTGTCACTAGATATTTTACAGTGCATCCTGTAGCTTAGCAAGTAAGGAATTGTGCTAGCAATGCTAAAGTGGTGGGTTCGAATCCCAGATTTTGTAACTCTTCCGCCTGCTGTAAGTCACCTTTCATAAAAACATCTGATAGATAAATAAATGTCAGTATTCTTTATGGTTAGAACTGCTGGCACCTCACATGCACCTTTTCCTCATTCTTCAGGAGGGCTTCGAAAGCCTCGAGCCCTTCGTTCCCGTCTTGGTACCACCGTATGATGAGAAGGAGTTCGAGAGCTGCTATCAGTACTACATGGAACGCAACTGGCTGCAGCATCCGTATGGTGAGTAGTGGGCGGGTTGAGCTGCGCTGCCTGGCCATATGTTAGCTGCTATCTGCTGAAAAGAGCGCCCCCTGTAGGTCGCACTGAGGAGGGGAAGAAAGAGCTGATGTTCCTCAGCAACAGAAACCCTGCCGTCTTCGAACGACTCTGTGCGTCCCTGTGAGGGGACGTCTTCATCCCCCTGAAAACGACATCCACGGCGCCCTGTGACATTCACCACCACTTCCTGCCCGAAATGCTCTAAAATAAAACGTTTCACAGACACCGGTTATGCATCGTGTTCAGTGTGTGCTGGGCGGGCGGGGGGGGGACTGGGTCATCATACAAATTGAGCTAATTTGAGTAGATGCTGTTGGGAGATGTTCTCTCGCATCAAGGTTACAATAAACATTTGCAGGCATGATGAATTTGTGTATGTTAACAGTCAGGAATTATTTATGGAAATCATAATTGTTAGTGACCTTGCCCCTTTGATTACGCTTATAACTGCCAATTATAATTATTCCTTGCTGTCTTGCTGGCTCATGGCAGCTATGTAGACAGCCTAACTCCTGGATGTACTCCCTTCTCCCTGAGTCTTCAGGCATGCCGATGTTCATCTCCCTCCATCTTGCTGCTGATCACCCTTTTTAACGGTTTCCAAGCATCACGGTCTCCTCCAGAGTGCGGAGTCTGTTCTTCAGCTGCTTATGTGGTGCAGGTTCATGGAGAGGGCCTGACACCTATCCCAAGCCAGGGCAGGGGTACTCTGGGCAGAATGCCAGTCCATCTCAGGACAAACGTTGATGGACACACAGTATGGGAAATTCAGAGACGTCGCTTCAGCAAAACGCACATCTTCGGCCTGCTGGAGGTTACCTGTACGCCATAGGGATTACTGGCAATCTGCACAACTACAAGGTGCTGGAGAGATTTGAGCCTCTGGGATAGGCTGGATATGTGAGATATTACTGTCTTTAGTTTCATAATTTGTGCTTAAAGCGAAACTTCAGCCTTACAGTGCACGGTATGTAGTCATAAGCAGTATCAAAGTTCTTAGGCGTCCATCTTCTACCTAAAATGTCGTATTCTGAACATTTCTGATATACTATATGGACAAAAGTATTGGGACACACCTCTTAATCATTGAATTCAGGTGTTTCATTCAGACCCGTAGACACAGGTGTATAAAATCAAGCACGTAGCTACACAGTTAAGTTTACAAACTTTTGCGAAAGAATGGGTCATTCAGAAGAGCTCAGTGAATCCAAGTGTGGTCCTGTCATAGGATGCCACCTTCAGTTTGTGAAATTTCTTCCCTGCTAGATATTCCACGGTCAACTGTAAGTGGTATTATTGCAAAGTGGAAGCATTTAGGAACAACAGAAACTCAGCCATGAAATGACAAACCACGTAAAGTAACAGAGTGGGGTTGCTGAGGCGTATACTGTGTAAAAGTCACCAATGCCCTGTTGTTGTAACTGCAGTGTCAAACTTTCTCTGGTATTAACCCCAGCACAAAAGCTGTTTGCCAGGAGCTGCATGTAAGCTTCACATCACCAAGTGCAATGCCAAGAGTCAGATGGAGTGGTGTAAAGCACGCCACCACTGAAGTCTGGAGCAGTACAAACATGTTCTTTGGAGTGACGAATCATGCTTCTCTGTCTGGGAGTCTGATGGAGGAGTCTGGGTTTGGCAGATGCCAGGAGAACATTACCTGGCTGACTGAATTGTGCCAACTGTAAAGTTTGGTGGAGGAGGGATAATGGAATGGGGTTATTTCTCAGGGGTTGGGCTTGGTCCCTTAGTTCCAGTGAAGGGAACTCTTAATGCTTCAGCATACCAAGATATTTTGGACAATTCTATACTTCCACCTTTGTGAGAACAGTTTGGGGAAGGTCTTTTTCTGTTCCTGCATGACTGTGCCCCAGTGCACAAAGCAAGGTCCACAAAGACATGGATGGGTGAGTTTTATAGGGAATAACTTGACTGGCCTGCACTGAGCCCTGACCTCAACCCCATCTAACACCTTTGGGATGAACTAGAATGGAGATTATGAACAAAGTCTTTACGTCCAACATCAGTGCCTGACCTCACAAATGTTCTTCTGGATGAATGGGCAAAAATTCCCACAGACACACTCCAAAACCTTGTGGAAAGCCTTCCCAGAAGAGTGGCAGCTGTTATAACTGCGAGGGGGGGACCAACTCCATACTGATGCCTATGGATTTAGAATGGGACGCCAAAAAGGTTCCTGTAGGTGTAACTGCCAAGTGTCCCAATACCTTTGTCCATATAATGTATTTCTTAGATCAGAACAGATTTTCTTTAGGTCCTTAGGTTCAGTAACTTTCCTTTCGCCTGATATGGAAACCTACCACCTATGTAGGTCAGCGGTGATACAGGACTGTTAGTTCAAGACGAACACAGCGGTGACAACGGGAATTACACTATCTCAGACTGCACAGAAAAAAATGCATCGGCAAACACCGTTCGTGTCAAACTTCATAACTAGCAAATGAAATATAACAAGATGACTGTTGGTTACAGGCACTCACAGGCGCAAAATTACCCAGCTATTCTTTTATTCCGAGGCCTTTAGTCCGTAGTGAAATAAAAGCGCCGTGCTTCGTGTCTGACACCTAGCGGCGGAACGACGTATTGACTTCGCGGTCACGTGACCGCGGGGCTGCAGCGGTCATATGACGACGGCGCTGCAGGAGGCACGTGACAACAAAGGTGCATGACTGTCAAACGCGGATACGAACGTGATCGGAGCAGCGGGGAAGGCGGTGGTGGGACGCTGGAGTGTTATTCCTGAGGTCTACAAATAAACTTGCAAAAACCATAAGGGGTCCTTGGTCTGTGTTCAAGTGGGAAGGACCGAAGAGTTCTTAAGTCTTAACGAAAAGTAATTTATTTGTTACATGATGTTTGTGTAATACGAATGCTTTGCTGCTTTTGACTTGTTGATTCTGTAATAGTGTCAAGTGATTTTGTAACACCTCCGGTGTTAGTGCCTTTCCTCAACACGTCGCCTTTTTACATAAAGCGTGAGTGGTACTCACGTCGCATTTCTGCACACAGAATGATACAGCCGCCACTCTTGTGCCTGCTTCTTACTCTGGCAGCTACTGGATACGGAGGTCAGTATGTTTGTAACAGCGTATCCAGTGCACCACACTGCATTACAAATGGATGTAAATAAAAACGGCCCGTCTTGTGTGTAAGACTTCTGGGAGCTTTAAACGGAGTTTTGTCGCATGTCTTGTCATTTATTGTTTGCATTTTTAATGACCTTTTTGCGTATGTATTAATGAAAGCAGCGAAGGCAACCAGTCCTCCTTCTGAGTGTCCTGTGTCATTCAGGCGGCGATGGATGTGTGCCATGGGACTTTGGTCAGGGGTCAGTGGTGTGCCAATGCAACTCCACTTACTGTGATATGCCCGGGGTGATTAAATTGCCCCCCGCGGGACAATTTCTGTCCTTCACCACCACCAAAGCGGGGAAGAGGTTTGAAAGATTCCAGGGGCAGGTACGGAATGCCACCACTGGGGCAGGTGAGTGGGCAACTCCATTGACTTTCTTTATCGGTGGATGATTCTTTGTTTAACCCCTGAAGTGTGACTTCATAGCTTTGGTAACATTACCATATGAACGCTATCACTCTCACCTTTATTTGGGGGTTTTACCTGAACGATTTAGGATAAGCGTCTTACCTAGTTTGCTTATTTAGCCGTTTCTTTCCTCGTCTTCCCTCCGCCTTTCATTAATACTTTTCCTGTTTCTGTTCTGTCTTCTTCCCTCAGCTCTCAGGCTCAGCATCGTCAGCATCCAGAAATATCAGAAGGTGAAAGGCTTTGGGGGGGCCATGACAGACGCTGCGGCCATGAACATCCTCTCCCTTTCTCCTGGAGCCCAGGAGAAGCTTCTGGATCAGTACTTCTCTCCCGAGGGTAACTGGGGAAGGGTTGGTGGACAGGACAAGACATTTTTGCTTTCTGGACCTCAGAAGTTCAGTAGACCTGGGCTTGCTTGGTGCCTGAATGGAAGATTTTTAGAATGTGATGGGTCACTAGGAGGCTGTATTTCCAGGGGAACAATGAGGTGCACACTGTGAATGATACACTGTACCCTCAGACTGCCATCCTCAGAGAAGTTATTTGACTGAAATCCTTGCTTGCAATGATCATTAAACATCTTGGTGTGCTCCAAAATATGGGAGGACCTAGCCCCGGTGAAATGAAGCACCAAAATCCTCTCCCTTCTCCGCCAGACATTGCAGGTTGTCGCACTGAATAGATTTGTGCTTCCTAATCCCCCCCTCACCTGATAAAAGCTGCTGTTGGGTGGGTCCTGGACATTGGTGCTGATTGAACACACCCCATTCACTCTCACACACACTCTCTCACACACACACACACACTCTCTCACACACACACACACAGGCAATTTGGTAACTCCAATCAGCCTCAGCATGTTTTTGGACTGTGGGGGGGAACCAGAGTACCTGGAGGAAACCCCACGATGACCACATGCAAACTCTACACACATGGAACCCGGGCCCCAGAGGTGTGTGGCAACAGTGCTAACCACTGCACCACCGGGCCGCCCCCCCTCCAAAATAGTTCTGATAATTACAACTATAATTAGTTTTATAATGGGTATTAAATACATTCAGAGGCCAATTTATTATCCAGTGCAGAAAGCTGGCACCTTCAAACAGTGCATCATGTGATTGCAACTGAATACATACACTATTACACAGACAAGGTCAAGAGATTCACTTACTACTTGACGAAGCATAATAGCTGCTAAAAAGCGTGATCTAAGCGATTTTATACGCGGTGTGATTGCTGGTGCCTGACGTGGGGGCCCCAGCATCTCAGGATCAGCGCTCCTCCTGGAACTGCCACAGACTGCAGTCCGGTGCCGTGGATACCAACTGGCGGAAACATTAGAATCCGGACCATTCAGTCAGCTGCAAGCCCTGGCCGGAAAATTTCATAATTTTGTTTTATCTTTGGGGATCTAGCCCCCCCGCCAGTTTGAATGCAGTGGTGGAATTTGGACCTCAGGGAAAAATAATTGAGGACCCTGATTTCAGAAGTTACAGAGATTGAAGTGATGAACAAAAAAAGATCCAGTTACAAACATTTCTGTGCCTGAAAACACCCTCCAGGCCAGAGAATGGCCAGACTCGTGCAGGCTAACAGGAGGGTCAGAATGAAAAAAAAGGGTTAATAGTGTAGAAAGGATTATCTGAAACAAAACTCATCTCTCTTAAAGTGGTTATGGAGGCAAAAATGGGTTCTGCTTGGTAGTAGCTAGGTGTACCTAATAAAGTGTAAATAAAATGTGTCCCTATGGCAGGGTTCCCCAATTCCGGTCCAGGATGGCGAGTCCGCGACACAGTTTGCAGATTTCCCTGCTCAAACACCCTTTATCCTCCTCACCAGCCAACTGCCAGGTTTAGTAGGTGTATCTGAGCAGGGAAATCTGCAAACTGTGTCGTGGACAGGCCTTTCATGACCGGATTTTGGGAAGCCTACCCTGTGGTCTGGGGCTATTTAATTCCCTCTGCCAGCACCCTTTGCCGTGGCGTGATGCCCATCCTTCCTCGCTGCCCAGGTGCAGAGTACAGCGTAGTGCGTGTGCCCATGGCCAGCTGTGACTTCTCCACTCGCCTGTACACCTATGCTGACACACCTGGAGACTTCCAGCTGCTCAACTTCAGTCTGGCCCCCGAGGACCTGAAGATGAAGGTCAGTCTGCTGCTCACTGATATATAGGCGGGTGGGGGGGGGGCAATGAAGGACACAAAACTGGCATGTAAATGGGGGAGAAATCCTCTGTCCAGTGTTTCCCAATCCGGTCTTCAGGGACCCACAGGCAGTCCATGTTTTTGCTCCGTCCCAGCTCCCGGTAGCAAAAATGTGGACTGTCTGGCAGGGAGCAAACACATGGACCAGCTGCTAGGGTTACGCCGAGTTTAGGTATGTGATCTGGATCACTAAGGGGTCCTCTGCTGGGTTTTATTCACTGCCCCCATTTCCCACCACCTCAGATTCCTCTGCTGCAACGTGCCCAGGCCAAGTCCCCCAGGCCCCTGTCTCTGCTGGCTAGTGCTTGGAGCGCCCCCGCCTGGCTGAAAACCAATGGCGCGCTCATCGGCAAGGGCACCCTGAAGGGTGAGGCAGGGGGAAAGGAGCACAGGACCTGGGCTAACTACTATGTCAGGTAGACAGTAAACCCGTAAACCTTGGACAGAAGCCGCTTGATGCCTTTGGCGCTAGGTTGTGGTGGACGCCGTTTGTTCTGAGACGACCTCAATCTTCTTTGTTAGATTCCTGGACGAATACAAGAAGCATAACCTGACCTTCTGGGCTGTGACCACTGGGAATGAGCCCACAGCTGGCCTGATAACCAACTACAGTTTCCAGGCACTTGGCTTCACCGCGGAGATGCAGAGGGACTGGGTGAGCCGTGACTTGGGGCCCACCATTGCCAGCTCCCAGCATGCCAAAACCAACATCCTCATTCTGGACGACGAGAGGGCTCTGTTACCACACTGGGCCAAAGTGGTGAGAGGAGAGACCGGGCACTGAGTGGGGGGGGGTGAGAGGAGAGACCGGGCACTGAGTGGGGGGGGGGGGGGGGGAGAAGCGGGGCTTGGGTTACCGAG
>JAAGVU020000129.1:1306690-1322018 GCA_011763525.2 Mormyrus iriodes
GGAGGTGTTTTGTAGAATAGAAAAAGGAGGGAGGAGAGGGTGGGGGGGGGGGGGAGGGGGGGGGGGGGGGGGGGCGGGGGGGGGTGGGGGGGGGGGGGGGCACATGCTTCTTGTAAGACCAGAGTACGGATGGAAAAGGGAGGTAAGGAGGTAGGACAGAAGAATGCAGCCCAGCGGGATTTGAAAAACGTGGTTCTGTGGGAGGTGCACTTACTGTGTGTGTCTGTGTGTGTGGGGGGGGGGGGTTAGGTATCCAGTCCTGGTTTTGGGGGGGCAGTTTTATTGCTACAGGTCATCTCATGGGCTGGACCAGCTACAGCACCCTAAATAAGCAGGTGGAGTACAGCCGAAGGGCAGTGCCGGACTGTAGGGGGCGCCGAGGGGACAATCACTTTGTCAGTGGGCCAGGGTTTTAAAAAGGGGGGTGCAGAGGAGAAAAGAACGGTCAGGGATACCGCAAACAGGACAGAAAGAGAGAGAGAGAGGATGAGGGGAACAGGATGGGAGCAGGGGAAGAGGGCGGAAGAGAGATGGAGAAAAAAAACGAAGCAGGGAGAGAGAGCGCGCGAGGTCTACGCGTGGTGGTGGTGGGGAGATTATGACAAAAAGCAGCTCCCTGCACATGTGTGGAGGGGTGGGGGGGGCATCTCTCAGAAAGACCATCTCTCCTGTGTACGTGGGTCACTGTTGAGGACAGATGGCTCCGGGGAGGCCTGGGTGCTGTTGTCCTCCCCGCTCAGGCTCTTCCGGCACACCGGACATGTGTCGTGCTGCGGGGGTGGGGGGGGGTCAGAGGTCACGCCCCCGCCACCTACAGTGCTCTTCAGAAAGCCCCTCATCTGCCTCCCCGCCCTCACAGGGGTACAGAACACTCACCAGCTCCAGCCACGGAACTATGCAGTCGCTGTGGAAGAAGTGGTTACAGGGGAGCTGGCGCACAGGCTCACCAGCGGCGTAGTCCTCCTTACAGACGGGGCACTCCATGTTGGAGTCTGCGGAGAGAGAGGGAGATAAGCGGGCTAGTGAGCGGCCAACACATGGCACAGAATGTCCAAAGCTGCACACGTGTATAACACGTGTGAGAGTATAAACTCAGGAGCAGGAGGAAGATGTATAGGCATGCACCATGCACGCACGGACGCACGACTAGGTGTCAGGGCACATGTGTTACAGGGGCAGAACAATCATATCATGGGGAGGCAAAGGAAATGACGGAAATGGCAGCGTGTGTCCGTTGCAACCGAGCCACCAAGGCAGGCCAATACACAGCCAAAGCAGAAAGACACGTAGCCCTGACATGCGGAGACTGGCCGTACGCTGTGCAAGAAACATGCGAGGAAGCGTGACAGTGTGGCTGAAGAGCCGCGGGAGGAGCCAGAAAGGCGACTGACCTGCTTGTTCCTGAGAGATGATGACTGTGGGGAGTGAGGAGATCTTCTCTTTCTCTGCAGGTGGGGGGCCTGTGTTCTCAAACTGACCCAGCAACTTTGGAGAACATAAGAGGATGAACGACAGTAAGTGGGGTGGTCCTTCAATAGGAGCTGCCGGAGACCCGCCCCCCACAGAGCCCCGGCTGACCTGTGTGATGACGGCGTCCAGCCCGCCCTGACCCCACGCATAGTCGCCCGGGTTCGAGTGCAGCATGCCCGTCCTGTGAGGAAGAGGTGGCTCAGCGTGGGGGAGGAAGGCAGTCAGCTGCCGACACGGGGCGAGCGAGTAACTTAGCACGACTTACCATGACAGGGGAGTAGTGCCTGGGGCTCCAGAGTTAGCAAACAGTCCAGCCAAAAACTGCTGTACTATTCTAATGAGAGAAAGAGAGAGAGGGAGAGAGAGAGACTCATGTGAGGCTATAGTAGGAATATTACAGGAACCGTGGTAACCGCAGGTAAGCTAGTATTCACGGTGTAGCCTTCCCTTGATTTACCTTAACTGTCTGTATATTTTCTCCTCATAAACGGAGCTTGATTCATAGACTGATTTCCTCAACATGTTTCCCAAACAAGAACTTACTAAAAATGCTCACTGTATTACTCCTGTTTGAAGAGGATTTCGATTTATGTCTTTTCTTCTATTTATGGTGGTTTTTCATGAACAGACAGTGACGTATATCAAGGAAGGGCTGTACGGGGTTTACGCTTTAAATATCACACACACACACACACACACAGGATGCCACAGCCGTTTGGAATGTCCTATTATCTAATGCCGCTGTCCTCTAGGAACCAAACAGGACAGGCAGATTCACTGGAATGCCACCCTCTTGGGTCTATAAAATCCACAAAACCTGTTTCGGGAATTTCTTCCTCCTGTTTACAACTTTCACTTTCTTGTCGGTAGCGCCACATGTTACAGATGCTAAAACACTGAATGATATAACTGAAATATGCCATGTTCTGTAATGTGTAACGTTTAAGCTCAGCAGTGCCGCGGGACCCAGGCCGTTTGCACCTAATGACGTCCTTCAACCTGGAGGAAATGCAGAGTCAGGGAGGAGGACTCACCCCTCCACTGCAGGCGAGCGGTCTGGCCGGCTGCTGCCTCGGGACCGGTACCTCCTCTGACTGTGCAGGCGAGAGGGGCGGCCGGGCCCCCAGTGATCACCACCTCCAAGCGGGGGCCCCAGAGGCCCTCCAAACCCTGAGCCACCAAGAGAGCCCCCTCCCATCACACCAGGGGCCCGGGAGTCAGAGTCAGAGGAGCTGGAGTCCACTGCGAATGGCCGCTCCACAAACAACAAGTGCCATAACTGAGGGGGAAAGGAAGAGGGCAGAACTGGCTGATTGCCGTACCTCTCAAAAATGTTCTGCTGCACCTTATACACACAGTCTGTCTAAGGTTTATTTGGGTTACTTTACAGAGCAGGCACCTCCAAAGACAGGGAGCGAGAAAGAGGGGTGGAGAGAGCACTACCTCTGCAAACTGTGTAGCTGTGTCATCGGTGATGCCGTTAGCGCCGCCCTCCAGGAGACTGGGAGAAACGCATCGCAAATACAATCACCATTCTACAAGATGCGAAGGCACAAACGTGGCATTTACCTGCTATACACACTGAGCATAATGCCTGTGTGTTGTACAGCAAAATAAAAGGAACAACAGCTTTTAAATCACCTGGAGTCTTCCGTAACTTCCTCTATGAAGCCCGACTCACATCTGGGACATATATACTCCTGCGAAAAAAGAGGCACAGTTAATTGCTTATCTAGGGCGCAACCGTAAGTGGCCGACCAAGAGCCGGTCATTATGGAAAGCAGGCCTGGAGGAGAGAGACCCCCTTCCTCACTTCGCGAGGCTAGTAAACGGGCAGAAAGGAGGGGGAAAAGCACATTCAGGTGCTGGAAGCCAGGGCTAATGGGCAGGATGCATTATCAGCGCTGTGGGACATCAGTGTCAGGCTGGAAACGAGCCTCCGGACTGCAGGAGGCCTGGTACCCCAGCCCGCTGCTGCCTAACCCATTACAACGCGGAGCTACAGGCCGGCGCCAAAGCTTGTGTTTCACATAACACATATATATATATACATACATACACACACGTATATATATGTATATTATACATACACACATTATATATATACACACACACTTTACACTAATGCGCACCAGTCATCAGGCGCGGCCACACGTTAAACGTTTGTTAAACAGGTCCGGAAAGCTTTGCCGCGAACAGCCCGAATCGCACCGGTTCGGCAGTACCGACATCATCCGGTGGGGAAGGACGGACAGAAAAACGGGATAATCCGACCGTAAAACACGCGAAACCGGGCCGGATCCAGGTCGCCCGGATCGGCGGCTTGTTATCAGGGCGGCCCGGCGGCCCGACGCGGCGATCGGCCCGGTCCCCCGGGGCTCCAGAGCGGCGGCCTGGGCTCACACGGCTGCGCCGGACCGGCCGAAAGCGGCGGCGAGGGCAGTGGGGGAGACATCCCGGCGGGTCGGCGTGCGAGCCGGGGATCGGGACCGACACGACAGCGGGGAAGGCGGAGCGGACGCCGGAGCCTGACGGGGAGCCGCCGGCCGCCTCCCCGAAGAAAGCGGCGTGTAAGGCGGCGGAGACCCGGCGGCTGGTTATCCGTGAGGAGGAGCGGAACCGGGGAGCGATCGGCGCGGTAAAGGGCACCGCTTCGGCCGCCGGGCCTGGGAGCGCGGAGCCCGGAGCGCGGAGCCGGCAGGCGGCGGACGGCGCAGACAGCGGCCGAGGAGGAAGCGCCGTCGGCGGGCGGGCGGCGCGGGCTACTGACCGGCAGCTTGGGGTTCACCTCGCCCTTACAGCAGTGACAGAAGAAGCGATGCTGTGGGACCGCCGCAGCCTCCGCCATCTTCCCCGGACTGGCACAAACACTGACGTCGGTCCTCCCGCAGTCGGAAGGAGGCGGTCCGCCGCCAGCCCTGCATGCAGCGCGGCCGCCCCGGATCAGCCCGTCCGCCCGCCGGCTCGCCGTCCTCGGCGGTCCGCGCCCGGAAGTGGCCTCCTCGCGCACGGTGCCGGTTCGGGGGAGCGGAGCGAGGTGTGTGCGGGATGCGCTTATGGGTATTAAAACGCTGAAAGGCGTGAGGAGCCTGAGTCCGCCTGCGCCGTGTCACATTAATCAGGACTATGTCATAAATCAGAGGGATGCAAATGTAATTAGCAGCGATAAGGGGTCCGAGGAGTGTGCTGGTACCGGTACCGGTATCTGTTTGCTCGGTAAGAAACGTGCCATGTGGCCACCGTGCGGAGCCCGAGCGCGGCGTCCGCTTCCCGGCCCCGGGGTTTGATCGTGCAGCAGCGGCGTGTAAAGCCGTGTTCGCTTGGGTGCGTGGAGGGCATGTTAAATGGGTGGGAAGTTGTGTGGGAAATAGGGGAGGATCTGTGGCTGGGTGCAAGGCGAGAAATTACTTTGTATTAAATAAGAATTGAACAGCAGCTGTACTTTTGTACTGCGGCGCTCTGAGCTCACAGCTTATCTTATGACGGTGATATAATGCGGTTCCTGGAGGCGTGCGGTCTGTCCGGCGTGTTTTCCCGGTAGGACATGAGATCATGCCTAGAGAGTGTAACCCTGGATATATATGTACATTTAAAGTGTGGGTTCATGAAAACATGTCGGCGGCAGCATGCAGTGTAATGCGAAAGTCTGCTGAAAGTTGGAAACTAAGGGTTTGCCACGTGCCCACAGATGACGGCGCAGGAGGTGCGCCTGTGTGGGCTCCTGCTCCAGGAGCACTTCGGCGAGGTGGTGGAGAAGGTGGGCACGCATCTGCTCAGGACTGGGCCCCTAAGTCTACGCAGCATCGCTCAGGAGACCAGCACCCCGCTCGACCTGGTACTCCTGCAGGACGTCACTGGCTAACGCTGCATCACTTTGTGCCATATATGTAAAAATGAGCCTCCTTGCAGTCTGACACTCACTCTGTGTCTGGGAGGTTAAAGGCTGCTGTTTGATCAGACTCTCCCCCCTCCCCCCTTTGGCCCAGGTGAAGAAGTCCTTGTGTGTGCTCCTGCAGCATGGTCTCTGCTCCTTTGAAGGCACCCAGAAGGGCCCCAGAGGGGTGGTCGAGTACCGCGCCAGCTGCGAGCGTGTCCTACGCATGCTCCGTTACCCACGCTACATCTACACAGCCAAAACGCTCTACGGGGACACGGGGGAGCTCATCGTGGAGGAGGTGCTGCAGCGAGGTCACATGGCCATGAGCCACGCCGTGCGGACGGTGGCTGATAGGCTGACCCACAACATGGAGGGTGAGGCCGCCGGCAAGCGGGTTGTGGGGGGCATGCAGCGAGGCATGGGGCGAGACTGACTGCAAATGGTCGTCCATCCGTTGTTCTTTGTAGAGGGACGCAGCATGGAGTACAGTGAGGTGCTCTCGGCCTTCTCCCGACTGGTGGAGACCCACTTCCTTCAGCGCTGCCCCTTTGTGACCCAGGGTTCTCTCCCGGGGGCTCCTGCCACATCGGCGACCGTGCCCACGCTGTCGGAGTGTCAGACAGACCGCTTCACCCTGCCCCCCGTCACCCTCAAAGGCAGGTCGCCTCCGCATGGCCCTGTGTCTCTGTGGTGTTTTACAGAGTTCTGCTGCATTGTGAGCTGTTCTCTAGCATCTCTTGTGATCCATACCAGGCTTGTGGTGTGTGTTGCTTACTACTTTTGCACCTTGTGTTCAGGTAGGGGTAAACGGCGGCTGTCCAGCGAGGATAACGACGCAGACCAAGCTGGGGGGAAGCGAGCCAGGCTGGATGACGCCGACGCGGAGGTGACTTTCCAGCCGGCATGGGGCACACCGCGGGGGCCTGCGGCATCTGTCCCTCGCACCTTAACCGCTTTGTTGCTTTTGTCAGACCTCAGATGACAAAGGGATCTACTGGCAGGTGAATTTCGAAAGGTTCCACCAGTACTTTCGAGACCAGGCCATCATCGGCGCGGTCGCTAACAAACTGGATCAGGTCAGCACCAGAATTCGTAACTTAGACTGGGGGACACCATTAATGAGATCTCTTAGTGCTGGACTGTCATTAAAGCAGATGTTAGACGAGTTGTTAAATGACACATTCTCCCTGCTGCACGCTGGGCTGTGTTTCTGCATACGGACAGACCAGCAGCGAGATCGTTCGGACCATGCTGAGGATGAGCGAGGTGACGACGACCCCCACTGCTGCCTACACGCAGCCCTTGTCTGTGAACGAGGTTGGTCTCAACGTGTTGGACTCCCTGACTGCTTCCCACATCGCTGTTCTAGCAAGCAAATGAAAACAAAACAGACTTTAACTGTGTTTTTTTTTTTTTTTTTTTTTACTGTGGGGAAAGTTTATTAATGATTTGATCTTTTGAGCCCTGCTTTATCTTCCTGCTGGCTTTGGGAATCCTGTAAGATGGGAGTACTGATCTCATAGGGGACAAGTACAGTCAGGGGCGCAGCTAGCAATTCTGGGGCCCCAAACACAATGTCCCTTTGGGTTCCCCTGCTAAATTTAACAATTTGAAGGGCCCCTGAATCTACCAGGGTATCTGTTCCCCTACAGCACTGTTGTGAACAGTGCAGATTCATTCTGGCATCAGCTGGTCAACAGGTGCAGTACAGGTGCATTTAGGGCTGCACAGTATCACATTGCAATGCACTTGTGATTAATGGTGCCCGCTCAGTAATCACTGGCGCTTTGCATGACGGGTGAAACATTTGGCCGGACGCCAGCTTTTCAGTCCTATATGGATGTTTACTTATGGCTACAGTTTGGTAAGCAGGTTAGTAGTATGCTTAGAGTATCAGTAAGCTGTACCAATTCGGCATACCCTAGTGTCCTTTTCTGTCCTTCTATAATTTCTTTGTCTTTCCTTTTTCCTATTTTATGCTTATTCTCTGAATATCATGTAAAGCGCTTTGGGGCGACTATCTTGTGAAAGGCGCTATATAAAAATGAATTGAATTGAATGTTTAATAAACGTGGGAATTTAAACTGCAAAAAATACCTCCACAACACAAACACACAGATTTGCCAAAACGGTAGCATGCGGTGCGCTCCGCTAACCGAATTTAATAAATATCAGGATACACCGAATTTACACAGAGTACTTGCGTGTTGTGATGCCCAAAAGTATCTCTTTGATATTTTAGGTGCACTACTAATTTGCTTACAAAATTGTGGGCGAAAGTAAACGTCTGTATAGTACCCAAAAAGCCGGCGTCCATCCAAATGTTTCACCCGTCATCTAAAGCGCCGGTGATTATTGCGCATGCGGCATATAATTGCAATAATCGCAATGTGACATCCTGCAGTTCTAGATGCATCCCGACAAATGTCTGTGGGTAAGTAGCACCGCATTACAGACGCATTCAGTCATTGCCATGTCAACAGGTATAGTACTCATAATAATTGGCACATTTTTTGTAATTGAAAATCACTCAAAATATAATGAAGGTGTGTTAAATGACCGGACCTGGGCTTTCCTGCTGACCCAAATCTGAGCCTCTCCCAAGCAGGGGGCCCATGTCCCCCGCCCTCGCCGCTGCAGGTTTGCTCACTCCTGTCCCCGTGGTTTCAGATCTTCCGGACTCTTCCTCCCAGTTACAGCATCAGCAGGCCTGTTCTGGAGCAGTACCTCACCCTTCTGGTGGATGACCCGGTAAGATCCACCCCCCCCAGCTTTCCAGGCTGAAGCGCTGTGTTTCAGAAATTCCTGCTGAGCGTCTCTGTCTGCCCCCCTCCCTGGCTGTCCCCACGCATTTCAGATGGAGTTTGTGGGCAAGACGGGAGACAGCGGAGGAGGCATGTATGCCGTCAGTATCCTTTAACTGTGGGCAGCTTGTGTCTCTAACACGCCACCTCCCAGCCTGCACCACTGGCCCTTAACTGAGAGTCAGATGTTCACAAAGTGCTGACCAGCTTGGCAAGGGCTACCCTGGAGTCTGTGGTACAGGAGAGGTAAGCCTGGTTCACGCTTCCCTTTTCTGTGTGCGCTGTCATGCGTTTTTGGGCTGCAGACAGTCGTCAGCGCGGCAGCTTGTGTTCATACTACATTTGCTTGTGGATGCTGATGGTCGCGGTCGGTGCTGCCTACAACAGTGATACTCCACCAGACCAGCAGAGGGCAGATGTCTAGCAGCAAGTACAAGCAGTGGTGTGAAATGGGTAAACTTTTATGAACAGTTTTAAAGGTATTAGTCAACACTTGGACGGTATTATGGTAATAAGGCACACCATAGTATTTATTTAGTATTTTAAAATCCCTACGACAAAATTAGCCTGGACCCACCCGATTCGGAGAATTTTATTGCCAGTGTTTCACACTGCTGAAATAGTGCTGCTTTTTAAATACCGTATTCCTCGGTATAATGTCTGGACAGTATGAAAAATTAGACATGCAGGTACCTGCGACCCTCATACAGCCGCTCACCAGAATTACTACAACAACAGCTATTCCCCCTCTCTTCCGTCACTGACCTCTGATCTGTGAATGTCCACGCTGCCCCCTACTGGAAATACCTCATCAATTATCCTGCACATGCGCGGTCGATGTGCACGGATGTGCAAGGTTTCCGCTAGCCATAAAAATACAGGCGACACGCACTGCTGTCTGCAGGCGCCCATAGCCAACCCCTGATGACATGTCCCCTCGTTTGCAATCGAAGTTGCATGCAGAAAAACAATGTGTGAATTGGCCTTCAGGCCAGCCTGCTCCGCACTCTTCATAGCAATTTGTCACTTTCCTTCTTTTAACGTCTTAGTGTTTTTTCCCTGCTGATGTCCATTTCTTGAAGCATGTCTGTTTTCTGTTATCTTCAGGCGTGTTAGTGGTTTTTTTTTCCCTTTCCTCTAGGTGTATTTTAACTATCACCATGATAAAGATGCAGCATTCCACAGTGAGCCTGACGCTCGTCGCACAGTTAGCCTGACGCTCGTCGCACAGTTAGCCTGACGCTCGTCGCACAGTTAGCCTGACGCTCGTCGCACAGTTAGCCTGACGCTCGTCGCACAGTTAGCTAGTCGTTTGTATGCTGAGTTCAGTCGTATTACTGTTCATGTCAATGCCGATAGGTTAATGTTAGGGTCTGATGCTTTCTGGCTGTTTTCAGTGATCTGGGGAAATCTGAGTGATGATGACGCTTCTGCCGTGTCTTTGATGGCTTCCCTTTCTAAATGTTTTCATCTCTCGCAGGTTCGGCTCGCGGTCGGCCCGCATTTTCCGCTTGTTGCTCCGGAAACGCCACCTGGAGCAGAAGCAGGTGGAGGACTTCGCCATGATTCCCGCCAAGGAGGCCAAAGAGATGCTCTACATGCTGCTGTCAGAGAACCTGGTCCAGCTGCAGGTAGGTGCTACGCATCAGCACCCTCTTTCATCCTTGTTGACCCTCCTGCTAGTCGTGCTTGTTGCTGTAGCTGTGCCTCCATTCTGATTCAGGAAATCCCAAAGACCCCTGATCACGCGCCCTCGCGTACCTTCTATCTGTACACTGTCAACCCGCTGTCCACCGCGCGGATGCTGCTGCAGCATTGCTACAAGGTGGGGCTGTCTCCTGGGACTAGTTGTCTGGGAACCCATTTAACGTTAGGTGTGCTGGTCCCTCAACACACACACACACACACACACACACACTCTCTCTCTCTCTCTCTCTCTCTCTCTCTCTCTCTCACTCACTCTCACTCTCACTCCCTGCTGCAGACGGTGGCTAACCTGATTGTGAGGCGTCTTAATGAAACCAAGGAGAACAAGTGAGTCAACTCGGCATGAGCTTTTGACCAAACGGAACTCCACAGGGCCGGTGTAGGGACAGATGTAGGTGTAGGGACAGATTTGCTTTTTCGCTACACCTGTGTTTGGTGGTTAACATGTGGCTGTTGTGATTGACAGGCGTCTGCTGGAGAAGTCCCAGCGCATCGAGGCGATCCTGGCCTCCCTGCAGGCCAGCGGGGCGGAAACGGCTCAGCTCACGGAGGTGGAGGAGATGATCACTGCTCCTGAGAGGCAGCAGCTGGAGGCCCTCCGTCACCATGTCAACAAGTACAGTACTGACGCGGTCCCGCATCGCCATGCCGATGAAGAACAGACAGAATCTGGAATTTGAAAGTGCAGTACTTCTAACGATAAATGACACAATTATAGTAAACAGGCTCTTGAAATATAAGGTATGTTCTAAAATGAATAGTACAGCTTTGCCTTCTGTTGAGGAGGTAAGTAACTGTTGCTTCCTGAGGAGTTGCATTACTCTGGCTGTGGAACCATGTAAAGGCAGCAGACCGCCGGCGAGCCCAGAGTTATACAAAGGGGTCTGCGACGAGGGCGGTCTACTTCCTTCATAAATATTAATAGTCTGCAGCTCAAAGAAGCTCAGCTTCTGCCGAAGTAAAGGGGGCATGTGAGGCCCTGCAGTTAGGGCCTGTCTCTCTTTCTGATGAAAGGCGGCTGGTGAGGGTGTGTAGCTGCATCTGGCTGATCTAAAGATGATAATGCTAGATGGTCACCGACCCCCCCACCCCCCACCCCAGCCCTGTTATTTAAGCACTGCGTACACTTTCAGACACACTTCTGTTGGAGAAACATTGCACAGTTTAATGGCATTTTTCAGCTTTTACACTGTGAGTCTCAGTGTCTCTGTTTGCACATTAAAACTCACACAGTGCTGGTCTCCATTACTGATACACCTTTCCTCCTGATTAACGTCAGCGAAATCACTATATCAGAAAAGACAATCGGTAAGAAACTGGGGAAGCATGTTGCCGACGATGTAAACTTTAGCTAGAACGAAAACTTTAAGAAAGTCATTAAATTAACAATAAAAGAATGTACAAATAAAACCAGAAACCAAAAACCGAGAACTGAAAGCGAATGTTACGTATGGGACGACGGTGCCGCAGAGGGTCGCGTCCCGCCGGGAGCGAGGTCACTGCAAACGGGTGATGATTATCACCATCCGCCGTGTGCCTTTCGTAGACTCCCTCCCTTCACTCCTTTGCTTTTGCCTGCGCAGGTTGGATTCCAGTGAGAATCAGGTGGACGAGACCATCTTCCTGTTGGAGTCCTACGTCAGATCCACGATGGCTTCATGCTGAGCGAGAGGAGGTTGCGGGGGGGCGACACCGCCGACTGCGTGAAGCCTGGGCCGTGTCTCAGCTGAACGCCAGGCCCCGCTACACACTGCTGTAAATTTTCTCAGCTCTAAGATTCATTAACTTGTCTTGTCATAGTCCTTGTCTTCAGCAGACGTTATAGTGCTTTTAAGACTGGATCTACATTTTTGCCCCTTTGAATGGTGATAACCCAGTAAATCCCCTTGACTTTAAGTTCTGTGATTTGATAATAAATATTTGGATTATATATGTACGTTTTGTCGGTTTATTTTATTGCATCTTGCGGCATAAACATGGATAATTTAGTGCATATTTGGTTTACATTCAGGTGCATCTGAATTTGTTGCTGTCTGACTGAACAGTCATGATATCTGGAAATAAAATGTACAGATAATAATATTTATCGTTCCAATAATTTCATACTGGATCTGAATCAACCGCAAAGGAGAAAAAACGTCAGGTGGTGCCAAAAATCGGTTTGATATTAATATGTGCTTTGTGTGTTTGACCCTGCTATCCACACTGGCGTTTCACGCTTCTTCAGTTTTTATATATATGTGTATATACTGTACAGGTCATTCCTGAGCCGTCCAGATGCAGCCTAACTGGGCTGGATGAATGGGTGCGTGGCGCCGCCCTAGTGCTGGACCTTGGTCGGTGCACCACGGTGGGGTCTCCCTCCCGGGGCCGGGCTTAGTTGCGTGCTTGGGGATCCTCCTCGGCCCGCTGTTTCCTCGCGAAGAATCCGAGCTGGATGGGGTGGGGGGGTGGCAAGGAGGGGAGAGTGTTGGGTGTGGGCCAAAAACAAGTGGAATGTTACTGGTGAGGTTCCCCAGCTGAGGAGCCATTTATTCACCGACTAGTGTGAGAGGCACCATGAAACGGGATATTAAACTGGGCTCATCCATCCATTGGTCAGTTTCCAGAGAAAATCTGTAAAAGACCTTTGCTCTACCGAATGTGGCTGCTGTACGCTCATGGAAATGATGGAAGGGCTCCAGTTTAATGGGGGGGAAGAGATTCCACCATGTGCAGAGGGAGTTGGGGGTGGGGGGAGAGGAGGGCTAGCCGGGTAACTGTAAGCAGCAGCACCTTCCACAGGATGAAGACGATCAAAGCCAGCAGGAGGAGACCCCCAATGACGCTGCCAATGAGGATCCAGAGGGAGATGGGGATGGAGCGGCCCTTCAACACCTCCAGCACCGTCTGCATTCCGGAGGCAGAGCATTCAGAGGTGGAGCCAAGTGGAGGGGTGGGGCCAATCAGATGGGCGTGCCCACCCATCCCTCAGGAACGGCTAACCATGGTGACCTAACTTACTAACCCTGCAATTGTGTGTCCACACATGGCAGCAATGATCCACCCATAGATGTTCTTTGATGGCCTTTGATGTTTTCTTACCTCCCTCACGAGGGCGCTGTTTCCCAACGTGATGAAGCCGGACTGCCGAACCCCAAGGCTGTAGGTGCTCACAATCTTAACTGCTCTGAACTTTGCCTGACAGACAAGGTTATTGATCACTGGGTTTAAGGTCAAACAAAGACACTCATGCTGTTTACAGCGCAACATCACTGGCTTCAGACCAGCAAAGTCATTCTTCCTGAATGATAAGTGAAGAAAACAAAAAGATTCAGAGATCCAGCTGATGCATCCCGGCCTGTCCCACCTCTCTGAAGAAGCTATCATGCACCATCCTGGTAATCCGGATCACGGCTGTTTGTCCGTGGAGGAGTTCCTTGATCTGGCACACCACAATGACACACCATGACCGGGAACAGTTCTGAGGGAAGAGACATGGAGTTAAGCTATCATGTTACACAATCACAGCTTAAAAGATAGTGATGATCAGCCCAATTCCCCTGAACAAAGATAAAATACCCTCCCATACTGCACTACTGGGGCAGCAGAATAATCTGAATATAGAAGTTGGGGGCCAATATATTAAATATAAGCAGTCAGATGTACAAACAATGGCTACAGATACTCTGTAAGCATGTTCTGATTTGACTCCTGATCTTTGGTTGTCTCTGGTCTCCTATCTCCGCTTTAGTAGTTAATCTTGGTGGAATGTCACATGGCCTTCTTACACAGGGACCGAGGTCTCCTAGCCATCCAAGGAAAAACTCCAGGCAGTTCTGTCTCTCAGCAGAGCTGAACTGACCACACTAGAGGTCTGGTGGTACAAACGGAATGGCACAAGCCGGAACTGACCAGTGACAGGAAAAGGGACAGGACGGCCCCCCGTGAATGTTATAAGGGAATGAAGGGGATTCATCTCACCAGCTGCTCTGACTGTTGCATGTCCTCGGGGTGTAAGGGACGCACGTCTCGCTGCTGCTCCTTTAGCCTTGCCAAGTCGCCCTGGATGGTGCAGCTGACTCCCGACACCTGAGCGGCCACACGGAACCCGTCACAGTCCGGCACCCGGCCACTCGCTGAACACTCTCAGTAGCTCTACCGATCATGCGGATCTCACACGCACGGTCAGAGGCAGATCGCCTAAATCGCTACACCGCACAGTTGTAACAATGAGTAAAACTCTACAGGGTCATATTGCGTAAAGCTGTCTCCGTGACAACGGAGCGAGGCCCCTGGCCCTGCAGGCGGCGCGCCTCACGTTGTGGGAACTTGCGTTGATCACAGACATAAAGAGCCGGTCTCCGGACGTGACGGAAGGCAGACGCAGCCTCAGCTCCAGGTTTGGGACGGAGAAGCAGCCTAGGTTCAGCAGCTGGATGCAGACAGGCAGCGGTGAGCTGTGCCTTCCCCAGGTACAGTGTGTGAGTAATAAAAAGAGTCAGGGAGCCTCAGAGGCAGCCCAGAGGAGGACGTACCTTAAAGCTGGTGTGGAACCTTGGCCCCAAGCCCTCTGAGGCTGTGCGGCTCGGGTGGACCTCATAGCGATTCAGGTTGGAGTCGCTGTAAAAGGGGAGGGGGGGGCAGCATCTTAAAGCCCCAAGCACTGGAAAAAGAGGGCAGAGGAACAGGCAAGGACCTATGCAGAAACCACGAAGATTTCAGTGCGGGTGTGACGGCCACTAACCTGGTGAGGAAGAGGTCAGGCTCGTACTTCACCACGCTGTGCAGCTGGACGCTATTGTCATGTAGCGTGGCCTTGTGCTCAGTGCTGTCGCTGTAACAGGCATGGAGTACGCACTGAGCACACACTGAGTACGCACTGGGCATGTGCAGAGCACCACGCAGGCCACATTTCACTAAAGTGTGTCCACTCACTCTGGCTAGTTGTGCCATTTACCAATAAACTGTGTCAGTATGTCAATCTGTAACATGGAGCTGGGGGTGTGGATGACCCGGGTGGAGGGGGGTGAAGTCAGGCAAAGAACCTGACCCTGTACCCCACTATACCCCTGACCAAGCCCTGACACCCTGTGTTCACACTTCCATGCCCAAATAAACCCCCGTCCCATCCTCCCAAACCTGTCTCATGTCATGTTGTTGTGCTCCCCATTTCAGATCCTAACTCCAACCAAATCTTGCATCTTGCAGTGTCCCTGTAGGAATCAGTCTTAAACTCTCTATAATATCAGAACTAGAACATTCAGACACAATGAGCAAAAGTGAAGTAGAATCACAAATGGCTGGTGTGTGACAGTTAAAGGCAGCACTCACTGAAAGTTACTTTTAGCAGTTTAGTTGCTGCAATGCCTGGCGTGTAAATATGATGTTAGCTGACAGCTGCGATGTTGAGTGTGTAAATATGATGTTAGCTGACAGCTGCGATGTTGAGTGTGTAAATATGATGTTAGCTGACAGCTGCGATGTTGAG
>JAAGVU020000129.1:1329996-1340252 GCA_011763525.2 Mormyrus iriodes
TAAGTTCTCCCCAAACGAGCTTGATGGGCCGAATGGCCTCCTCTCGTTTGTAAATTTCTTATGTTCTTATGTTCTAATAAACTCGCCTCGTCATTCATTAGATTACACCAAACAGTTAGTTTGCCATGGTAATGCTGTTCTGGGCCGGGCGGGGCACACACTCGAACCCGGCATCTGAGCCATGGGCTCTGCGGTGCTACATCTTAACTCACCCCCGTTTCCTTGCTTCCAATTCCCACCAAAAGTCCCCAGTTCTCTGTACTATATATAGCTAACAAAGCGGGAACCGCCTATGTGTAGCTAACAAAGTGGCGGGGGGGCCTTTCTTTTTACCACTGTAGTCTCTCCTCATGTCGCCGGGTGGTAACCAGGCAGCAAACCTCAACGTCAGGCCGCAGAGCTGTTCACCAGAACCCAGCATGTGTGCAGGAATGACTAATATGCTATCTGAGATCAAACAGTCCGGGAACCATGCTTAGGCAGTGAAAACAGGAGCACGGTTTTGCTGCAGTCTTGGAAACTGGCAGACAAACACAGGCCCAGGAACGGCAGGACAGAGCCAGTGTGCAGGAGCTGCGGCCCCCCCCAGGCTGCCAGAGAGGGTGGTGGGGCTCCAAGACACACAGGAGTGACTGATGTGGAGAGAGAGTGGGCTAGGCATGCTGGGATACGGACGCAGTGCAGGAGGGAGACAGACAGGCATAGAGGTCACCTCAATTAGAGGATAGCAGCGAGACACGGGTGTGGACACACTACCTCCCACTCAAGCCTCACCTCCTTTCGCATACACACCGCGAGTGGCGTGGCCTGTTTTTAAACAGGCCAGTCTGAGAGGCGGGCAGGGCAGGGCCAGGCGGCCGGCTCAGTCATTCACAGGCATGCCTCCAGTCGGGGCCTAAATATAACAGCGCGGCTGGCCACAGAAAAGCCCGAGTTAAAAACAAACATCTTCCCCCCATCTCGCCTGCAAATTACACAGGAAAGGGGGAAGGAGGGGAAGAGAGGGAAGGAGAGAAAGAAAAGGGTGGAGGTGGGGATTTGAGGACAAAGGGAGACAGGAGGAAAAGAAAGAGGAGATGGCCAGAGCTTGGCAAGGGGCAATGGAAGCAGAAAGACGGGGCAGATAAGAAAGAGGTGAAGAAGAGGGAGAATACAGGGGCTGGGGGGGTGTGAAGCTTTTGGGGTAATGAGAGAGCGCCTCGGAGGGCGTCTGGTGGACTGGTGCAAGTGCAGTGTGGAGGGAGGAAAGATGGCGGGACTGGAGAGAGGGTACACAGCAGGATGGAGGGGGCAGTGCTAAGTGTGAGGGTCTGAGTCTATTCATAGCCTGTTTATAGGGCTGGTGGGAGGGGTCAGGGCACAATGGGAAGTCACTTCAGGACCCTCCAGCTTCAGTGTGGGCCATTTAGTACACACAGTGTGTCCATCCATCCATGCATCCGTCGATTCACCAGTGTATCCTTCATCTATCTATCCATCTGTCCGTCCATCCATCCATCCGTCCATCCATCCATCCATATTCCAATCAATTATCCAGTACAGTATCACAAGGAGGAGGGCAGGCAGTGTATGGCACAAGACTGGGCATGCCCTGGACAAGATGCAAGTCCATCGCAGGACACATGCAGTTCTGCAGGCCAATGCAGCTGACTGCATGTCTTTGGACTATAGGAGGAAGCGCAGGCACATGGAGAACATGCAAACTTCACGTGCTTCATACATTCGGATTTTGGGTGGGAGTTAGGAATCACTGGATTCAGTCAGCGCGTGAGAGCGTTTCTGAGCGCTGGAGAGAGCGTGAGCGCGTTTAGGGGCGCGTGTGGCAGCGCCAGCGAGTGTGTTGACTCAGCTGCAGGGTGCGAGGCGCGCCCTGGGAGGGCCACACCTGCGGCTCTGCTGAAGCAGCCATTCCCGATATCAAAGGGCGGCGGATGGACGTGTTTTTACAACCCGCTCGCCTTCCGTCTAGGGCTGAAAGTGGTATTCTTCCAGGAGTGGAGGGAACAGCAAAGAGGGATGCTAGCGGAGAGGCAGTGCGGTGAGGGCAAGCAGCCGGGTGGGTGGAGGGCGCTGAACTCCGGCGGAACCACATACATATAACAGGAGCATTGATACCAGAGCACAATATGACCACGTTTATCTAAATTACAATCACTTTGGCAAGGTGGGCAGGCTGATCGCAATCTCAGATATTAAAAATGGTACTAAAAAATATAGGGAGCATATTTTGACACCATGTGAGCGTTAAATTAAGCCATCATTAGATTACAGGAAAGCACTAACGGCATGAGTATCACTTGTCCGATCTCTGCACCTTTAGAATCATGACCAGCTGGGCTCCCCTCGGTACGACAGTGACGCAGGGGGGCGGGGCTTACCATCCGGTGCGGATGGCGTGCGCGGTGCGCGTCTCGCGGCCTTCCTGCCGGCTGATGTTCTTGGCAGCCTCCACCACGTCCTGGGTTGTCTGATAGTCCTTCAGTGACCACTCATGTGTGGTGACTTCGCCGTACTGCAGCACCCCCACCTGCAGGGGGCAGCATTTGGCTCAGAGCAAGAAACAGCAAGCCAGCAACACCAGCTATATACGAATGGCTTATAAGATTCAATAACTTAAAGTTCCAAGGAGACGAGTCATCAGATCACACATTAATGACTAGAGGAAACAGATGATTCAACAAGGAGCTTGAAACGTTCCTCACAGACTTTGGTCCAGGCTGACATGATATCAGAATCTCCCGTTCAACCACATCCCATAGGTTCTGTATTGGATTGAGATCTGGTGATTGTGGAGACCATCTGAGTACAGTGAGCTTATTGTCATGATCAAGGAACCATTCTGAGATTATATGAGCTTTGTGACATGTGGCCTTATCCTGCTGGAAGTAGAAGCTGGTGCACTGTGGTCATAAAGGGATGGACATGGTCAGCAGCAATACTCAGGTAGGCTGTGGCATGTAAACGATGCTCAGCTGGTACTAAGGGGCCAAAAGGGTGCCAAGAATATATCCCCCACACCATCACACCACCAGCATCAGCCTGAATTGCTGATACCAGGCAGGATGGACCCATGCTTTTATGTTGTTCATGCCAAATTCTGAATGTCACAGCAGAAATCGAGATCTCCGTTGTCCAGTGTTGGTGAGCCTGTGCCCACTGTAGCCTCAGTTTCCTGTCCTTAGCTGACAGGAGCGGCACCCGGTGTGGCCTTCTGCTGCTGTAGCCCGTCTGCTTCAAGGTTCGATGTGTTCAGAGATGCTCTTCTGCGTACCTTGGTTCTAACGAGTGGTTATCTGAGCTACTGTTGCCTTTCTATCAGCTTGACCCAGTCTGGCTTCTCATCCTGGACCGCTGCCATCAAGGCATTTCCACCCAGGGGACCGCCGCTCACTGGATGTTGATTCTTTCTCAGCCCAGTCTCCGTAAACCCTAGGGATGGTTGTGCGTGAAAATCCCAGCAGATCAGCAGTTTCTGAAATGCTCACACCAGCCCGTCTGCCACCGACAACCACGCCACGTTCAAAGTCACTTAAATCCCCTTACTTCCCCATTCTGGTGTTTGACGTGAACATCAGCTGAAGCTCCTGACCTGGATCTGCATGATTTTATACATTGTGCTGATTATGAGTTATCGGTTCAACTCATAACCTCAGTTAGGGTGCGTACTTAACTCCATACCATATTTCAACGGTGGGGGAGCTGCTTAGGCTAAAATCAAATCGTTCAGAAAGCGTGTCACAGGGTAGTAGATAGAGGTAAACAGTAGCAGCATTGTCGAACGCCTCACACGTTAAAAATATTGTAAATTGCAGTACTTATTTTGTTGAAGGGTCTGGCTGGCATTTACAGTTGTAAAACACCGCCTTTCATTTTCCCTAATATTTTTAATAGACTTTCAACAGTTTCTAAAGAGGATTTTTAAAAGACGACAGTAAACTAGTTCATTTGAAAGACTATAATGAAGTTTTCACTTTATCTATACACTAATGCATTAAAAATACATACAAAGGCTATTAAGAGCTAAATAAAACTGTGACTCCTGCTCTCTCCCGCATCCTCTTTGGAACAGCAATATCATGCTTCTTATTCACTCCTGCTGGCACGAGGCGGTCATTACTGTACGCATGTTAATCTGGACTCATCTCACATTAAAAACAAACCTCATGCCTTAACTAAAGTAAACTATTTTTAAAAAGTACCCCCAAAATTTTGTAAATGCCCCTATGTTGCAGACAGTGGGGGCAGAAGTTGCCCCCCAAATACTTTTTAAGTGTCCTACACTGCCACGGCCATACCTCCAAGTTCAAGGCAAAGACATGTTGCTTCGGACAAAAACATCCTAAATAAATGCATAATGTGAAGTAAAGTAAAAAGTAAAATGTGAAGTGAGTGCAATGGGCCCTTCTTTTCCATGACTGCAGCAGGAATCTGACTCTGAGGCTGGCGTTCGATCAGGCCCTTGGTGGAGGAGGGGCTTAACGACCAATTTTAGTGCAGCCAGCTCCTGCTTAAGAAGGCCGTTTCAGCACCATTACGGTCAGTCCAAAAGCTGGGGGTTTCTCCTTGTTTCATCCCATCTTGCCTCCCCCCCATCCCCCCTTCCTCACCACACCAAGACCAAAAACATGCAAAGCCCCCCCCCCGGTTCAGTGCCCCCTGCTGCGAGGCCGTCTTTGCTTGGCTTAGTCCCTAACAGGCCAACTGCTCGTTTTTTTGCTTTGAGGTTCGAAATGAAACTTAAGTGAAATATGTACACAGGAAACATGTAAAGACACAGGATACACAGGCGTGTTTGATCGTCAGGGTTGTTGGGGGGGGGTGGGGGGCAGGCAGCATAGGCCATACCCTCGATGGGGCACCTGTCCATAGCTGGATACACACAATGGTGCATTCACTGACCTGCATCTGGTCTGGACTGATGTGGAATTTGCTCAGGATGTTGCTGAGAAAGTTCTGCACCTCAAACCAGGGGTAAATACTGTTGGAGCCATCCAGCACAATCACGATGTCCATGAAGGTTGAACACCCTAGTACAAACACACAGACACAGATACAAACACACCATCTTTTCCACATCAGAGTTGTGGCACCAGGGGGCGCTATGTCAGGCTCATGATGCCTTACTCTGGGCAGTGGGCGCGATGGGCTCCCGAGGTTCCAGGCTGTCACTGACAGAGGCACAGATTCCCGTGCTGAATACCGACGTCCCGCATTCCTGCGACCACAAGGGGGCACATGCCTGCAAGGGCCAGGAGGAGAGAGGGTCATCGATGCCACAGGGTGACAAAACTGCAGGTGGATAACCGAATTAAAAAATGTGGAGGAAGTGAGTATGTGTGTGGGGGACCAAACACGAGGCAGGAAAACAGAAAGAGCGAGACGATTGTTGACAAATGTTGGCAATTTTCATAAGTGCTTTTGCAGAGCCAGGAGTCAGACCAATAAAATTTAAGGCACACAAACCCAATGGGGGGGGGGGGGCTCACATAAAAATGTACATTTTCAAAGCCACTATTTATTTGACTCTACCAAACAGAGGAATGATGGGTGGGGGGTGGGAAAGTGGAGGCCACATCATGATGAAGGGGAACAGAAAGGAACGATTCACAGAAAGGAGAGACTCACAGAAAGGAGAGACTCACAGAAAGGAGAAACTCACAGAAAGGAAAGATTCACAGAAAGGAGAGATTCACAGAAAGGAGAGACTCACAGAAAGAAGAAACTCACAGAAAGAACAGACTCACAGAAAGGACAGATTCAAAGAAAGGAGAGATTCACAGAAAGGAGAGATTCACAGAAAGGAGAGACTCACAGAAAGGAGAGACTCACAGAAAGGAGAGATTCACAGAAAGGAGGGGGGATGACGAAAGCACATTGGCTATGGCTGCCCTGTAATTAATGTGGCCCAGGGCAACGCTGTGATGGGCAGACAGGCAGACAGTGAGAGCTTGGTGCTGGGAGACCTGGCCCCGCCTACCCAGGCCTGTCATTACCAAGGGCCAGTGCTGCATTCCGATCCCCTTATAGCCCCGACCACAGGGGCACGCACACACTCAAGGAGGGGCGACTGCCAGTGACACGGAAGTGCACTGGGCCGGCCCCGTGGTGAACTGCCTGTCACTTCGCAGCCGGAGCAGAGGTCGCCACTGTTGGCGCAGCCACCTAGCAATTCCGCTAAACCACCGTGGAGCGGGCGTGCTTTCCTGAGAAACCAGAGCAATCCGGCCCTGAGCGGCTCCCAGGAGGCAGACGTGAATGGGGAAAGGCGGGGAAGAGAGGTAACAGAGCCCAAGGGAGGAAGAGGTGTGATGCGTCAAGGATGAAAGCTGGACCGTTTTAATCTAAACGGATAATTACTGCTTCCGTGACAGACTGAGTCAGAGACCGCAGGAGAGGTTACTGACTGGCAGCTGACATTAGTTCTCTCCACAGCCACGTCTTCCCCGTGTGCATCACTTAATTTTCTGCTCCTTGTTTTGTTAGCTACCTCATCCACTCTGACTTATCTGCCTTCCTTCCCACACGGTCAACTGACTCAGGCCTTGGGTCACGCCGCAGTAAACAGCGTGCCTGACCAGAGGAAGTGTGGTGGGGAGGGGCAGAGGTGGTGAGGAAGATAACCCGTAAGCTGGGGAATTTCTAGACCGCACACCACAAAAAGACTGAAACACAAACATTAATGCTCCTCCTTAGGTCTGCATAGTATCCTGCCCTGATGTCTACCTTTAATAATCTAGCACATTATTATACCGTACCCACATACCATATGCATACCATAGCCACATTCCCACTTTCTATCATCGGTATTTTGTTACCGGCCGGATAAACAGGCTACCGCCCGTAAGGGAAGAGGTTCCCTTGATGAATAGGAAACCATGATGAAAATGACCTCTTGATGAAGTGGATGCCACAATTAAAAGGCTACCATGGGGAACAGGATACCACAATGAATATGGCACCATGGGGAACAGGATACCACAATCAAAAGGAGAGCATGATGATGAGGCTACCATGATGAAGAGGAGAATTCTGATAAGAAAAGCAGGCTAAACAGACACCACATGGCTCTCAGAGCTCCACAGGCAACACGAGAGCAGGCTTGGCATCAGCATCGAGGGGCCCTCACCAGGAAGCCGTCTGGCGTGTCTGGACTCAGCGTCATGCCCAGATGGGCATTCTTCAGGTGGCGAGAGACATTCTGCAGTGCTGCCTCTCCTGGACAGTCGAGACACACAGGCGGGGGCTGACATAGATCTCCCTGTATGTTCCCATTATGCTTCGTCAAACAAGGCCTTACGGTGAGAGTATACAAACACACACAAAACAATATTCCCCTTGTAGATGGCCTCAGTTCCAATATGGTTATTTTCAGAAGACAATCCCTCCAGTGCTTGTCCAGTACAGGGCCACACGGACCCTGATGTTTATCCCAGGCAGCATAAAGCCATTTTTCCCTGTCCGGTCTTTGGGGACCCACACACGGTCTATGTTTTTGCTCCCTGCCAGACTTAACCCGACGTTGGGAGGTGGGAGTGAGCAGAAACACAGACTGTCCCTGGGTCCCTGAGGGAAATCTTGCTTTGCATCTTGCTTGGATGAGTTTTCAGTTAATTGCTGCTCCTTCAGATAAACTCACCTAGGTTGAGTTTAGTGCAGTTTGAACTCCTCTCATCCCCCACAATGCATTTGTAGATGTCGCCTTTCCTGTTATTGGGTGGCCCATCCCATGGAGCTCCAACCAGCATCCTGCCCACACAGAAACGCACCAATCAGAAAACAGGGCTGCTGTATGTCACTGTAATCTGCGTATTTGTCTTGCATACACAGTTTAATCCAGACCGAGCAATCGATCCCCCCTCCCACTCAGTAAATTACATCATCAGAGACCACCCCCCCTCCCCCCTGGTTCGGAAGCGGACCTTGGCTTGGAATTTGAACCTCGGGGAAAAATATCTAGGGACCCCTGTTATGTAAACTAACAGGAAAAACACAACTAACAAACTGTACATTTGAAAACTGAATTTTAGCGAAAAGCTAAAATTAAAAGCAACGTAGGTGGGAGGTACAGGAGTATTCACCGCAACATTATAGACAAAGCTACTGCAGGTGCCAACAGTATTGCTTATATCAGGGGTTCTCAAACTTTTTGGTCAAAGGTCCGCATCAGATTCCTGCCCAAACTCAGAGGTCCGGAACAATTTTCAATAACAAAACAGCATTTCATGAATTTCAATGAATTAATAATAACTTTCAATACAGACATTAACGTATAACAATAATGTTAACTTTGTAACACTTACTAATCATTTTGACTCTCTGTCACTTGGGGGGGGGTGTGATTACAACATGTTATGTGTTTACAAAGTTTGGTGGTTCTACATTGCGTTCCACATTAAGCCTTTTAACGTTAACCATACTGATTCATAAGGTGCATCACCAGCTGGGTCCGGACTAGCTTGTGGTTTGGTTTGCATCCGGACAGTCTGGAGATTTAGAAGCCCACATTTGTATAATTGTCCTTCTCGTCCATTTTAAAATGTATGTGTGTTAATTTTCTTAGCTGACACCATCGGCAGCTCACAGCTTTTCACCATCTGCCTCGTGCTGCATCACGGAGGAGCCGAAGAGGGTGCCGTCTGGCCCGCTGAAGATCCTGGGCCTCTTCACATCCACGTTAAAGCAGTGGCACAGGCCTGCCAGCAGGAAAGGGAAGAGGATGGAGAAAGGCACTTTGCTCACAAGCTGCAACCAGACACATGCTGCTGGAACTGTAGCCATGTTGGTGCATGGAGGACGCAGACCTGCCCCTGTGCATTTACAGGCAGGGCTAGACTGGGCGTCCGGCATTCTGGACATTTTCCCAGTGAGCCAATGGGTATGTGGGCTGGCAAAATTTTTCCCCGGTCATGAAAATTTATCGGTCTGCAAAAGTTATGATGGGGAACAACCCCCCCACCTCGATTGACAAAACTTATCGTAAGGGACACCAAAGTTTTGGGCCTATTTTTACTCCCAGTCCAGCCCATCTTAAAACCAGTGGCTAGGCCATGCCTCCATTTTTACACAGTTTAAATGGGACACAGACAGGTACCAAAAAAAACTACAAAGCAAATGGTATGGGGGTGGGACTGAAGTAATGGGAGGGGAAAAGGGGGGGTGGGAGAGAAGGAGGGAAAGGAGAGGGAGTAGAATACACAGGGAGCGAAGGAGGTGGGGGGGCAATGAGAGCACAGAGACTCCCTGTATGAGTTACACAGACCCACTATTTAGGGAACATGGAAAGGATAGTATTTGCATTAATCACATCTCTGAAATGACAACTTCAGCGGGTAAAATAAGAGGAACATGGTTTACAACTGTGGTCATAATCACTGAAAAGAAATCAGAGAGTTTCTGCTGGCCCTCAGGTATGAATATAACGGAAATGTTCTTTAAATTCTCATCCAGCGCCACATCTGTCTCCCAGGCTCCTCTCTGTCCCACATCATCACTGCATTTCACGGGTGTGGTTCTGCCCAAAGAGCATCTTTATCCACATTGTCAGAACTGAGGTTTTGTTCACCTTTGAACATCTCTGGGGTTGTTAACAGAGTCAACGCCAGAGCGGGGACTCCAAAGCCGCGAGGCCATGGGCCTGTTTCTCTCGCTGTGTTTGTCCGCCCAACACTCCTACAGAACAGGTTATTCACTGGAGGAGCTACATTCTATTTCCAATTATTTTCCCAACCAAGGCCAGCATCTAAGGACGAGAACTTAACTGAGTCTAAACTCAGGCTCTGTGTTTAGGACAAGACTAGTCAAGCGTGACCAAGGTGCTTAAATTTCACTACAGCATGAGTGAAGCTCTGAAGTGAGACACTCAGCAAGGACAACCTTCCTCTTCATCTTCACTGAGCGCTCTGCAGTCTAACTGGTTGCCTACATGCCAAATGATATTCCAGGACTTTCCTTTTACTTGTTGTGTGTGTCATTTACTGGATGGTTCTCATTTGGACTCCCCAGGGGATGGGGGGTGGATAGAGGAGAAGAAAAGAACGAAACCAAAAAAAAAAATTCCCAGTCCCCCCCACACACACCTGTATTATAGATTTCAGTATAGTGTAACAGAGCCTGGGGAAGGCAGCTCAGGGGCAGCAAAGCATCTGTGAAAGCTATTAATGTTAAAAACACACTGCAGTTGCTGACACAAACACACTGCAGCACAAACACACTGCAGTCGCTGACACAAACACACTGCAGCCACTGTCACAAACACA
>JAAGVU020000129.1:1340352-1354600 GCA_011763525.2 Mormyrus iriodes
CACAAACACACTGCAGCACAAACACACTGCAGTCGCTGACACAAACACACTGCAGCCACTGTCACAAACACAATGCAGTCACTGTCACAAACACACTGCAGCACAAACACACTGCAGCACAAACACACTGCAGCCGCTGTCACAAACACACTGCAGTCGCTGACACAAACACACTGCAGCCACTGTCACAAACACACTGCAGTCACTGTCACAAACACGCAGGCCAGTGCGCACTGACACCTACAGAACGTTGGCCTTTACGCTGGCTGCGCATTAGTACTGTAATGCCACAAATTAGTCTCAGCCCAACAAAATAAAAGCATCAACTCAGACACACAGCTTTAAGTAGACCAAGGTGTTTTCGGGAGTGTGTACAGAAAAACGGCAAAACCGACAGCCGCACACGGGCTGAGAGACGGGGGGCGGCCGCGAAATAGCGTGTGGTGCGGATGGCAGGTCAGTACACACCCAGTGTGTGGAGCCCGCCACGGCGTAACCAGTCATGCTGGGAATTTCAAATTGACTTCATCCTTGCAATATTAGTAACCCACAGCCGAGACCACTTTTCAAAAATAGAGTAGCCCTTTTCCAGTTCCTCAGAGCAAGTCAATTGCACCGCTCTGAATGATGCATAAAATAACTCACACGCAACCTAACAATAACCTAAGAAATAACCTTAAAATTCCCCTACTGAGAAACCAACGGGAACTGCCGAATTTAATATAGACGTTACGGTGAGAATGTAAGATAAAGAAACAACTTTCTTTTTTATCTTTTAAAATTAAAGTTGGGGCTTGTGTTTCTTTGGAGGGGAAGTTCTGTAGGAAGGACCAGCGCAGAAAGAAAAGTCCAAAAAATGACAGACTCGATCGTCTTACAGAGTAAATTAAGGGAACAGCTGTGCCGCTCGATGGGGACAGCAGACCCCGCTTCTATGTTTTAGCAGCACATATACACGACAAAACAGACTGTTTGACATCATGACGCCGTAACACTTAACACAGATTAATCGTCCCGTCTGTATTATAAACAGATTAACAACATGATCTTAATTAATGAAATATCCAGTCCCGCACTGCTCACCTTTCAGAAGTATTACAGACTTCCAGAGAAACAGAAGTCGGCTTGGTTCCATTTTCCGCACGTGTTTAGATCCAGATCCACTCCTATTTTTTGCTAGTTTAATTGCCAGTCTTTCTGTACGAATGCAGTACTTTGGACATAACGCATGCAAGCCCACGGGTATCGCCAGTCCCGTTAATTACCTCGGGTTCCCATTAATTGCCGCCCCAGTGGCATTCCTTTATTGCGATACACCAGCTACTTTTACATTATAGAAAGAAAATGCACTTATTGTAAACTGTAGTGCGGAACTGTTTTCGTTTTCCTAATTGTATAAAAACAGTTAATTTCTTACTGCAGCCTAAACATATAACTCATGCTAACTTTTTATATAGCCTAGTAGATAACATAATTTTTAGGCGTTCTATTACTTCGTTTAACCATATTAGTTTATTTTCTATAATGTAATCTGACCTGTATTCAGCATGTTCATAAGCTTATTATTTAAACAAGTCTTCTTACCTCATTTAATCCATTCCTAGACTACTGTAATTTTTAAAAATATTTCTTATCAAATACCAGGTGTTATTCATCCCAAACACTACGACAAATCCAACACCTGTTTCGGCTGTACCTCGCCTGGTTAAGCGCTACGCATCCAGTTGTGACATCGCTATTCGCTTTCATTAGTAGTTTAGTGACTGGGGTAGTTAAGCAGATCCACAATGTCCAAATTATTCGTTAAATTATTGTTTCACCATCGGGAAAATCATTCGCGTTTTTTTAAAATTATTTTTTAAGAAATTGTTGTTTCTGATTTGAATTGACCAATTTACAAGAAATTCTTCTTCTTCATTTATCCGTTTCGCTCGTTGTACTTCTTCGGTGTTTTCCCCTGGAAGGCAAAATTCACTCCAAGATACACATCAGCAAATGAAAGGCCGCTTTATTCTGAGCCGCTCCGAGTCCCGCGTCGCTGCAGTTCTCACTCCGACTCCTCTCCGAAGGGCCTGCTTCGCATTTTAAACCCCAAACCACATTCGTCCTCTCTCTCACTCTGTTACCCCCCCCCTCCGTTCTCCTTCTCTCTGTTTTCTTTCTGTATTCTAGTATTTTCAATGTTTATTCTCTTTAATAGTTACACCCTCCTTCCTCGGCTAGCACTGGGACACAACCCCAAACTCAAGTTTTTCTTGACCGTTCTAGTCAAACGAGAGTAACTACACCAGTGACAGGAAAAAAGGGCGGGGGGGGGGGCGGTGTGACCCTTTAATTGTGATTAATTTCAACAAGACCCAGGATTCAAGATCCAAAATTTATATTCCCCCTATGCATGAAAGTACTGGTGTGCTGGCAGGGGATTATGATAATGATAATATTATAAAGAGCTGCTACTCCAAACTGGGTAAGAAACAAGGTAGGAGGGAAACAAAACAAAAAGGAGTTAACAAGATAAGTACTGAAATATATAAATGTGTAAAAGTATATGAAAAGTACAAAGCGCAGCAAAGTCTCAAAAATGGTATTTTTTATATTGTGTTCACGCAAGACAGGCCTAATTGTTCTGTGTGAATGAGATAAATATCTCAAGATAAATACCTTGTGCGCACAAGATAAAAAATACCATTTTTGGGACTTTGCAGGCTCTGTAAAACGGTAAAGGTACAAAAGTCTTAAAAAATATTCAGGCAATATTCTGGCAAACCAGGAAATTACAGACATCTGCCACGATCCCAGTAGAGACTGTGGAGGCGGTTTGGTGCCATAAGTTGTTTGGAGCCCAAACCAATGACAGGCTGGACTGGAACAACCACACAGATGGGCTCTACAGGAAGGTGCAGAGGAGGTTGTTCTTCCTGAGGAGACTCGAGTCCTACAGTGTTTACAGCAAGCTGCTCTCCATTCTGAATGATGAAGCCCAACCACTCATAGGCATTTCATACAGATGAGAAGCCACAGACTCATCTGCCCCAGGAGTGAAGACACTCCTGTATACCCACCATGAATCAGTTATTCAACAGCTTAGACAGCAGCCCACCGAAAAGGACACAAACCTGCTAGAAGGATACTAGCCTGCTGACAGGGCACCAGCCCACTGAAAGGACACAAACCCGCTGAAAAGACGCAAACCTGCTGGAATGACACCAGCCCATTGAAAGGACACAAACCCACTGAAAGGACACCAGCCCATTGAAAGGACACAAACCCACTGAAAGGACACCAGCCTGCCGAAAGGACACAAACCTGCTAGAAGGACACCAGCCCACCGAAAGGACACAAACCCGCTGGAAGGACACAAACCCACTGAAAGGACACAAACCTGCTGGAAGGACGCAAACCTGCTAGAAGGACACCAGCCCACTGAAAGGACACAAACCTATTGGAAGGACACAAACCCACTGAAAGGACATCAGCCTGCCGAAAGGACGCGAGCCTGCTAGAAGGACACCAGCCCACCAAAAGGACACAAACCCACTGAAAGGACACAAACCCACTGGAAGGACACAAACCTGCTAGAAGGACACCAGCCCACCAAAAGGACACAAACCCGCTGGAAGGACACAAACCTGCTAGAAGGACACCAGCCCACTGAATGGACACAAACCCGCTGGTAGGATACAAACCCACTGAAAGGACACAAACCTGCTGGAAGGACACCAGCCCACTAAATGGACACAAACCTGCTAGAAGGACATCAACCCACTGAATGGACACAAACCCACAGAAAGGACACAAACCCACTGAATGGACACAAACCCGCTGGAAGGACACAAACCTGCTGAAAAGACACACACCCACTATCACTAATCTTTACTCAGCAGCTCCCTCTGTACCTGCTGCCCTTATAGGATCATACTGCCTGTATTGCGCAGTGGGATGTATTTTGCACCTTCTAGACATTTCGGACCATATTTTCATTATTTATATTATCTCACCAGTCATATTTACTGTATATGATTTTATATCCATCCATCCATCCATCCATCCATCTGTCCATCCATTTATCCATCCATCCATCCATATTCTATATCCACTTGTCTGTTGCAGAGTTGTAGGAGTCCTATCCTGGAATTCATGGGCTCAAGGCAAGGAAAGATCCAGGATGGGACACCATCCTGGACACTATCTTTGTGAACACTCTCCATTCATTTCTATTGGCATAACCCAACCATAATAACCTTAACCCCTATCCAGCTCTAACCGTAACCACTTTAGGCATTTTTAGTTCTTTGATTGCATTCACAGATTTCAAAAGGTCAAAATAACAGGTTTTTTTCACATTTTGGGGACATTTGGCCCCCACACTGTAATATATACATGACCACACAAACACACACACACACACACACCCCACAATGACACAGGGAATAAACGCAAACTCTACACACATGTAGCCTGGGTGGAGATTTGAGCAAACCATATTCATGCTCAGGGTGCAGATTTCGGTATGGGTGGTGGGGACATGTCCTTGCCAATACTGTGGCAGTATATTAGATGCCTAGGGCAGCAGGGGGCTTGGGGCTGATTTGGTCCCTACCAATACTGAAACCTAACTAACACCCTTGTTCTTACTGTATTATTGCCTTTAGTTTCCCCCTGTTTGTAGGCCTATATCCTTTTTTGCATTTCATTGTTGTTTAACAATTTTCATTGTGGAGATTAATAAATAAAAAAACGCATCAGAGTTTCCTGTGAAAAAAAATTATGTAAGCAGTCGATGTACTGAGTTCTTGGACTGAGCCACGTAAAAGAAATAAAGTGCGTATCTAAGTAACCACAAGGGTGTGCTAACGAGCCCTGCATGCTTTAGGATTTTGTAAGACTACAAAAGGATCTAGAGATATAAAAAGACATAAAAGAAATTCTGCTGTACAGTTACAAAAACAACCGCAAACACAAGCAGTGCCTTTGGCTGCATTTAATTGTCCCTTCATGGCACGTGACACTTTTTCCTGCCACAGTGTTCTGGTATTCTTGTCAGCACTGGCCTGTTTGCTTAGTTATATTGAAGAAAAAACAAACTTCATTTATAATTAGTTAATATTCTTGCTGTTTGACTAACTTTATTTGGCATTGCTCTTCCTATAATACTCTTAAGATCCACATAGAAAGGGGTATCACACCGGCCCCAAAACATCGCGGGGCACACAACAACTACAGAAACACAATAACTGACTGAGGAAAAAGGGCAAGGCCAGGAACATATATACACAGATAACGAGGGACAGGTGTGGGCCAATTACAATCAACCAAACACTAATGATTAGCGGCAAGAAGAAGCAGGTGAGGATGAATTCACAAATCACAGAAGACTCAAACACCAGGAAAGGGGTGAGCAGCAACACTTGCTGGCCAGGCAGGAAACGACAGCAGGATCCTGACACTGAGAGCCCAGCCTTATTTAAGTAGAGCAGAGGGCAGTCCTCACTGCTCAGTCATTGCCATCACTTTTGCAGTGCAGGGCTCAGCTGGTTCTCGGTTAGAGGTGTGTTTTATGGAGTCGGTCTGTTTCCTTGGTGCCTGTCAGCTGCCAGAAGGTCCTGGCCTGGTGCTTTGGGTGGCTTGGGGGTCCTGGTTCTCGTTGACTGGCATTGTGCTTCGGACTTCCGGTTAGCCGGTTTCTAGCTTAGAGATTCATGATCCCAAGCAGTCAAACATCCAGATTGACAGAACCCAGTATATCTGTCACCCCATCAGCAGAATGTCCAGCAGAATGACGAAGCAATTACACTCTCTATACACTTTGTCTTTCTTCATTCATTTCTTCATTATACTTTATATTCTCTTTCATTGAGCTGCAGCACTGCAGGCTTTAGACACAGTTTGCTGTGTGTGACAAAGGCAATCCAATAAAGTTTTTACTCGGTCTCTTAAAGTGCTATTTACCCATATTTAACTCAAATAAAATTGTTTGCCATTTGTTTGCATGCCTGTCATTTGATCACACCATGGACTGTATATGTGTGGCTTATTTTAGCCAATCAAGCTGTTACTCTAACACTGCTGGGCTGTAAATCTGATTATTAAAACACAACACGGTGCGGTCTTCAGTGTATCTTTTTGGACTGCTTGGATCTAGTATCCTCGAGTGTGCTGCAGCTTTTCAGCTATACAGTTCAGGTCATCTGTTAAATATTCTGGATTTACTTCATGTCATCCAGAAAGAGAAACTGCTTTGTCGTGGTCTCGGTTTGCTTTAAAACAAAGTTCACACGCTTGAGTTTCTTATCCACTATTTCTAAATCCTATAGAGGATTAATCTTTAGCCAGGGGCTGGATACTGTCAACGAGCAGGTCACCCATATCCAAGTTAATGCATGCAACAAGGGAACACACGGATATCAAGGGTGATTAATACACGTCAAACAAGTTTCCCTACATCGCCTTGCGAAAACATAAAATGTGACAGTTAGAATCTGTGGCTACATGCAAGCAAAGGGCAAGACCAAAAACACGTCCCAGTGTTTATTTAAACATCGATTTTGATTTGTCACTACATAACAATGCATGTCCATGAAAAGTCACTGATGTGGATTGGTTTATAGGGGCAAAAGACAGTGTAGTGGGTTTATGACCTGAACGCCCAGCAGGGGGCAGTCTGGAGTAAAGTGAAGATCTTTAAAAATATTTCTGAGCGGTTCGGCTCATCCCATTAGAATCGCTTATAAGGCAGACATGTCTGTGATGTTTTGAGTGCTTAGTGTTATTTTGTACTTATTTATAGTTCTGGGTAAGGTGAGTTAACTGTTTTGAGAAAATTGTTAAAGTTTCGAAAAGCTGCCCATAACTGAAAAATTGCTTTATCACAAAAAGCCAGACGCTTAACTACAGCAAATCAAAACCGTCTCGGGAAACGGTTTTGGAATTGATTGTAAATGTGGCTCAGAGTTCATGTAATATATTTGTTTTATTTATTTATTATCAATTTTTCCCAAATCGTAATTATTATTTTCTTTTTAATTTAGAGTTGGAGTTATTGGCGATGTGGGAGAAATTTCCCACAAGGTGTCACTGTTCCCTTATAAATCTGCACATTTGTCTACGCGCTGCTGCCGCGTTAGGTCGTTTTTCTTGTATGTCAACTATAAGTCCGTATTTCGTATGAAGTAAAAAGACGAAGCCAAAACAAATAGTATGGTAATTTGTGTAATTCGTTTTAATTAATTTATAAATGCGTCAATTATCAAAACGATAGAAGAAGCGACTACCCGAAAGCGCTTTCAATAATTAATGTAGACTGAATGTACTTCACACCCTGTACCAGATAATCTGTTTCTGTAATCTGTTCTGTGTAAATGTAGTTTTCATCAAAGGAGTGATTAAAACTGTTTCTTTCATTTGCATTTTAATTGGTTTTGCTCATGTAATATTTCATATAATTTCTTTGCCTTCATATTTCATCCGTCCATACTTTCTGCTGCCAATCTGGTCCATGACTTACTTCGTTTAAATATGAAATATGATGACACTGCATTGCTCTAAAACGGCTGGTGATGATTTAATGACTTGGCAGCTTTGGAACAAATCCGCGGGGAAACGGTCTCTGTCCCATCCTTACGTAGGAGGTAAAGACACGATTATTACAAAACCGCCGTCTGCTTTTACACAGGCACATTAAATACGTTTCAAACAATGGTGTATATTTACACTGGCACCCATAATCACGAACACACCCACCCACCTACACGCACCCAGAGATGCTGGAGTGATCGGCCGCACTGTGGTCCAGGTTCCAGCTGCGAGTCAGTTTATAATTAATAAGAAGAATGAGAAGGTAGTACAACCGAGTCATATATTTTAATGATCACACAGGTCAATGAGATCGCTCACAAACACTCAGAGTTTGACTGAATAATCTTCCTTGGACATACGGCAAGCAATACATGATAAGGACAACGGGAAAGTGAGTTAATGCGCGTTGTGGAAAACTGCATGATAGTAGATGTTTAGGAAATTATTCAACACTGTGGTAAGGATGATTAGCATCTTGGAAAAGAAGAGTCAGGGAATGCCGCCTTTCCCCGCCTTCAGCTTGTTTTTCTTGCCTCTCTAAGGTTTAGTGGGGTGGAGTAAGTGCAGAAAGTATCTACAGTATCACAATCAATGTGAGATTCCCACAAACGCCGGGGCTCTTTCGGTCCGCTTGGCGGGACACCTGGCAGCTGGGCGGGGTAACAACCAAACCCAGCGTGCTTTCAGGTGGCCACAGTGTGATATTCTGGCCTGTCTTGGTGGTGTCTTGTGTTGGTTTATTTCATTTTCCGGACTTTCCGATGGCCAGTCCGCGCCGGGCCGACAGCCGGAAAGCGAAAATGAAATGCAGTCACTTGCTATTCTTCATATTTTCACTCTCTTTCATTTCCCTTGTCTCTATTACAGTGCTAGTCTCTTCTATGCTGTTAATGCGATCCAGTGTATACATGGACCAGTAATTCTTGTAATCGTTTTAATTATTTGTTGACTTACAAAGGATTCTGTCCGAACTCAGTCTTTAAACACAATACCTGAGGTACTGACGTAAGAGGAGTGTTACCTGCGCACACACACGCCCTCCTGCTCGCTGGTATTGTTTTAGGCAAAGGTGTAGATTTCTGTGTGCCGCTAGGACTGTTTTAGGGGAGCAGAACTCTCCCCTAAATAAATGTACACTAATTAGCTTAAATAGTGTGCTCTCATTTATTTTACTTAAAATCAGACCTCCCAGTAAAGGCTTAGCCCCTTTTTTCATAAATCCCTAGTGACGATCCCCTGTCATGGAATTTCATGCTTGTGTGTACAGAGCGATCTAACATATGTGTGTGTGTGTGTGTGTGTGCGTGGGGGGGGGGGTCTGTGTGTCACTGTGTGTGTGTGTGTGTGTGTGTGCATGTGCAGAAGTGTCTCCATGAACCAGGATTTTTCTGCAGCTGGTCAAGTGGCTCGCCAGTATCCAAAGCTAAAGACACCCAGTCGTCAAGGCGCAGCGTTCCACAGCCAATCAAGCAGCTTGCAGCCCTATGACATCATTACCTCTGGAATGCGCTGACATCACAGCGTAGAAACTGAATGTGGAGCCCGAGAGGGACGCCTGCTGCTGGCCCATCCGCCCAAACCTGGTTCTGCCTATCTGGGTTCTGTATTAGATGCAGCTGATTCTGGCTGTAAATGGGCCTTGATGGCAGGACCGCTGGACGGGTCGTCTGGCACTGGGTGTTTTCCTGGTTGGCCCATGGGGTTGTAGATCGGCAAAAAAATTGTCAAGAGGACCCCCCCCCCACTCCACTGGCAGATTTCGTCACAGATATGTATGTGCGGTGGGCAAAAGTCCAGACCCGATTTTGAAATTCCAGCCCAGCCCTGCGCTTGGGGAATCTCCACAGGCTTTCGGTTCTTGGAAACGCAGAGAGGCAAAATGGCTTTAAGCCTCTCATGTTCAGCTCCCAGTTAAAAAGTAGGAATCTCCCCCCTCATGCCCCCGGCAGCCGGTTATGGACTAGACTGCTGGGATCTCGAGTCTCCGCCCACTTGTGGATACCCGTCCCATGGAGAGGTATCTGCTGCGGCTATCGGCCCCTTTCCCAGCATGCACTGTTAGCTGTGGCACAAACTCAAGGTGTGAGGCTATAGGTGCACTGGTGTGGGCCTGGCTGGCACCCCTGGCACCACTTTCACCCCAGAGACACTGCCTCCGACCCTGCAGGCCAGAACCTCTGACAAGCAGATTATAATACATGTCATTATGTGATTATTAGCTAACAGCATCCATTCTTCCATCTTCCATAACATCCAGTACTGGGTCACCAGTAGCCTGGAGCCCACCCCAGGGAGGACAGGGACAGAGGCAGGGCACGCCCATGATGGGATGCCAGTCTATCACAGCACACAGGCATCAGTTCTGCTAAAATTTAAGCTTTGGATACGTACAAACTGCCCAGACAGAGAAGGCCAGCAGGGATGGAAGCCACAACCCTGGAGATCTGAGGCCACTTAATGAAATCAGATTTTGCCATATTTTTGGGTGTGTTCGTGATTTTGCCATATTTTACTGATGCAGTTTACTGTACGTTCTGTTCTACACAAGTATGTTTGGTGCTGTGTCAATGTGCTGGATGCCAGATTTGCCCTAGTGGGTAGGATCCACAAGCTGCAGACGTGTGAAGTTGTGTACATCATACTTAAAGGGGCAGGAATTGCATGCGGGCTGTGTAAGAGCGCACAGGTCCCCTCCATGCACACCAGCTGTTAGCATGCATGTTTGAAGGTGTGCACACAGCACTTGTGTTAACCAGAACGTGAGTTTTCCATGCCCTGCGCCCCCAGGTCATGCTGCTTTTTAGGTATATGCCAGCACTGTGCAGAATGGGCCGTTTGCGGAGGTATGTGGGTGATTGCATTTTACTGTGTCTGGGTGCAGTCCGGTCATTTTTTTACAGGCAAGAGACAGCTGCAATTAACTGCCCCAGGGGACTATAAACACTGATGGAGAAGCAGTTATTTACCCCTTTTATTGGGGCATAAGGAAAAGGAGGGGCATTTTTATTGGGGTCACAGCATAACTAAGTACAGCTGGAGGGTTGGAAAAGAGAATGTGACCATTTAAAATGTTTTTGGAGGGTCTCCCCTAACCTGGCCCTCATTGTCTCCCTGTTGCTGCGTGCTCTGAGTTGTCCTGACACTGTATAAATGCGGGAGTGTGTTTGCTTTGGAGCAGAGCCTCTCAGATTCTTTCTAGGTTTGTAGCCCACCTCAGTTTCCAGGCACTGATACTTTGGTTCCTCGTCGTCCACATCTGCTGTCAATCATCAGCACCCTGTAATCCCATTGGCATTTCCTGTCCATGGGGACACGCCCACCTGCTTCCCCCGGTCTCGGCCCACCATCGGGCAGCCGGCTTTTTGGGTCTGCCTCAGCTCTGCATTCACTTGCTCCCCTCAGGCCAAAGTGAGCTTTCCACCAGATTGGCTCATGCCGAATGCAGCCCCCTCTGCTCCAGCTGCTGCCAAGTGAACATCTGTTTATGAGGATGTTTGAGGTGTGTAGAAAATTAAAGAAACATGGTTTAAAAACCCAGGGAAACGCTTACATTTTTTCAGTGATACGAGAAACCAGAGGGCCTCGTGTTAAGCAATATTGTAGCAGGAGGAGAAAGAACCAGGAGGCAGGTTCTTCATCTGAGAAAAGTGAAACGTTTATTGTAGGGGAAGAAACATAATTCCTGTTGCTGGCCAGAAAAACATGGCCGACTCAAAGTCCAGCAGGAAGAAGACCTCAACACTTCAAGATAAAAGCACATCTGCCCCGAGAATTCTGACGGATGAGCTACCACTACAATCAAAGCGGGTGCCCCTATGCCCAGGAGGCTTTTATTCTCTCTATTTAAGGCACTAGCACAGAGCAAAAGCCATGAAGGTACACACTTTGGGAAGGATGGAAAGTGGGGAAGGAGAGAGGCGTGACGGCTCAGGGCTAAAATAAGCTGTGTGCCAATGCGTCTCTGTATGTGAGTGATGTGCGGAGGAGTTTGTCAATCAGTAGTCTAATCCGAGCCCCTGCCGCACCCGCTGTCTTGGGGCTTCCTGCTCAGGCCACGGGCTGCGGTGACCTCCAGCTGCGTGTCCCTTTAATCTACCTGCTATTTCACCTCGTATACCTGTAGAGATGGTACCTGCAAGTGAAGAGACCCTCAGAGGCAGCAAACCTGATTACAGCCACAGGCAAAAAAACAGGAAACAGAACAGATTTGCATCTGGAAGTCAGAGTTGCATTTTATTGTTTTTTTTTCCAAAAGAACGCCGCATTTTGTATAAAAGAAACACACAAAACAGCAGGAGTGACAGACGCTAGCATAATAAATATAAAAGCTTCGGAGAGATAGAGAGCGCACAGGCCGGCCGGCTAGTGTGCCAAAAGGAGAAGATGAGAATCACAGCCGGGGGACGAAGAGGGGACCCCCACCGGCACAGGGAGGGGAGGGGCCAGGCGGGGTCGCGGGGGACACCTGACGGGGTTACAGACTGAAACTTCCCATTTAGGATACACCCAGGAAGGAGGGGGGGACGAAGGCAGCTCTGGTCCTTTAATCCCGCACGTAGACCCGGGTGCAGACCACGTCGTCAGCGGTCATCGTCTGAAAGGAAAGCGAGGGACGTTGGAGGAAACGCGAGTTCCTGACCACAAAAACCACAGGCACACTGAAGGTGACCTCAGCCAAGACATATCGCAATAAATCAGGCCCGTGCAACACAACCACGGGCTGAGGAACGCCAGGACTTTAAAGAGGCAAGCCAAAGTCGGCAGGCGGGCCGGCGATGGGACTCTCTGGGGCGGAGCCTCGGCTCTGCATTGCGGCCGGCTGAGTCACGCTTCCCAAACGGCCCTGCTGATGCCTGAGTGGGACACGTACCAGGATGAGCTCGCCGTCGTTGGTGATCTCGCGGGTCCATGAGGTCTTGGGGCCCTCTCCCTTCTGCAGGGTCTGCTCACAGCTGATCTTACTGTCCGTCTCCCAGCGGGGGAAGCTCTGCAGAGCACAAAGATGGGGGGGGAGGTCGAGTGGGTGCCACACAGAGGCTGCCCGGGGGCAGATCCTGCCTAGGTACGCAAATATTGTCTCAGAACAGTCAGGCGCCAATGTCTCGCGTCTCGGAGACGGATTACGACCATGGGAGAGAGTGGGGGTATTCATGCGGTAAATAAGCCCCCTCTGTGTGCCAAGACCCAGCACATTCATGCTATGGAGTCAGGGGGGCAGCCCATCAGGTGGGAATGGGGGCCATCCTCATTTTGGCAGGTGCTGTTGTCCCAGTCTGGGCGAAGGGAATGGAGGGTGGGGGTGAGATGAAGAGGGACCTCAAGCAGAGTCACTTGGGCTGACGATATGGGGGGGTGGGGGGGGAGACAGGAAGGCAGGAACATCGGGATGGGACAGCTTAGGGAGGTGTACGGGCCGAGCTTACAGCCCAGGCTGACGCAGACTGGTTTGGAATCGAGATAACAGCCAGAGGAAAACCCGTGCCATTCTGATCGAGCTACAGGATGCCGGCGGGCCATACCGTACAGGGGCGCCCATCCACAGTGGTCTCATTGAAGGACTCGCCCACGGTGAAGGAGACGTGGGTGGTGCGGACGGAGGTGCTGGTGCGGATGCTGAGAGTCTCCCGATCCTGGGTGATCTCCACTAAGGGCTTGGAAGCTGCTGCCACGGCGATCTTCCTCAGCATCACGTTGACCCCTGCGGACCAGATGCATAGGGGCTCACTCGCCCGTCATGGACTGGGGGGGGGACTGTTATTAGTAGTTATATTTTAAAAAAGCAGCGTTGCCTCCCAAGCGTAAAGCCCCCTGCAGTACTCAGACTGTCGAAAGACAGACTCCAGCCGTTTGAAGGTCAGGGGAAATATTCCGTCCTGGGAAATCTATCCCATAAACCCCTGGGCAGTAGCAGAGGCCTGAATGCTCGGGTTCAGGAGATGGAAAGTGGGACAGTGCATGTGGACCCAAGGAAGGGTGGGGTTAGGGTTATGACAGCATCCAGCACACACACAGCACATCTGGACACAGTGGTGTGTCTTTGGAGCTGATGTACAGCCAGGGACCGTCCTCTGCCGTTCTTATGTGATCTCCAGAGATATGCCCCCCCCATCCAAAATAAATATATCACCCTCTGTTGGGAAACACACCCCAGGCACGTCACAGGCAAACATCTAACTGCATGGCAGACAGTGTACTTGTGTGTGCCTGACTTTGGTCAGGGTGTGTGTGTGCGTGAGTAGTGCACGTGTGTCTGTGGATGTGGCCTCACTAATGAGTGGGGGAAGTTATCAAGGCCGCCCCGGGGGACCCAGTAATCTGTTATACCTTCCTGTCAGGAAGCTAAGAGCAAGAGAAACTGGGAGTGGAAAAAGAGTGAGGAGGAGGTGGGTGGGGAACTGAGGAGAAAAGGGGGAGCTGGACCCAGCAAGAGTGAGGAGGAGGTGGGGGGGGAATTGAGGGGAAAAGAGGGAGTCAGCTCCACCAAGAGTGAGGAGGAGGTGGGGGAACTGAGGAAAAAAGAGGGAGCAGGACCCAGCAAGAGTGAGGAGGAGGTGGGGGGGAACTGAGGAGAAAAGAGGGAGCAGGACCCAGCAAAAGTGAGGAGGACATGGAGGGGAACTGATGAGAAAAGAGGAAGCCACACCCTCTTTCTGGGGGGGGGGGGGGGGGGGGG
>JAAGVU020000129.1:1364660-1377180 GCA_011763525.2 Mormyrus iriodes
GACAAAAGCAGCAGCAGAAATTCAGGCACTGCTAGAGACGCAAGCTGTATCTGCCACAGAGTCACCACCATCACACAGGAGCTGCTGGAGAAGCCCAGAGAGAACCCAAGAGGAGTAAATGAAGTCTGGGCAGCTTTTTCAAAAAGGCATCCGCTCAGCCTGGCCCAGCTGCCCTCACTGACAGAGAAGTGATTGAAATTGAGCTTAAGAGTTACGTGCAGGCACTTGATGTTGAAGGAGAAGCTGACTCACTGGAGTGGCGGAGGCTGCACCAGGCTAATTTTCCCAGGGTGGCAAGCCTAGCCAAGAAATACCTTTGCATTCCTGCCACGAGTGTCCCCTCAGAAAGGGCATTCAGCACCAGTGGCAACATAGTAACATGACACCGATCTGCACTGAAGCCCGAGACTGTGGACAAACTTGTGTTCCTGACGAACAACCTCTGATGTGCAAGAAAGTTTAATCACTGCACGCAAGGAGCATAAATACTGATGTTCAGTGTTCGATATTTGCACTAGATATTGCAAGTTTGAAATTTGAAATTTGTTGTTCTATATTTAACGGAAAAGAAACCTGTTGAACTTGAAGAGTTTTTAGTTCAGATATGTGCAGCTTTATTTTTGTGCAATATAAATAAGTAATCAGGACAGCAGGAAGAAACGTAATGTTAATTTTTTTACATTTTGCACTTTATTTTAAACAATTTTGTGTTTTACTAACGTTTTACTTGCATTTTTTAATTTTAAATATCTTCATCTTTGTTATTTAAGAATTGTGTGTTACATTGTTTGGAAAAAGATCTGTTACACATCTTAAACATTAAAGTTTTGTAATTTTTAAAAAAGTTTTGCACAATAAATGTTCTTAAAATGGCATTCTATACTTCTTTGAAGTGTGTTTATTCTGCTGCAATGTATCTGGTATGTGAGTGTGTTCAGATTTTGAAAATACTGAAATGATCTCAGCAGGTCCTTTTGTGGCAGGGCTGAAATGCAGTAGAAATGGGTTTTTTGGGATTAAGTTCATTTTCATGGCAAAGAGGGACTTTGCAATTCATCTAATCACTTTTCTTAACCTTCTGGAGTATATGCAAATTGCCATCATAAAAACTGAAGCAGCAAACTTTGTGAAAACCAATATTTGTGTCATTCGCAAAACTTGATTGGCCACGACTGTATATTTGACCAGCAGTACTCTGAGGTTTTTATGTTTCCCAATTATGCTGTAATTCCAAAACTGGGTTTGCTGAACTGGAGCCTTTGAAATGGTTCTCTTGTGTATTCTTGTCCAGCTGAATTTCCCTCCTTTGCTGACTGGCAGCCCACCAGGAAGCACTGAGGACTGGCACAGCGAGTAGTAATGGCATGCGGTTGTCGGTGGGCGCTGACATGGCATGGTAGCCTATCGTGACTTGGCTTTACTGATGAAGCCACTGTGTGTGCTGCCTGCCCTCACGTGTAACTGTGCCTTTCCAAACACTTTCACAGATACCTTCCAGAGCTCAGAAATGGTTTTTGTTTATAAGGGGTCCAAGCGTGCAGTGTTGGAATCCTATTGTATTTGCTAGGATTTGCTAGGATTCTTCATATTATTATTATTATTATTATTATTGTTGTTCTCACTACTCAGGCAAGCAAAATCATCCCCTTCGACCTGATGGTGACGCTATAGCTCAGTGTTTTACATTTTTGGCTTATCTCTCCAGAACCGTGAGTCATACAAACAAATTTCTTTTTTCCCAGACATTCCTTGGCTCATGCCAAAAAACATTGCTAATGGGCCTATGAAGCTCCGCCTACTTAGATTTTTCGCAAATTTGCATAATATGAAAAATATACTTTTTCAAACTTGTCCTAGACAGTTCCTCTGATTAACACAAAATATGAACTGTGGCATCTTGAGACCATACAGAGAAAGGGAGTTTAATCAGGCAAATAGTTCCGATGCTACAGACCAAGGAATTTCTTGGCTGTGGTCTTCTTGCACTTAATGACTAATTTCTCATCAACGCAACATCCGATTCTCACCAGACTTAAGTATAATTGGTATGAAATTCTGAAGCCACTTGTCAAGTTTTATAAAAATCATTTAATAGGAGCGCTATAACACAAAATACCTTATAACTAAGAAACCACCGGCACCTGAAAATACCGGCATCGGGTATCGGGCCGATACTGTGGTCAAATACTCATACTCGTACTCGTAAAAACTGTCTGATGCCAAGAACCAATACCACTTAATTGCTACGTTATGTTAAAATTCATAGCCACGCCATTTTACCAGACTACGGTCTGTTCTGCTAACATGTCAAGAGGAAGAAGGGACAGTACGTTATTTAACACAAGCAATTAAATCAAACATCTAAAGATGCACCATAGCACAGAGTACACGGCGTCTGCTAATGCTAGCAGAGAACAACCGCAACAACAAGCTTGAGTGCAAATATTGGAGAAGCGAGAGAAAATGAAAACAATGCATTTTTTTATATCTAACATCAAATAACCAAATATATTTGATGTTAGATATAAATAACGCTTCTGTTTCAGTCACCAATATAAGTACTCCTGGGTATATGGTTTTTTTTGCTCCTGTAAAAAATGAAATTGATCTTTTCATCTTTACTGTTATTCATCTTCACTAATATGGTAATTTTAACGTATTAATGTTCTGCATTATCCATGCTGAATTTGCGGGAATTATTAAAATTATGCAAAAATTACCATGCATGTCAGACCCTGCACTGTGGAAAAATGACCTCACCTCAGAGTGCACTATGATGCCCCTGTCACTCTCCTGCGCCCTGTCTCTTCTCACAAACATATCCTAACTATTTTATTACAGAGAGACAGAGAGAAGAAAGAAAAATAAATGGGTTGGGATTATGTAGCATGGCCCAGTACAGCCATATGTCCAGTTTTCAGCCTAATGTATTACCCTCATAGAACATACGTAAACAATCTCTAATTAAATATCTTGTCATGCATAGTGACACATTAATGAATGTGCTTTGCATTATAATTTTCATTGAGAGGGAGAACTCTGGTACCTAAGAGACTTTATTTACACAAAGTTTTGTTTACATGTGGTTGGAAATGGCCTCATGTTATGCATTTTATTTGATGATCATGTTAATATTTAGATTGTAACAATATTTTCTGAACTGAGTCATAGAAAGAAAGGAAATTCTGTTTTCTCTACATTCCTTGGCTTCAGGCAGTCATTTCTGCTAATAAGATCATCAAACTTGGCCCCTTAGATGATCTTTGGATAATTTTCAAAATGTGCAAAATCTACACATTTAGAGTTAGAATTTCTAACTCTATCCTAGACTGTTCATCTGATTCAACCATAATTTGATGAACTGCAACATCTTGAAACCATTTAGACAAAAAATTGCTTATAGGATTTCGATCAGGGTAATTGTTCTGATGCTACAGACTAATTTCTTGGGCATGGCCTGTTTCCACTTCATAAGCTATTTCATATCAGCAGATCCAATTCTCATCAAACTTGCCATGTCCAGTTCATATGACATTCCCAGTCAACTCTCTGAATTTCACAAAAATTGTGAATAGGGGCTGCTATTACTCAAAATAGCTTATAGCTTGGAAACCATTGGGCATAAAAGATGATGATATTTTGTATGTGTGTTTATGGGCAGATGCCCCAGCAAATCATATAATTAAGTTTATCTGCTCATCAAACATGGCTGACAGGCAATAAAATTTCAGTATGCTACAATTACCATTGTGTATGAGTATATGACTTAGAATCTTGAAATGTGGTGTAACAGTGCAGTATTGCTTCTGTTACTCAGACCAGAAATACAGACACAGAAATACAGACAGAAATACAGGTTGGGCTCATGGTGGTGCTATAGCGCCCATAATCCATAGGCCCATACATAGTAATGTAGATATTATAAAGCCATACATACACAGAGTGCTTCCATATGTCATACACATTCATTTGCGGACATTTTAATGGAACGTTTGATGTTAAATGTGGCCAAAGCTTCAGGCCATAGTACTTGGACCCTGATAATCATCGTTTGCTATTATTATTTTAACATTTTTTTCCCTTTTCTACACCACAGGTAGCAAAAAAATTAATTCTGAGTGTTTTCTTAGGACTTTTTTTTTTTTTTACTATTATAGCTAGATGACTCAGCCATGGCTTGTTGGAAGCTCAGGAATTCAATTTATGCAAGTTTCTTATTTCTTGCAAACTGCATCTTGTACAGCTCATTATCCTTCCTGTACTGAGGTCACCTCGGGATGACTGTTATATAGAGTTTTCATGATTATTCGATTAAAGGCACCATATTATGCTTTTCTAGTTTTTCCATTTTCTTTAGTGTGTTTTATAGCTTTGTGAGTGCATGTTACATTTACATTTATATAGTGCTTTTCAAGACACCCAAAGCACTTTTTACAGAGCCAATGGGAAGCCACTTCAACCACCACCACTGTGTAGCACCCACCTGGATGATGCGATGGCAGCCATTCTGCGCCAGTACGCTCACCACACAGTAGCTAAGGTGGTGAAGGGGCAGGAGAGAATCCAATTTTGATATAGGGGATGATTAGGAGGCCAGATTTGAAAGGGCCACAATGGGAAATATTAGCCAGGACATCGGGGTACCACCCCTACTCTTTTCGAAAGATGCCCAGGGATCTTTTATGACCTTAGAGAGACCTCAGTTTTACGTCTGATCCGAAGGACGGCACCATTTTTACAGCACAGCGTCCCCGTCACTGCACTGGGGCATTGGGATCCACACAGACCACGGGATGGGCTAACCTGCTGGCCACACCAACACCTCCTCCAGCATGTAATGTGTGCATGTAAGCAGTTTGCAAAGTCTTAAGTACATGCCTAAGGGAGTAACACTCATCACAGAAACCACTGTTCTCTAATGTGTTTGAAATACCTTTTTGGAATTCCAGCCCTTACTTCTGTGACATGTTGAGTTCACCTTGTAATACAATCCTTATTGACCACCTACCTGCCAGGATCTGCTTGTAGACTTCAAGATAGGAACAGAATGTGTAGGACAAGCTGACCAATCAGAGCACACTTGTCCCATTTGGGGGTGGGGCATAAAGCTCTCACAGAGCATTTCAGCTTATATACAGAGTGGTTAGAGATGTACAGTCTGAGAAAAATGTGTCTTTGGAACATAGAAGCATGTAAATCTAGTAGACCCCAAAAATAAATTTAAAAACAGTGAAATTGAGCATAATAGCGCAACTTTAAACTTGATTGCTCAATTTTAAAAAGCATCGATTAAAAAATATAAAAATTCTTGATTACTTGACAATGTGGTGGAAGGAAGGTGCATAGTGGATGGGGGTCCACATTAAAAGGGAGTGGAAATGCAGCCATCTCTAATTATTGCAAAGCAGAACTTAAATATTACCAAAGCATTACTGAAATGCAAGTACATCTTAAAAGAAGACATTCAGGTTTGACAGACTCACTTAATAATGCAATGCACTTGTCTCTCAAAGTAGCCTAGCCTGTGTGCCGACATATCACTTGCTTTTGTTCAATATTTTATATTCTGTAGATATTTCTATAAAGCAGATGATGTCTTTTCATGATGAGTTCTTTCTTCTTCACGTTATTGTCCTCATTACTCATTTTTGTTTAATTTCTCACAAACATGCCACACAGTCTGAGTGAGTCCGACAGCAAGGGCAAGAATGATTATGATGCAGAACTCATGCAAAAGCAGCAGTGATAAACTTTTTTTTAACATATCAAGTTGAAAAAAGAACAATAATTAAAATTGCAAAGCTTGCTAAGTTTTGTTTCCTTTGACAGTAAAAAAACTTATTGATGGTTTGAACCTGGCAGACTATTGCAGTCCTTATGATGTGACAAATACATGTGTATGAAATTCCGTGTTCATATTAACATTGCACATTGTGCGCTGCACACCACTGGTTTGTGTGTTAGGAGAAGGATGACTCTGATCCTTCCATCACCTCGGGATTACTCTGATCCTGCTCTTACTGATGGGGTTTAAGAACTTGTGAGACCTGGTCCTTCTACATGTGTGAAATGTGAGTAATCAAATATCAGTTACTCTTTTTAATAGCCTGCCACTGTGATCAAATGGACTTTATCTGCTATTCGGGGAACTCTCCTCAGACTGCAAGTGACCATAAGTGGAGGTACATGCTTGGGTAACTGCTGTGACGATCAGGGATGTGAGAGTTTAAATACTTGAACCTTGCCCATATGGGCCTTTTTTAACTGAACATACAGTCATTTCATTTTTTAAATATTACTGAATCTCTTTCGGGTGGGAATTGAACCCATTTCCTACAGAACCCTTGTTTGTTTGTTTGTTCATTTATTGCACCTGAAAACTTGCATTGTGGTCGCCACCGATGGCTGTACAGTTATATCATGAAGCATGAGGCTACATTAGTTTCCCAAACATTGAGCTTCAAAGGGTTTAAGATTAACAAGTCAACCTTACTGATGAGTTGTCATAATTGGATCAGCAGCGAATGAGCCCAATGTGAGATATGGGCTGGACAGTGCCATGTGTTGAAAGGCAGGGAGTCTGTAACGGTAAAAATGTGAACAGGACCCATATAAAGGAGCTTATTCCAGGGTACTCAGACCAAGACATGTGTTGAACATGTGTGTCTGTCATGTGTCTGTGCTGATTTCTGAGCAGGCCCCAGTTGCTGCAGTGTGATGTTTCCTCTGTAGTGTTTTGTTGTCCACATCAGCGTAGGGCAGGTCTATGGTTATGCAGGTTTTCCCAAAATATCTCCATGTGGGCTTTTTGGCCACAGGCATGTTAACTCTGGCCCCATGTGATTAGGCCTGTCACAATTGTCACAGTTGCCTGATCGCGATTATTTGAGCTGACTGTGATTATTTTGCATAATCGCTCGCATCGTCTCTATTCATTTGTATAAAAAATAGCTGGATGAAACAGAAATGTATTTAGATCACTATTTTCGAATTTTCTACCATGTAATGTTTGATTGGCTAATGATTAAATTCAGTGTCGTCTAATGATTCAATTAAATTCACTTGAATAGCGCATTTTCACAACATTACATTGTCTCAAAATGCAATATATTATCCCTGCCCAAAGTGCCCAGTGAGCAAACCAGAGGTGGAGAAAAACTCCTTAAAATGAAGAAACCCTGGTAGGAACCATGTTGCCGGCTAATAATGAAACACTTCAAAATGCTGAAATTTATTTACACGGGGTGCAAGATTACGAAGATGAGAAATGACTAAGATATACAGTGATGTGGCTAAAGAATTCTTTCTACAGGCTTCCTTCAGGACAATGCAAGTCGGACAAGAATTGGTCTCAGGTTAGCAACAGCTATAGCAGGCCTCTTCAAATCTGGACCACGATTCCAAATCCAGGCCTTGTTTTCAGTTTTTCCAGGTAGTTAGTTTATAATTACCAATCCTCATTGGCCACACAGGCTTCACACCCCACTCTTGGGTAAAGGAAGGCTGGAAAATCAGCAGTGCTCAGACTATGAGGACCCTGATTTGAATAGCCCTGGGCTACAGTGATGTTAGGAAACTGGCACATTGTAGTTATATTATTCACTTTCTTTAGCAAAACATTAGCAGTATACTAATTTCTCCTATGTGAAACAATTTTTCGAACCACCAGTAACAAAGGATTTATCTCATACTACAATCGACCGAAACTGAACGTGTTAATATTTCTTTTCACAACAATCAGGTTCATTCTTTGTGTTCTCTGGCTGTTTAAAATAACGTTATGTATAGTACCTGAACTAGTATCTGAGTGCATGTTTATGGCTCTCATTAGATAATCCAGTTATGATGGAGTGACTGCATACAGCTCTGGAAAAAAATTGAGACCACTCCATATTTAGAAGGCTACACTGAGTGACAGCTTGCTTCCAGGCTCAGAATTTCTAAGACCGCGGTATACAAGAACAATGTGAAACAGGAGGATATCATAAAGCATGGGAAACATTAAGTGGTGTGATGTGCACTGCTAGGACAAGTTCGTAACAGGCTCTTAAAGCAGGACTGAAGGCCCATAAAGCAAGATCCCACTTATTTGGAGTGATATAAATTTGTTTGAAACAAACCGAAAATAAGCCAAACTTCATATTTAAGTTCAGAGTGAACCAAAGCTATAAGCAGGGATGGGTACTGTTAAGATTATAACGGTACTACTGCTCTTACCAATACTGCTTATCGGTCTGGTACTTTAAGGGTACTCATAATGGTACTTTTTGTTCTAGACAAAAAGAAACAAATTAAGAACAGAATTAGCATTGCTTTATTTTGTCATACGTAATGTATGTAAATGTTCTTAAGTTGTAAACTGCAGCAACATTGTTTTGAAAGTCACTATTATAGATTATAATTAGAGGAGCATTCATACCTAATCAGATGGCCATATGTGTCCGATCCACGTCCGATATTTAGTTTTCTCTGCAGTCTGTAAAAAGATACACTATTGCCAAAAGTATTGGGACACCCCTGCAAATCATTGCATTCAGGTGTTCCAACCGCTTTCATGGTCACAGGTGTATAAAATCAAGCTCCTAGGCATGCAGACTGCTTCTACAAACATTTGTGAAAGAATGTGTCGCTCACATGAGCTCAGTATATTCAGGCGTGGTACCGTTATATGATGCCACCTATGCAATAAGTCCATTTCTGAAATTTCCTCGCTACTAAATATTCCACGGTCAACTGTTAGTGGTATTATAACAAAGTGGAAGCAATTGGGAACAACAAAAAATCAGCCATGAAGTGGTAGGCCACATAAAATCACAGAGCGGGTACAGCGCATGCTGAAGTGAACAGTGTACAGAAGTCGCCGACTTTCTGCAGAGTATTCAATATAGGTTGGTGGAACCACCTGCTTGGCATCTCTGCCTGACGCACCTCCGACATGCCCTTCTAACAGCTGCAGGGTCATCTGCCGGGAGCCACCCTTCACTGATGTTTCGCTCCTTTAATCCCGGAACATCTCTGGGTGGTGGAGCAGCGATAGCAATGTCTCCCTACTGCCCCTTGCAGCTGGCCCTAAGATCCCTGCTTCCACCATTGTTTGCCCTTCCCGTGGAGGCAGAGCCAGCAGCTTCCCCTGCTCTGCCTCCTCGGTAATACCTCTGGTGGCTCTCTTCAGCTTGATACCTCTGATGCCCAAAGACTTGAAGAAATGCTGAGCAAATGTTCCTACATAGCCTCTGCAACCAACCTCCAGCGGGAATGTGAATGCCCTCCACCCGGCCTGTGAGCATGCCACTGCCAGCTCTGCATACTTGTCCTTTTTCCTCTCAAAGGCCGCCTCCATTCCTTCCTCCCACGGAATGGTCAGCTCGATCATGATGACAACCTTGGTGAGGGAGGACCAGAGCACTATATCAGGTCGTAGAGCAGTTGGGGTGATCTCCTGAGGGACCCTGAGCAGCTGATTGAGGTCAGCTGTTAAGTACTACTCAGCTCCAGGTGTCAGGAGAGACCACACCCAGTGAGTGTAGGACAGGTCCTGGTCTCCTTGTGTAACAAAATGAATCAGTCTCTGAATTGGCACAGGACTGGTCCTGTTTGTTTCAAGCCTATGTGCCTCCAGAATTTTAGCCAGCTTGTGCAGGACCCGGTCGTGACGCCACCTGTACTGGCCCTGTGCTAACGCTGCCTTGCAACCGGAGAGGATGTGCTTCAGGCTTGGGTTCTGGGAGCAGCAGGGTTGGCAGTTCTCCTCTGTGCCATACCAGATGTTAATGTTCTGGGGGCTTGGAAGGATGTCATATGTTGTCCTGATCCAAAAGCTGAATCGGGCTTGAGGTATCCTCCACATGTCAGTCCAGGTAATTGTCCTGTTTACCACTGCCTCCCAGGTTGTCCACCTCCCTTGAGGATAATGGCTAATGACTTCTTTGATCTTATTGAACTCCTCTACCATCCTTACCACCTCAGAGATCACCAGGTCCTTCCTCTCCTTCGCATTGGCCTTGGACCACATCCTGGTGACACCCCCACCACTTCTTGGCGCTTCAAGCAGCTAATGGCTTGTTCCACCACTTGCACTGCATCCCACCGACGTCCTGTTCGGACCTGGGTTTCGGTGTTTTGGACGATCGGGTCCAGTGAGTCTCTCAGTTGGAACACAAGTCTCACCTTCTCTTGCTTACAGCCCAGACTGATGGATTTCAGTGGTAGTGTGAGTGTGTTTCTGCCAAACAGTGCCACCTTGGAAAGGTACTGAGGGAGGCCAAACCATTTGCAGATGAAATTGTTGGCTTTTGCGTCCATCCGCAGCGCTGTCGAAACTGTGATGTCACTCAGCTTTAAAGGCCACATCACCCATTGGTAGAGGGTATGCTGGTAACACCAGACCTTGAATTTCCCTGGCAGGTAGCTCTGGTCGATCTTATTCAGACCATCCACGAGCTGGGATGTTGCCGTGGCAGCCATCTGCTTGTCAGGTCAGCTGTGTAGAGCCTTCCAAGGCTTCTGACAGGATGTTTCACCAGGAGAGGGATCTTCTCACCATCGACCTGAAAAGTGTTATCATTCCTAACCCCCTTGCGAATAGAGAGTGTGGGACTTTGTACGGTACTTTAATTTGAGAAGTACGGAAACGTAATGCACTCATCTAAAAAAAAAAAAAATCGCTTCCGTTTTTCTTAATGTCATAATCATCCTGTATTTACGAATCATCCTGTTTCTGAATTAATGAGAACCTTTCTGTTTTTCCACGATGCACGATCTGTGTAGTGTAACCTTCTTTCGTTTCTGTTTTGGTTTGACTATTTGGGAAATATTAATGTTGTTAAGTAGTGTGTATGTATTATTAGTTGTCACCTTTGCGCAGGAAAAAAAAAACTTATAATTAGGGATGCACCCATCCCACTTTTTCTGTCCCAATACTGATACCTGGGCTTTGGGTATCGGCCGCTACTGAGTATCGATCCGATACCAGTGTTTAATAGAAAACCAAACAGTGCTTATTAATCAGTGAACAAAGCGTACACCCAGGTGTACTTATATTGGTTATTAAAACTAAATTATTTATAGCTAACATTAAATATGTTTAGTTTGTTAGATATAAATGCCCACACAAATGGACTGTTCCACATTTGTCCAAATGTGTACATCACATTTGCGCATAAGACACATGTTAGATACGTGCCCAAACGTAGAGCCAGCATCATCCAGCATGACCAAACCGTGGAGCCCATGTCCATAACGTAGGCTTAGGTACAGCCCAATGCAGCTCCTCTGTCAGAATGGGGTGAGTATGGGATGCCAACCAATAGCATGGAAGCTTTAATGGTCCAGATGTCTTAAGATGTCTAAAATGAAAGTCGTAACACATTTTTGATTTTAGCACAAATTCCGAAATCGGAAAACAAGTAGTTACCAGTTTTCTCAATTTGGTTTTGGAAGCGAATATTGAAAAAATGAGATTTGTGTTTTTTTTGATTTTCAGTTTTAATTAGAAAAACGCCTATGAATGATACACTAATTTTTCCCGAGACCATAGTTGAAACAAACTTTCGCAAGCACTTTTGTTGAGCTGTGTAATTCAAACTACAGATGCTGCCTTCAAGTCCTACTCAGAAGATCAGACTAGGGAGTTGGGAAATCGTAATTGTGACATGACGTGTGTTCACGTGGTTATGTCGGCGCACAATTGAGGCGATAAGGTGGCTACTTTTTGTTTTGCAGTATTTTCCATTTCTCCAACTCCAAAACACATTCGTAGTGTTAATTGAACTTTTCTGTAATCCCTTGCTCAAACAGCAGGTAGCTGACCGACTACATATCAGAGATACTGAGACGTTTACACGTCGTACGCCCCAAATTAGTTAATTTATAATTCCAATTATAATGTACGTGTTGATCATTCACATCGTACGTAGTATGCGCAGTTATGGTACAAATGACCCGGTATTGACAGTTACAGATCAGTTTTACCGAGTTATTACGTATGCGTAAAGTTGATCACTATAAGTGGATAAGTGAAAAACTGATTTTTTTTTTCTTTTTTTATGTCTCTGGCAGATCGCCATCTAATTGACATCTGTATATTTATTAAATGAATATAAGGTAATAAAACAGACAACATCACTATTTACTGAATTATTGATTCAAAGTTGACAAACTAATGAGAATGCACATACACTACTTTATATTTATATTACTTTATATAAAAACATTATATTTCCCAATATGTCAAACCAAGATAGAAATAAAAACACATTAAACTACACCGACCATGCATCATGGAAAAACACGTTATTTCATTAATTCGGAAAAACAAAAAAATATTACTCAGGATGATTGTCATTAATTCAGAAAAACAGAACCGATTCCCCCCCCCCCCCCCCCCCCCCCCCCCCCCCCCCCCCCCCCCACCCCCCACTCCCCCCCCCCCCCCCCCCCCCCAACGCACCCCCCAACTAAATAAAAAACCTCAACTTAAAATCAATTTTTTCTTTCTTGTTCGTTTGTTGTTTCGTTTCTC
>JAAGVU020000129.1:1377280-1394190 GCA_011763525.2 Mormyrus iriodes
TGGTGTCATGACTTTCCATGCCTTTTTGCACCTTCCTTTCTTCATGTGTTCAATACTTTTTCCCTGTGTCATTCCATCTTATTACACATAACTTAATGTATGGACCTCTATGGTTTGATTTCTTTGCATGTGTGGACTGGATGGGTTGTTGCGGACATCTTGTTAGAATTTCATGTCAATAGCAGCTATTGCTAGTGTTTTGGCACCATGATTTGGATGTGTGATCCGTCTATGGCCTCAATCCATTGGAGGAGTCCGAATTTCAGCTCGAGGAATGTGGCCATTTCAGTGAGCTTGTTTAAGCTGGGAAAAGGTGTCCGTTCCAGCAGCCCTGCAAAATTCACGTTAAGCCCTGGAGCCTCTGCCTGGAATTTGTTAAAGAATATGAGGAATGATCCCTGGTAGATTTGAAGGTGAAAACATCTTTGGGCCTGTCTCATATCAAGTGAAGTTACCCTTATAAGGAGTCATACTTTTGTTTAGATGTAATTTTCTATCATGCAAATGTTTAGGCCCTTTTATTTGGACATGGTCAAGTAATGAAAAGCAAATGCATGTAAAAAGGCACCACAGACCTTGTGATGGTTAAAAATATATAGCGTTAAGTTCCATGGATTTTGGGCCAGGCATGCAAATTAGTCATATTAATTTCATATGTAATATAGAAATTAACATAATAAAATATCCATAAAGACCAAAACATTTCTAGAAAATGGTCTATGGTGTCTGTAAGGTCAAAGAATATTTTTGTTCACCTAAAGGATGATAAACTATCAGTATTGGGACATTCAGTATTGGGAGTGGATAAACGTTTGTGTTAGTCTCGGTTTCTAATGAAGTACAAACTAACTATTACTGAAACCGCCCAGATACGTACTTTCCTCAAAGTGGTAACAAGTCAGCCGAAGCGTGTTAAGTTAATACGAATCGGAAGCCAAACGCAGTTCTGAAGGTAAGCCTCGGTAGATGAGTCCCCCTGCAGGCGCAATCGCGTCATTGCATTCGGCTGTGCTGCATTTAAGGTGGACCGGAAAATCCGAATCAGGAGCTGCGAATAGGGAGCCGTATAACATACCTGGGGGCTCGTCCAGGATCACAGCAATCCATTTGTTCATTTGGTCATCGGCTCTGTATAGCTCACTGTAGTTCTCACGTTTCTGGAGTTTCTGGATAAGTTTACCTTAGAGTTATCTGAGGACTTAGTATTGTTAGCGTAGCATCTCAGCATCCATGTTCTGAGACAGGCGCAAAAGACACAAACTGAGTGTTTGGCTTTTGAGAGATTAGTGGAGGCTGGTGTGTTGATGCTTGTTGAATCCCCCGACTCACCTGCTCCTGTGGGTATGGGGGACTTTGTGAGACCGGGTGTTACGGCGTTGCATGGGGCCGGCGGGGATAGGGGTTGAGGATCCACTGGAGACGGCAGCGGTTTATTAAAATAAAACAGAACACACTGGGAAAGGCACAAAGAAACGGAACAGAACACAAGGAGGGCAAACCAAGATCAGGGAACTCGGAAGGAAGCGTCATCCCCGAGAGCGCGTGGGGCGGCACCTCCGCAGTCGCGGGTTACCATGGTAACCAATTCCGCGATTACAGCTGTGCACCCATCCCCGAATCGTAGGGTGGCAGGGAAGGCTCATTAATATTCGTAAAGGAAACACTGCTTGATGATCTTTGCGCTTTTGGGAAACTCGCCCCTATTTATTTTGCAGCCCGGTCCGTTCTCTGGTTAAGATAATACTTGTGCTGCGATGCTGAAGGGAAACCCCTCTGTTTTGTGGCGCAGGCATTGGAAGCTGCCATAGCAATGGTCAAGACGCCGAGACAGCTAACTAGCTAGCTAAGTAAAAAGTAACATTAGCATTAGGGATGCATGACATATTGGTTAACATCAGAATCAACCGCTATTTGTTAAAAATTAAGATAGCAGCAGCGGTCCGATGTGTCGGTCCTGGCTGATATTTGATCTTTATTAGTATTAATATTAGCGTCACTCCGCTTATCTGTCACTCCTTTCAAAAGCTTATAATGAGACTCAGATTAAGGCACTCTCTGGGGGTCTTGTCTGTTGTCTCTGTATATGCTTGCACCGCGCTGAGTGATATCTTGGTGGGGGACACATTTTAGACAGACAGACAGATGGATCCTGAAGGAAATTTAAATTTAGGAAATTTATTCGCAACAGTTGAAAGATATTGCCCGTCTTGAAATTCCTAACAAAAAATAATGAAACAGCAAGGCTTTAAAATGACCAGGCTCTTACGGTTACTATGACCAGAAATGGACAGTTCAGGTCCAGAAAGTAAAAATCCAGACCAAGATTTTGTTTCAACCAACCAATTCAGTTCTCTGTGACTGTAACTCTTTATACTCAGTTGGCTGGATTTTTATTTTCTGGACCCGAAATGTCCACATCAGACTATGACACAATACCAGAAAAAAGGTGGATATTGTAGAGAGAACAACTTGTGGGTATACTGGCACATAACAAGAGCATCCAGACAGACATTCCTACAGGTAAATAGCTGCATATCCCCCTTTTCCTAAACACATACAAACAACACTGGCCAATTACTGACAGGAAGTGGGAGAGTATACAGGAGTGTGTGTGCGATGGCCTCAGCGAGAGCAAACCGTGTCAGACTGTATTTAGGGGACAAACTGGCAAGAAGAGGAGGGACTTGAGGACGGGGCAGGTGGTTTGACATGCAGAGGAAGTTCATGCACTCAAACAGGAAGTAGGTGCCGAGGACGGAGGAATCATGTAAGGGTCAGGCTTCCACTCTAGGAGGGGCCTCCGGCTTTTCTGGGTCAGGGCCTGTCTTGAAGGCTATGTCTTGCTTTTGCTCCTTGTCATGTTCCTTAGATCTGCGGTAAAGATGTATGTTGATTACAGTAAGACTTAATCAAGGGCTATATAAAGATTTAGATTAATGTAAATTGTGTTGATATCATCAACTGAAATGATGTCAGAAAAGATCTCACACATTCTGCAAAGGCATGTCCCTGAAAGCTGGCTGGCTGAAAGTTAAATGAATTATCAGTGAAATTACAAAGTGAAACGTACCCAATTAGCAACATCAAAAACACTTACAGCGATTGTCCAGTGTGGTGGAGTTACGAGCAATGACCACGCACTGCCTGATAAATACAAATTACTCTGTGCCTTTTACAGCAAGATGGCAGACTAGAGTGACACGCTAAAAGTACTGAACAGCACACTAGGAAGGAGCCCCTTAAGAGCTAGGATTTATATGGCTTTTGATACTGATGAAGAAGAGATTGTGTATGAATTGTAGACAAATATATAGGTATGTATTTTATGACACATCATTTTGGGGTCACCACGACCCCAAAAATAACACAGGGGTCAAGTCTGACATTAATACTGCCGTGTTCACACATGCGAAATGAAATTATCTTGGTGGGATGTGATCTGAAGTCTGGATCTGATCCAGATCTTAGCCTGTCATTATCTTAGAGATAATTTCACAGATAAACCTAGTAACCTGCACCCCTAAAGAAAATAACGACCAAATAAACATGTACTAATTTATTTATTTTTCAAATACTGGCATTTGGTTAGTTACAGGAATTATTTACTTAGTATATTTATTTACCTCATTTGCTTATTTATATATCATATCACCTTCATATTCGACTTGAGGTTTTACACTTATGATGGGTTCATCGGAACTTAACCCCATTGTAAGTTGAGGAGCGCCTGTATATGTCTGTAAAGATATATACACAAGGGTTTAAAATGCTTTATTATATTTTAAAATGCAAAAAGAGACCAGATGTAAAAGGGATAAGTGGGTTTATTATTATAAGTCATTAAGGAATAGGAATAGAGACGCATAAGGAATCGTTTTCAGGTCTATTGCCAAAGGATTCATGTGAGGTTACTGGAATTAACAAGAAAGGGAAAGATTAGGATTTCAAACACAGATACATGGGATCCTAAGGTCAAAGGTCAAAGGTTAGGGTCATGTTATAGTAACACGGGTTCATAGTTTTGGAGTGACCTGCGTGAAGGAGCTGGTCTCATTGCAGCCAGGGCCTCTCAACTAGAGGTAAATCTGTCATGTGATTAAGAGACATAGTCACATGACCTGTTTACGCCGATCGACAGAGTAGGCTACATATTGCATTGTGATATAACTGTTTTAAACGTAATTGGTTGGTTTTTCAAAGAAAAGATGTTATGGAATAAAGAGGAAATGGAAGGGAGTGGTTTGGGAGAAGGAAGGGCAGCGAAAGGTTACAGATGTGAACTTTCTGGACCTGATAAGAGAAGGTGTGGATGCAGAGAGACATGAGGAATAGCAGGACGGGGATCTGGTGACTTTTCGGTTCACCCCTCTGTGCTGTAAAACCCACTAATGCTAAAGCTAAATATGCGCTGTGCTGTGTTTGAACCCCTTCAGAAATGTGCGGTAAAGTGCTCAGAGAAGTGTCACAGCCTTCCCAGCCAGGACGACGGGAAGCTAGACTTACCGCACGGCCTTTACGACGAGGATGATGACCGTCACCAATCCGAGGAGGCCACACAGGCTCCCCACCACTACAGCACACAGTTTTCCTGAAAGAAAAATGCCTTTCAATTTGCCACTGGGCAGAACATATGGAGCAGGACCAGAGAATCTGCACAAAATACTGTACGCTTTTAGTATTACTGCTATCCATCCACCAGACACTTAAACAGTACAGGCTAAGAATGAGGATACCCCAGAGTGCACAGGGCAGGGGACACCCCACTACTCACTGTGAATATCCCAGAGTACAGGGCAGGGGACACCCCACTACTCACTGTGAATATCCCAGAGTACAGGGCAGGGGACACCCTACTACTCACTGTGAGCATTCAAGATGCCAACTTCCGGGGGGAAATGCCCATAACACTGGTTAACCCCTCACACGCAGCAGGGGGGGGGGTATTTGAACCTGCATCAGACAGCCTGGCCGATAGGCCCCCCTGGGAGGTTTCAGGATGAATTTCAGATCCATAATTATTCTATCTGTCTATGTGCACCACTCCAGCCATATTAAGGTGCCAATTTATTTAATTTCCACAGTTATGCATATTTCAGTGGTGAGTGTGAGTACAGGTACATAGTGAAAATAAGTCAACCACAATGCTGCAGTTAATATTACTGGTGAAATGTGGCTTTGGTACAGATTTTTTGAGATGCTATGAACAAACATCTATTTTAAAGAAACAGGACAATGAGTACATGCAAGAGAAACAAAATACAGACAGCCCCCAACTTACAACCAATGAAACTGACAACAGCTTGTACATGCTACCAAAATTTAAAAGAATATGAAATGAACGTCTGTAAAAATTAATTTCAGATGGCTGTACGCCCGACAGCACTACGCTACCTAATACTGGCCATGCCGTACGATAGCTACCACAACAAAGTTCTGTACTGTATGGCAGCGCGATCATGCCAGCCTCACACGCACCCCCCAGGCTCATTCCCACACCAAAAAGTCCATTTCGATGTATGACCTGTCTGTCGGAACAGAACCCAGTTGTAAGTTTGGGACAGTCTGTACAAGACATCCAGCCAGGAGGCACGTGGACAGTTATGGACAGTGAGCAGGCTAAGATATGATGCATACTTACCAAGAGTGTAACTGGTGATGGAATCTGGAATAGTTAAAAGAAACAAGGGCCAATTTTTTGAATTAAATTCAATGGTTCGGTGCATTGAGGTTGCCTATGAGCTGTATTTCATGTTAATTTTACGCTCATATTCACACTCGCCCACCGTCTGTATCTTCCCAGACAATGTGGTCAGTGTTTTCAGTGGGATTCCACAAACACTAATCGGGGGCCTCCCTCCCCCCACCTCAATAATATTAGACTTCTTTTCTTACCCTTTCATCACCCCTCCCACAGAAAACTTAACCCCCCCCCATCCCGCATAATCCCTACAGCTATGGGGGGTGCAACATTATTATTGCGGTTGATTTGTTTACTTGTTGGACAATAAGTCCTTTTCTCCTGCGTGAAAGGTCTTGTGGTCCTTCCCCCAAAGATTTACTGAGGATTACTGAGAATATGTGGACGTGTATGTGAAGTGCTGAGGACTGTTATGGAGATCCACGTAGCATTGCGACAGCAGGGGTGGCCATGGATAGCCAGGTGTGGAAAAAGTCCAGTAGTCTGCAGCTTGAAGTGCTCTACTCAGCACCAACTCACACCTGCAAGGTTCTACACAGAGTAACATCTCAACACCTCAAGAAATTTCTTCACTCTCTCTCTTTCTCCATCTCTTGCCCTCATATGCATTCTCCCAGCATCTTCCCCTTGCGAGAGCCAGAGTGTACTGACCCGTGGCAAAGGAGGCCAGCACTACCCTCTGGTTGAGGGGTTGGGTTGCGCGATAGTTGTCCTGGAGAGGGACGGATTTGGGGTTGTCCATATGGTTGGAAAACAGCGCTGTCTCCAGCTTCCTCAGCTATGGTATAGAGGAGGACAAAAGTGGTGGTAGGAAAGAGAGAGAGATATGGAGTGAGAAGGAGAGAGAGATATGGAGTGAGAAGGAAAGAGAGAGAGATATGGAGTGAGAAGAAGAGAGAGAGAGAGAGATTTTTTGCTGTTTCACCCAAAAAAGGAACTGTATGTCCACGTAATATTGGGCTAAAAACATGACAACAATTCCAAGGGCCCCTGAGTGAAGGGCCCGGATTAGTTGGGGGCCCAATATAATATGCTTTCATGGGGCCCAAAATCTCTAGCGATGTTCTTGACTGTACGTAGCAATGTTCATCTAAGAATAAATGGCTTCCATCACAGGAAACACATCTTCATCTGTGGCCTGGGTACTGACAGAAGCTGCCTGAAGCTCATAGAACACTTGAAAATGGATTCATGTTTTAATGTGGCCAGCCACCCCCTCGACCAGGGGTGACAACTTTAACCATGTGTGACAGAATCTTGTAAAATAAACCACGTAGCTCCCCAGATTGTTTTCTTTATAGAAGTGGCTCTCACTGTAAGCTTGGAGACCCCCACTTCACGTCCTCACCTGCACGTGAGACACAGTAACCTTCTCCGCAAAGACCGTCCACAGCACACTCTGGTAGCAGGGCGGCGTGGTGAGTGAGCCATTGTACCGGAAGTATCTGCCCAGGTCAGTGGGGAGCAGGGAGCAGACGTTGAAGGAAGGGATGGGCACTTTCTGTCCTGCATGGGGCAGTTAAAGGAGCACAGACAGCAATTCGGTATGACGATGGCAGGGAGTAGATGCTGAAATGTAGAGTACTGGGAATCTCTTTGGGAATCATGGTACGATCAGGTGTTTATGACAGAGACACAGGAGTTCATGGCTCTACTGTGTAATGCGCCACCTTCAGGTGAAAGTTGGATTAGACGAGTGGACACACAGACACACCCACAGTCTGACGCAACACATGAGTTACTTGGCATGATTGGAAACTGACTGTGGCTGACACTGACCAACAGACATCGAGGACACATTAGTGTCACCTGCATATTTGATGTGCTCCAAGTACTTAAAGATGTTCTCATACGCAGAGTTACTGTCATCACCTGTCTGGAGGACAACAGGCCAATTAAACAACAATAGGAGTAAAATCATGAAAGAGCAACAGAATTTAAAGGAGTATAAAAAATCGTATAGATGTCACAGACTGTGAAACGTGCATTTTCACATCACATTGCTGAAAAACGGCTGCAGTACATTCACTATGACGAGGTAACCAGTATCTGTGCGACGTACAGAGCGATCTTATTTCATCACTACATTCCGCAAACCTCTCATCTTAGAGATGCAGTAGACGTCTATGACCAGAGAGTGCCCCTCAAGACATGGCTTCTCTCTCCGAAGGCCAGGAACCTTTTGTTGTCCCAACAGACTGTGTGTTTTTTCAATGGACTCTATGAAGACACAGTTTGATTACACATGCTCAACTGAAACCCACTGTCGGATCATTCTAGGCTCCTGCGTTTGAAAAACCAGCAAGAAATCTTAAGGGGACATTTTTGACAAGTAGCACTTTCAGAAATGAAGTTCAGAGAAGTTGCAGAAGAAACAATCCACATAGAACGGGTGTTGACTCAGGAAACCACTAATTAGTGGCCAAAGACGATCTATGCATCTTCCAGCCATTTCTCACTGTGACCCTGGGGCCTGTCCCCGGCAGCTTGGCCCACTAGCTGGCTTTGGTACTGTCACTTGATCGCTTGCTTTCAATTTTTTTATAAGTTTGGCTCTTCCTTTTTGTGCCTATAGAATCCAGCGATACCCAGCTGGGTACGTCATAAATATCCGCCGGTAATCACTCGGGTCTGACAGATGGGACTTCAGAGTTAAACAGGTTACAATGTTAGCTCTCTGAAGTTCCAGAGCTAAACACCAAACCGGAGCTACATTCACATAGTAAAAGTTGTATGGCACTATAATAAAAGTGAAAAATTTTATATATATATATATATACAAAGTACTATAGTAAAAGTGATATATATATATACAAAATACTATAGTAAAAGTGATATATATATATACAAAGTACTATAGTAAAAGTGATATATATATATACAAAATACTATAGTAAAAGTGATATATATATATACAAAATACTATAGTAAAGGTCATGGTTGTCGTTCGCTTCCACTAAATTTTTTAGTGGTTTATTGGTTTAGTGTTACTAAATGAAACTTCGTAGTTAGCGGATTAGTGGTTATCAAAGCTAACTTTTTGGTTAACTGTGCCCACCACTGGTCATAACATCTGGGCACACACATAGCTGTACATTTACAGATTTAAAGTTTATGTTATCGGACTTTGAGACAAAATCTGCAAGAGAACAAGCCAGACAGCTGCTCCCTGCCCCGGAGCCAGAAGACCTCCCGCAGCTGAAAACGTTAGATTGTAAGAATCTGACCAACTGAAGGACCCCCTGTTGTTTCTACTGCACATTTTTGATCTTCGTTTCAGGCTGGGCCGCCATTTTTAATCATTTGGGAAAGGCCTCACTCTGTCTGTTCTTGACCAGAAATCTGCCATTCATGAAAAGCGGCATGAATGCCAGGTGACTCAGGGGCATAAGATTGGGCCACATGGCAGGGCAAGGTCCGGGTACGAGGGAATGAAGGCAAATGCACCTCGATCAGCACTCCCAAAACCGCCAGGCCGTCTCGCTGGCTCTGGGCCACGGACACGTTGGGGTAGAGATCTGAATTGTAGTGAACCACATGGAGCTGAAGGGAACAGAAAAGAGCATTAATCTGTGTGTGTGCGCGTGTGTGTGTGTGCGTATGTGTGTGTGCATGTGCATGTGTGTGTCTGTCTGTGTGTGTGCGTATGTGTGTGTGTGTGTGTGTGTCTGTCTGTGTGCGTATGTGTGTGTGTACGGGAGTGCCCCGCAGAATGTGTGTGGCTGTCTAATCCTTAGAAAATCACTCTATCAGTCTGAATGAAGGTTATGAGTCTATAGCATTTTTAAGGCTCAGCAACAAAGCAGGCAAGAGAGAGAGAGAGAGATGGGGGGAGAAAGAGAGAGAGGGAGGGGGGATCAAGAGTGGTAGAGGAGGTAGGAGTGCTGGGAGACACGCTGCGCATCTCCGTCCCACTTAGGGTGGGGCACTCCTCTGCTCCCTACCCCCCCAGCCTCTCCCTCTCACCCCTACCCCCCCAGCCTCTCCCTCTCTCTGCTACCCCCCGGCCTCTCCCTCTCTCCCCTACCCCCCCAGCCTCTCCATCTCTTCCATTCTCCTCATCTCCATCACTGCCCACCTCTCCAGCCCCCCAGCCCCCTCTTCCAAGCACACAGATGGGCTGTATGTGCAGCGTGCTGTTCAATGTCCCCTCTTACACTCGGGCCCGCTTCAGCACAATGGGAACCGGCACCAAGATCAGCTGGAGCCTATCGATGGCAGCCTTGCTCTGCCAGCTTGAGTTTGCTACCCCCTGATCTCCCTATGTGTCCCTGTGTGTCCCTGTGTGACCCCCTATGTTTGTGAATCTCTGCTTGTCCCTCTGTGTCTCTGTGTCCCTAGGTGAGTCCCTGCATATCCCTGTGTGTGTCTTTTTAAATGTCTCTATGTGTGTGTGTCTCTGCATGTCCCTGTGTGTGTCTCTGCATGTCTCTGTGTGTGTGACCCTGTGTGTGTGTGTGTTCCTGTGAGTGTGCCTCCGTGTGTATCCCTGTGTGTGTCCCTGTATGCCCCTGTGTGAGTCCCTGCATGTCCCTGTGTGAATCCTTGTGTGTCCCTGTGTGTGTCTCTGTGTGTGTCCCAGTATGTCCCTCTGTATGTGTGTCCCTGTGTGTGTCCCTGCATGTCCCTGTGTGTCATTGTCTGTGTCCCTGTGTGTGTCCCTGCATGTCCCTGTGTGTGTCCCTGCATGATCCTGCATGTCCCTGTGTGTCCTAGTGTGTCCCTGTGTGAATCCTTGTATGTCCCTGTGTGTGTTCCTGTGTGTCGATGTATGTCCCTGTGTGAATCCTTGTGTGTCACAGTTTGTGTCCCAGCATGTCCCGGTGTGTATATCTATGTGTCCTTGTGTGTGTCTCGGCATGTCCCTGTGTGAATCCTTGTGTGTCCCTGTACGTGTCTCTGCGTGTCCCTTTCTGTGTCCCTGCATGTCTCTGTGGTTGTCCCTGAGTGTGTCCCTGTGTGTCTCTGCGTGTCCCTGTGCATGTACGTGTGGTTATACAAGCACAAAGCCTCCTGCTTTGTCCATTTCCCAGTAAACAGTGCTCCTGTGGCTGTACAGCTTGACAATAAACCCTCAGCGTGCCTTTAATCCAGGCGTTATGAAAGAATATTTGTATCAGGGTTGTTAACCTCATTAATTAACCCTCGGTAATCTCTTGTTTTTCCTAAAATATCAGCACAGTCGCACCTTCAAACAGTCCCAACAACCAGGCAGTCTAAACTGAATAAACATGATTACTCGCATAGATACTTGCATATTGGGTTTATGGGTGTCCAGGACTTCGGCCCTGTGGGCATTCAGTGAGTGTATCACACAGGACATAGGCGCCCCTCACCTCAGCAGCAGATCGGCGGCCATCCACGGTGTGCTCACTGCCCCCGGCCAGGCCCCCAGTGCCATCCCAGTCCCTACCCCAGTGGAGGTGCAGCTGAACGGCCGTGAATTTCCAGGGTAGCCCCCCCAGCCGGAACCAGTTGAACAGGGACATCTCCACTGCAACACAGGAGACGTAAAGGCGTGGGCGGGCCTAGTACGCTCACACGGCAATGGGAGGCGGGCGTCTGAACCGGCGAGCAGCGGCCTCATCGACGAGGCGCGGGAACCGCAAGGACATCGTATGAATGCGTGACCCGGGAATCACAGTCCGGGCAAAGGCAACAAAGAAGTCTTTCAGCGTGGCGATCCGGACCATTCCGGGCCAGCGGCTTTGACAATGATCCGTTCAGAGCAGCTGAGTGGAGCAGGACATGAGGAGAGTGCCAACGCACGGGGCCGGCGGCGTGGACATAATGTTAGCATTGAGATATTTGGTTATTAAGATGCAGAATGAGATAAACTCACGTGACTGTTTACACAAGCACTAGTCTGTCTGGCATTATGGGTAATTATGCATTAACTACATGCTGCTGTATACAGTTCAGGGCTCTGGCTTGAACCACCCCACTGCCTCACCTGCATGTCCCTTGTTGGACAGGGTGAAGGACTCGTGGCTGGGCTGATGGTAATCCAGAATGCTGACGGGCACTAGCGAGGGGTCATGCTGCAGGGCAGAGGTCTTCATGTTGATGTCGATGGGAGACTGCTGAACACCCCCGCAGTCGGGGAAGGTCTTTGACCACTGGGCCATCTCTGGTGGAGAGAGGAGATGCTCAGACAGGCTGCAGCGTGGGTGACCCCGGGGCCCCCGGAAGTGGGTTTGAGTTTTAATCCAACAGGGGTCCAACTGCCAGTGTTTCTAACAGCACCATGAGCTCAAGTTTCAGTTTTATGTTTTTGGGCTTTATTTGGGGGCGGCTTTGGTGTGATTAACCGCAGAGCAAAGTCCGTTCATACAAATGTATGGAAATATGTGTGTGTGTGTGTGTATGTGTGTGTGTGTGTGTGTGTGTGGCAGAGAGACAGACAGACAGACATGAAACAGAGCAGAAATGCAGATACAAAAGCCAGTGAGGGGACCTCAGGCAGGGGGGAGGGGCAGGCCTTTCCATACGACAGTGGCGGGCTGAACCGGGGCCCCGGGCATGTTGAGGGACAGGCCCAGTGGCCAATCACAGGGGTGTGATGAAGCCACAGATCGCAGCCCAGGCTGAGAGGTGGGTGTAGTCAACACCCCCGTGAGATGGGGGAGGGGGGTACGATGAATAGGGAGAGGGGTACGGATTCGCTATGGAGAGTGGGGACAAAGGAGGGGAGATAAAGGAGGGGAGATGTGACTGAAAGAGAGGGAAAGGGGGGCTGGCAGGCCGCTGGTGGGTTTTGGGCCTTTTCGATGGCTGCTCACTTAATGCACAGCATTTACTTGTAGCTTTCTGCTACTTAGCAATTTACTTCGGTTTTACTTAATTTCTATTAATTAACTCCTCCACAGTTTACACCTTGCTTTTAGCAAGCAAGCCCACTCTTTCTGTTCCTATATTATCAGCATGCCTGGAGGGGGGGCAGGGCAGCCAGTTGACCTTGGACCCCCAGAGGTTTTTTTTCTCCCTACTTAGGAGTTTTTGGTTCCTATCGTCCATTATTGTCATCTGCCTTGAACTGAATTGATATCAGTCTAACCAAGACCTTCTTATTAACACGCATTTTTTATGATTTAAAATCATGTCCGTTCCTGGGACGCTACAGAATGTTCATATTTTAACTGGCTCCTGATTTTCCTAACCTGGAACTCACACTCAGCCGCTTTCATCTATAAACAGCACTCCTCTGTGCCTGGCCACCGCCCCCCTAACCCCCGACCACCCCTTCATCAAAAACAGAGGACAGAAAAAACTTTGTCGCCTAGCTTTGCGTTGTCATGGAAATCGCCTTGACAACAGCGAGGCTCACATGCCACCATTCTAACCCTAGCGTGGTGCCCTAAATACACCGGAGTGTTCCGTGGCACATGGACCCGCTCGGCTCGGCGGGATGCTCGGCAGGAATGCCCGTGCCAGCACGGAAGTATGCGGGCTTATAAAACTGCAAACATGCGGCTTGGCACTGCCTTCTGCCCCCCCCCACCCCCCACGTTTACTGTAACATTACACTGAATGAATTTAGCATGTACCACATACAGCTACCTGCTGGCAAACTTACAACAGGAATTTCAAGGTCGCTAGACGTTTTCCTACTTTGACGGGACATCAGTGAATTTATGGACACGATGTACTGTAGGTCTAACGTACCCTAAGCATGACTTCAGGCCCATGGAAGTACCTCCCCTAGCAGGTATGAAGCTGCCAGCTTCACCGACCCAAAGTGGATGCTGTTCCATCTCTCCTTCCACATGGCGCTGCCAGGCACCCTTTCAGTCACCCACTCACTCGCCCCCCAGTCCCCTTTCTTCCTGTCCCCCTCAGTGTGACCATCTCTCCACTGCCAGCATGGCCAACTGGCCGGCTGCAAGTAGCAGACAGCCGAGTGCGGCAGAAAGGGAGCCAAGTGCAGAGTTTGAGAGGAGAGAGAGGGAGGGTGAGAGCACGCTCGCAGGGCAGGGAGGACGAGGATGGAGGAAGAGGAGCATATAAGTGACCGAACCTTAAATGGACATCAGCATGTCAAGGCAACAGGGATGATCTGTGATGATAACACACATCACACTGATGCTGAGATGTTCCTGAACAAGCTGCTACTATTTGGGGAATGAAACTACAGCAAGATCTCAAAAAAAGAGTTTTCATTTTACCTGTGTAAGCCCAGTGTGAATCTGAAATAAGGAAAAAAGACAGGTGTGAAGTCCTTCAATTTAATAAACAAAGACAAAGGAAGACTGTTGTTTTAATACTTACTTGTGGATGTTGACCAGTCAATTAATCAGAATGATTGTACAAAGAACTGTTATTATGCTATCATTTAAAAAACAATTACTGTTATTATCAGCTCACTGAAATGGAGCGAGGAATGAAAGACACTTTCATATTGTCCTTACCGGCATCTGCACCATCCATCCAGCGCAATAAGCAAAGAAGCAGAAGTGCGCCCTGATTAAACAAGTCCATCGCCACGCAGGTGCAAAGAGACGGACAGGAGATGAGAAGATGGATCGCAGCTCGAGTGCAGTTAACTAGTCACTCATATCACCCTTCTCTGCACTATGAGAGAGTTCACCAGTGATGAAGATAGAGGCGCTGACTCAGGAACTATAAGAGGGAAACCACCGGGCAGAACAAACAAGTCAGCCGAGACCGCAGTCCAGTGCTGCGAAAACCGAGTCTGAGTCAACCGAGGGGCTGGGAGGGAATAAAAGAGTTTGGGAGGGGGGCTTGTAGAGAATGGTGGGCACAGTGAGTGGGATTTGGAGGAGGGAGGGGAATAGAAAGGGTGGCAAAGAAGGTAAACGTGTGAAGGCTGGGAGGAGAGTTCAAGAGAATGAAAGAAAAATGGAAACATACTGTCTCAGGGTGTGATTATGGAGCTGTGTACATATGCTGTGACAATGTGTTGCTGGCTTTCCTTTATCTGCATGGGCTGCACTTCATCGTAGCTTTGTAAATCTCACTGAACTGCTGCAAAGCAATTGTGTGAACAGACAGAATAAGAGCCGGAAAACAACGTGGGAGAGCAAACAAAATCTCTCTGTGAGCTCCCTCTCTCTGAGCTACCTCACTGTGAGCTGTCTCTCTGTGAGCTCCCTCTCTCTGAGCTACCTCACTATGAGCTGTCTCTCTGTGAGCTCCCTCTCTCTGAGCTATCCCACTGTGAGCTGTCTCTCTGTGAGCTCCCTCTCTCTGAGCTACCTCACTATGAGCTACCTCTGTGAATTACCTCACTCAGAGCTACCTCACTGTGACCTCCCTCTCTCTGAGTTACCTCACTCTGAACTGTCTCTCTGTGAGCTCCCTCTCTCTGAGCTACCTCAATATGACCTGTCTCTCTGTGAGTTACCTCACTCTGAGCTGTCTATCTGTGAGCTGTCTATCTGTGAGCTGTCTCTCTCTGAGCTATCTCACTCTGAGCTGTCTCTCTCTGAGCTACCTCACTATGAGCTGTCTCTGTGAATTACCTCACCTTACTGTGAGCTCCCTCTCTGTGAGCTCTCTCTCTCTGAGTTACCTCACTCTGAGCTGTCTCTCTGTGTGCTACCTCACTCTGAGCTGCCTCATTATGAGCTATCTCTCAGTAAGTTACCTCACTCTGAGCTACCTCACTCTGAGCTGTCTCTCTCTGAGCTATCTCACTGTGAGCTGTCTCTCTTTGAACTACCTCACTGTGAGCTGTCTCTGTGAGCTCCCTCTCTCTGAGCTAGTTCACTATGAGCTGTCTCTGTGAATTACCTCACTCTGAGCTACCTTACTGTGAGCTCCCTCTCTGTGAGCTCCCTCTCTCTGAGTTACCTCACTCTGAGCTGTCTCTCTGTAAGTTACCTCACTCTGAGCTACCTCACTCTGAGCTGTCTATCTGTGAGCTGTCTCTCTCTGAGCTGTCTCTCTCTGAGCTATCTCACTGTGAGCTGTCTCTCTTTGAACTACCTCACTGTGAGCTGTCTCTCTGTGAGCTCCCTCACTCTGAGCTGTCTATCTCTGAGCTACCTCACTGTGAGCTGTCTCTCTCTGAGCTGTCTCTCTCTGAGCTACCTCACTGTGAGCGGTCTCTCTCTGAGCTACCTCACTGTGAGCTGTCTCTCTCTGAGCTACCTCACTGTGAGCTGTCTCTCTCTGAGCTACCTCACTGCGAGCTGTCTCTCTGTGTGTCACCATCTGTAAATACACTATCTGTTCAGCCTTCATTAGAGCAGGCTTCATTCCACTACTGACCTCCATCTCTATGTGAGCTCTGCTGTATCTATAGTGTGAAATCGGCCTCAGCTCCTGCAGCAGTGTGGAGGATTCAGAAGGTTGGTACAGAAGCTGATAGGTGAGCAAAAAAAGCAAAGACAGACACAGACACAGTCTCGATTTATTCATCAAGGCCAAGGAGGCGTCCCTCAAATACACTGACCTCAGTGTGTGTTCTGGTTTGTACACATGGATCAGCTCAGTTAAATAAGGAGGAGCCAACCCTTGTACGCAATTATTTATTATTATTATTATTATTATTATTATTATTATTATGGGGGCAGCACAATGCAGTGGTTAGCACTGTTGCCTCACCTCTAGGCCCAGGTTCGTAATATCCAGCCTGGCTACATGTGTGTGGAGCTGGCATGTTTTGCATGTGTCATCATGGGGTTTCCTCTGGGTTACCCCTGCAGTCCAAAAACGTGCTGAGGTTAATTAGAGTCGCCAAACTGCCTGTAAGTGTGAATTTGTGTGTGAGTGGTATGTGGGTGTGCCCTGTGATAGGCTGGCACCCCGCCCTGGGCTGTTCCCTGCTTTGCAGCTGTAGCTTCTGGGATCAGCTCTGGTGTCCCGCTATCCTGCATAGGACAAGCGGATACAAAGACTGGATGGATGGATGATAGCAAATTGAAATATAATGTAAAGGGCTATCTAGGGCTGTATCTAGGGCTATATACGAGTTTGCAAATTCTGACAAAATTTCCTGCCCATATACTTCTCAAAAACAGCACAATATGTCCTGAAACGAGGACAAAATAATTTTGGTATCTGACAATGCAGTACCGGTGTGGTTTAAGTGTATGAACCTAATTTAAGGGGTTTCAATGACAACGATCATGGCTCTTTAAATACAGAACCTGAACTGTCATTTTGCTTCTACAATCTACACTCACCTAAAGGATTATTAGGAACACCTGTTCAATTTCTCATTAATGCAATTATCTAATCAACCAAT
>JAAGVU020000129.1:1394417-1428375 GCA_011763525.2 Mormyrus iriodes
GGACACACCTCTTAATCATTGAATTCAAGTGTGTCATTCAGCCCCATAGCCACAGGTGTATAAAATCAAGCACCTAGCCATACAGTCAGGTTTACAAACATTTGTGAATGAATTGGTCATTCTGAAGAGCTCAGTGAATCCAAGCGTGGTCCTGTCATAGGATGCCACCTTTGGAATAAGTCAGTTCATGAAATTTCTTCCCTGCTAGACAGCTGAGTGCTGAAGTGCATAGTGTGTAAAAGTCAGCAATGCTCTGTTCACTTAAGAGCTGCAGAGTGTCAGACTTCCTCTGGCATTAACCCCAGCACAAAAACTGTGTGCCGGGAGCTTCATGGAATGGGCTTCCATGGCCAAACAGATGCATGCAGGCCTCTCATCACCAAGAGCAATGCCAAGCGTCCTTACAGTGGGGTATGACAGAGGAGGGCTGATCCACATAGTGACTCCTGACAAAGAGGGTTTATTACGCAGCACAAAACATGGCAGGAAAATGGGAAAACAAAAGAACCACAAGTGGTCAAAACAAGGTAAGAAGGAGAGCTAACGATAACGGACCGATAAGAAAACTAACGCAAAGAAAGAAATAAAATCAAGAAGCCATGTGGGGACTGAGCAAGGAGCAGAACACAAAACACACAATAAGAACCACAATGACCAACTGAGGAAACAGGGCAAGGATAGGCACAGATATACACTCAGACAACAGGGGCTAACAAGGGGCAGGTGGGGTTAATCAACAGATACTGAGAGGTCATAATACCAAGAAGACCTAAAACAAGCAAAACAGAACATACTACAAAAAGGGAACAGGGAGCAAAAAACAAGGGACTATAACTGAAATACACAAACACGATAAACCGAGAAAAACACATAATACATGCTAAATAACAAAACACACAACCCACAACAAAAGGGGAGTCTGGACCACGGCCAGCCGCTCAGCCTGTTAAGCCTGGCAGCGGCCGGGGGGGATGAAAGCACTAGGAGTGAAGGGCACGGGATGGCCAGTGACACCTGCTGGCCAAACAAGGAACAGACATTACAAAGGAGCAGGACAGGGACCAATCGTGTCCTGACAAATGTCAGATGGAGTGGAGTAACATATGAAGCCACTGAACTCTGGAGCAGTGGAAACATGTTCCGTGGAGTGGTGAAACACGCTACTCTGTCTGACAGTCTGAGGGACGTGTCTGGGTTTGGCAGATGCTAGGAGAACATTACCTGCCTGACTGCATTGTGCCAGCTGTAAAGTTTGCTGGGGGAGGGATAATGGTATGGGGTTGTTTTTCAGGGGTTGGGCTAGGCCCCTTAGTTCCAGTAAATTAATACTTCAGTTAATACTTCAGCATTCCAAGACATTTTGGATAATTGCATGCTTCCAACTTTGGGGACCGACTCCATTCTGATGCCTATGGATTTAGAATGGGATGTCATAAAAACTCCTGTAAGTGTAATGGCCAAGTGTAACAATACTTTAGTCCATACAGTACACATTGTAACAAGCCTACTGCTTGGGGGATGGGGCACCCTTTTTTGAGATATGAGCCACTGTCCCTCAAAATGTCTGTACATGAGCCTGCCATACAGTGCATTCAGACAGGTTTCAGACACCTCATCAATCTACACTGACAGTGACAAAGCGAAAACAGTTTTAGCTCAGCGACACAATTGTGTTCAGGCACAAATCTGCGGAAAGCTGCAAAAATATTTTTGCAATATTGAAGGTTCCCAAGAGCACAGCCTCCATAATCCTTAAATAGAAGAAGTTTGGAACAACCCAGAGCCTTCCTACAGCCGGCTGGCCAGCCAAACTGAGCAGCTGGCGAAGACGGGTATGGTAAGAGAAGCGATCAAGGACATGATGGTCACTCTGGCTGAGCGCCAGAGATCCTGTGTGGAGACGGAAGAAACTTCCAGAATGACAACCATCACTGCAACATGTCACTGATCTGGGCTCAGTAAAAGACAGATGAAGGCTCACTTGGAGATCGCTTAAAGCCACCTAACAGACTCCCAAACTATCAGAAACAAGATTCTCTGGTCTGATGAAACCAAAATTGCTCCAGAAGGCTCTGGACCTCAGTCTGGGCTGAAGGTTTACCTTCCACTGCTGGAGCACCGCTGTCTGAACACCTCGTGAATGCTCTCTACACTCCACCTGCCCTTTACCTATGTGCCTATGTGTGCAGTCTGACCTCATTTCATTTTGATCGTGCAAAATCTTATTTTACGACTACGGCCTATTTCTAAACTGGCTGAAATACCAGGGTCCACCGTCTCGTTCTGTTACTGCCAGGTCTGAAAGCGGCTCGAGACGGGCTCAGCCCCGGAACCCGAACGCGGTACCGGAACCATTCCATCCATTATGTTTCACTCCGGACAGTAGAACGCGACGCACGTGCTGTTAGCATGGCGAACCACCTTCGCTTCGTGGCGCGGACGGTCATGGTCCAGGATGGAAACGTACAAGCGGCTTATCGAGCTTTAAACAGGTTAGTCTTTGTCATTCTGTTATGTGTGCGGCGATGTGAGTATGCAGCGTTTTCTCAAGTCGGTCGTAATTATAATCTGGCTCGTAAAATGGTGAAAGAGGAGGGTCGCCGGTCATGTCAACCTTGGTAGCTGGATTTCAGAAAATGCTCATTCTTGCTCTGAAAAATATGAGAAATATAAACTCTTCTTTCATGAATTTTAAGTTTTATTTCGATTTATTTTTGTTCAAAAGTTGATTCTATTTTGATTCCTAAAATTTGTGAAAAGTACACATTTTCCTTGATCGTATTTGGATAGTTAAAGCTTTCGAAAACAATATGTTCTTAAATTAATTCCCAAGTTGGTATCTGCTAATTATCATAATTTGCGTGTCATAACATTTATAAAGCTCTCAGGTGTCTACCTTCGTTTTGATAAATAAAGAAGCGTGTATCTGACACACACCGTAAGTCTATGTTATATACTCTAGGATAATATTGTTTTAATTGGTGTTAAAGTTGCATGGCTCTAAATCCGTTAATGACATTTTAAGTCTTTGAAATACACCGGCAGATGTAAGATCACCTAACTCAGTGCTTACATTCTGCTGAGAACTTGATTAGTTGTTTCTTGAAAATGTTCTTCTGTTCTTGGGGAAAATAGACTTTCAGTTTCAGCTATTCAGATTGAGAGGAATATCTTTAACGTGCCAGGAAGGTTAAATGTAAAACAAAAAAAATGTGCCTTTCATAATAGTTTTTTCAAGGAACTAATTCAATAATCTCATAATAAGGCTTCGCTCTGTGATGGCATTGTTTTTTTAAACACATAGAGAGAGACTGTTTTTCTTCTTCTCCATGAATATTTATAAGGAGGCACGTATAAACGTTTATTGAATCTAAATGATTGACAGTTAAAAAGAAGCATTCATTTGACCAGAATAACCACACAATTATTCCCCTTTCTAATAAACATTCTTAATGACCATAGTGATCCAGAAGGTTCAGTCCTGGTTGTTTCAGCTTTCGGTGTGTGAGACTCAGAGTCCTGCTGCTTTCTCTGAGCTCTTTCTAAAAATGATATTCCACCAAAGCTGAGGCTCCTTTACATGGTTAATTAGATCTGTGAGTCACTGAACGCACATAAAGCTGTGTTGGATCCACCAAATGTCCAGACAGGCCTTTTCTTTGTTTTGTATCAAAATCCACTTTACAGCAAAACTTCTGGTCAGTTACAGACACAGATCTGTTGTACTGTATATCATCTATTTTCCATCCATGCTCACACTTTCCATAACTATGTACACAGCAACTGGAAAGATGTATATAAGCTCCTTGTCTAAATTTAATAACGGGTATTTTATAAATAGATTTTGGAATTTTGCCTTGTAAAAAGCATGCGACTAGATCCTTTTGAACGTCGTTACACAACAGCCCTACCGTGGGATGATTCCCATTGGTTGCTTTGCTGTTTAATAGGGGCTTGGGCCATCCTCCTCGGCAGCCATTGGTTAAATGGCTATTGAGAGGTGTAGTTTATAGATTTCATTCACAAATCCCCAGCCCAACAACCCTGTACATGTGCTGCCAGCTCTTAAAGGGGCAGGTGTGTCTACTGCAGAAAAGGAAAGACACGTTGATGCAGATTCTCAGTTTAGCCACAGAAATGGGCAGCTTGCTGTCAGCCTTAATACTTCATCAGTGTCTCCGGCAGATCTAAAGAGAGTATTATGGGCTGTCCAATGGTGTTAACACTTTCTTCCTCTGTTGTGATAGAGATGCTATGAAAGCTGTATAGCTCCGTAACTCTATACGGATTCATTTAAAAATAATTAATTATGGCTGTATGTTTTTACCCAAGAAAATGTATCCGTTTGGCCCGTGTTTAGACCGGATGTTTGTAACAAAATTGCTCTGAGCATGTGTCACAGGGTGTCTCCTGTCCCCACACCCGTGCCTGCAGGGTGCTGTCACTGGACGGGCTCATTGAGACGATCCGACACAAGCGCTACTTTGAGAAGCCATGCCGGCAGCGCCAGCGGGAGCACTATGAAGCGTGCCGGCGCATTTACAACTCGGAGATGGGCCGCAAGCTGGCCTTCGTCTCACGAGCACACAGGCGGGACCCTTGGCTGGGCTGCTGAGTGGGGGATGGGCTCCTGCCGCTGCTGCTGATCGCTCTCAGACTGCCTCAGCCCTGAGTCACCATATTACCTGTTAGATGATTCATAGGTTGTTGTACAACTTGTATAAATAAAATGCTTCGTTCACTGTAATACTCAGTTCTCTTTTATTACTACACACATTCTCTTCTCTACAGTAACGTTCTTTTTTCAACAGGGTTTTTAGGTGCGTAACCAAGCTGGCAGCAACTTTATCGAATGACACTTGTTATCCATGTCTGGCTTTTCAAGATTGTAGAATAGTCGAGGACTACTGAGCACTGCTGTACGTCGCCCTGGATAAGAGCGTCTGCTAAATGCCGTAAATGTAAATGTACTAAACTTATTTACAATCTCAGAATTGAACCTATTCACCCATGCTCTTATCCAGGACAGGCTCAGAGGAGAACAGTACAAGACAGGAGAATAGCTGGGATGGGATGTCAGTCCGGCATAAGGCACAGACACACACAAACACACACACACATATGCACGTACTCACACACCATGGAAACCTGCACATCACAGGAAGAGCATGCGAACTCGACACGCAGAGCAGAGGTGGTCCCATCCTTAGAGGTTAGGTGACAGTGTTCCCCACTGTACCACCCTATAGCTAAAATGTTCTATATTCTTGAGTATATACATGAAAAGAAGTGTGTGTATCATGGACGGATGTCATTATGTTTATGCGCTATTCACAGTGGACACCAGAGGGCATCTGACACTTATTGTGACTGAACTGCCTCTTCCTATCAGGGAATTACTTAACTACTAGTTGCAGACATGACACGTATTCGCTGATATAGTACGATGCAATGGCTTCATAGAAGTTGGAATTATCTTTAAAAGTAGTGTGATAGTGTACTTAAGTGGCGATTACAGTCTGAGAAAGTGGCATATGATCAATATTGCTAAAACGTCTAATAAAATGCTTGTCAGCGGCGCGGAAAAAAACCTAATTCGATTGTTTTCATATAAGGAAAAATCATTTGGTGCCAGTGTAGCTAATCGGGATTCTCAGACGTATTACTCCAGGGGAAACCGAGGTCTTTCTGCAATATTGAGGTCTGTGCATCAAGCAACCATCTAGAAACCACCTAGAAATTGCTTTTGATTTTATTTAATACAAGATATGCGGAAATATGGGCGATGGTATTGGGTCAGATCAGCATTGATCACGCACACTTAAGTGATCGATACGACCAGTAAATACTGCAGATGGGTATGCGAGACATCTGCCCAAGTGCAACGTGCACCTGAATCTACGTGCAAGGTTCTTCCGCCAAAGTCCAGGTGTCTTGTGCTTAATTTGGATACCTAGATATGGTGAATATTAGTGTCCGATCATTGCTGGCTACTTCTGTGTCCGGAATAGCCAACTGAATAACGTGTCTGTATATACATTTTGTTCGTGCGCACAATTTTTAAACATAACCTAACCCCATCACACAGATCAGGTGCCTAATTACACATTGCAAGATTGTAGTAACCAGCCCTACATACGTTACCACATGCATGGGCGTGGCCACGCATACGAGGAAGCCGCCCAATCAGCTAGCTGGACTTCGCTCACTGGATAAATCATCCACCAATCACAGCGCGATCTCGCTGGTGTGCAGCCAATGACTGCGCGGTCGCCGTCCGCACACTGTTCTGCACGTGTAGCCTCGCACATGTTGACGCTTGCAATAAACTGGAGGCGAAGACGGCGTAAGCCGAAGAGAAAGCGAGGGGAGTCTGGGAGAGGCGATCAGCCGGCTGGCAACTCGTGTGAAGACATTTCAAAGCGACTACATCGACATTATTATTTGTTTTTCCAGTTTTGCAAATAAATCGTACTAACGCTGGTCTCACTGACTGTTGTGGTTCCGTCAATTCATGGTGAGTTATTTTATTAACTGTAAATGTGTTTGTAAGCCGGCTATCTTATTAGCCACATTCCTTTGCATACTTCTTACTATAACGTTATGCATTAACATCAGTTTTTCTTGTATACGAGACTGATCTCCGTGTTCTACATGCTTATGTGCAATATGTGTTAAACGAAGGCGTCTTCATACGGATATTTTGGATTAAATGATGTATCTTCGTGTAATTTCTACAAACTGACAGGCGACAAGCCTAGCTCAAATAAGGTATTCATAATTCTATGATGTCCCTTAAACATATCATGGAGCGTATTACGAATAACCGTCACGGAGTTTATTCTGCGTTGCCAGAAATGTATTCAAGTAATCATGCAATTTGCCATTGAAAAGGTTATTAAATTTAAGCAACTGGCGAACGTACTTGACTGTACAGAGAGAAACATTTGAATTCAAATAAAGAAATATGTATCTTAGGATTAAGAAATAAAACAAATCCGTCTGATAGTCTTGACTTGCATGTTTTTGCTGTCAGTTTCGATCAATACTGAAACCTGGTCCGTTTAGGAGACAGTCACAGTAACACAAACATTAAGGCACATGACAGCCACGGCGCGCACACGCTCGCTGTCGGGGACCCGAAGCGGGATGGGAGCCGCCGCGCCGGCCGAGGGGTTTCAGTTTACTGGTAGTTTGACTTGTTTGCTTTTGCTCATTTATGCACAGGAGCAATTTTGAAGGCACGCGTAATTATGCGTATCGGCGCGTGCGGCGCGCGCCTGTGGGCCTGCCCGCGCGCTCACGTGACGCCCGACGCCGGCTTCCCCGTCCGGCGGATTTTAAGGCTCCTGGATGTGAGGAGAGAGTAAGCCGGGAGAGGGGGCTGTGGGGTGCAGAGAGTAATGTGGGAGATGGAGGGAGGGAAGGGGGGGCTGTTTGTGAATCGAGGAGGGGGAGAAAAACAAGGGGAGGCACAGAGGACACGTGAGGCACGCGGCGTGAGATGGAGACCCTGGGTGGCGTCACTAATGGCCGTGGGCCAGTGCACAGACAGCCTCAGCTCCCACTGCCTGCTTTAAAGAATGCAGGCTTTTTCATTCAGTAACCCCCCCGTACCTGTATTTTTGCACGGGCTAACAGTGTGCATTTCCTGCAGCGTGTTTCATTACTATAGTGACAGCAGGTCCTCCGCACCCCCCTTGTCCCCCCCGTAGTGATGCAGTCCTCGCACGGCTCCCTGTGCTCCAACGACAGCCTCTCGTTCAGCGACGCCGACCACGCGGAGGAGGACGCAGACGTGTTCCTCCCTGGGGGCGCTGGCGGCGAGCTACAGCCCGGTCACGCCCCCCTCCCGCGGCAGCACGGCCGCGCTTTCGGGAATGGGGACGGGTCCCTCGGCGGGAGCAACCTACGCCGGCTTTGCCACTCCACGCTGGTGACCTCAGCTAGCGCAGCGAGCCGGGACAAGGGGAGTCCGAAGCAGACTGAGGGGGGGTCACGCTTCGCCCGGAAGGTTGGTTTTAACCTTGTTTTTGGTCTGCAACTTTCGCCATTCCTCTGAATGAAGGCTCCTGCTGTGGCTCGTACTGCGAGACGCTTCCCGCCCCGTTGTATCCCTAATCCCAGCCGCTTTGTCCTCCCGCCATCTCGCAGTGTGCAGAACTTCAAGTCTTCGTCAGGCCCCTGCTGGAGCTTCTGAACGGCCTTAAGAACGGCAGGTTTGACAGAGGTACGCGTCTCTATCCTGCTTCTCCTCGCGGCTTCCGACGTGCCGATATGAGGCTGGTTTCTTAATAATACGTACGATCTGAATTTGTGATGGAGCTTATTTTATTTGATTGACAGGTCTTAACAGTTTCCAGCAGAGCGTTGCTATGGACAGAATCCAGAGGATTGTGGGAGTTTTGCAGAGACCTACCTCTGGGTAAGACCCTGCTGCCCGCTGTGCTATGACTTGTACCAACTTGCACCTTAATGGGTGACAGGGAGCAGCTCCTGTTTCCAGGGACGACCTCTCAGGCTCCTCCCTCCCCATTCTCCTCCTCAGAGAGAAGCACCTCCACACCCTCCTCCAGGTGGAAATACTGCTGAAGCTGTGGTTCCCGCACATCTCCCCCCAAGCCCCCGCTGGCCCCCGGCTGCCCTCAGGCCACAATGGCCCCCCAATCACCCCACCCCACAAACACAAAGACCAACTGCACATACCTGTTAAGGTGGGTCCTTCAGGCGGGAAGCCCTCCGATCTGCACTATTTTCATCACTAAAAATAGACGCACGATCAGTCAAGCATCACCAGCCGCTGCAGTTATCGAACCGACAAGCCTGTTGCTCTTCCAGTGCTTGTTATAGTGATATTTCCAGCTCTGGTTACTAACCCATGTTGACATGTTGAAGGTGATGTATTGTGAGTGTCACTGGTTAAAGAGTGTGTGTGTGCGTGTGTGCGTGCGTGTGTGTGCATGTGCATGTGTGTGTTTTCATTCCATTTCTTCTTAAGCTCTATTTTTTCTGCACCTCTCACTCTCCCTTTCTTTGTCTGTTCTTCATCTCCTACAGAAGCGTAAGCTGAGCTGGTCAGACACTGACAGCACCTTGTCACCGACTCTCAGCTTCCGACAAGCAGCAGTGGTAGAGGACGGGAGCGACGGCCACAGGGTGGCGACAGCAGTGATTGGCTCAGAGCAGAGAGGGGGCACACTTACCGGGTCAGAAGATCCAGTGGGATCTGGCAAAGACGATGAGGTGGAAACTAGGGAAGGAGGATTATCTGGTTATAAAGTCACCCACTTGTCTGAGCCAAGTCTAACTTGGGTCCATGTTGCACCTATACTTAGTGCTCCGAAGTCTTGCCCCTCCCACAACAGTAGAGAGAGCAAACAGGGAAATTTCACCGTAGTTGCTGTTACCCCTCCAGCCACTAGGGGCAGTCCAGCAACACAGGACAGCTCTATCTCCTCTACCACCCCATTTTCAGATCCACGCCACCTTCCCTTCCAGCTGTACCAGCCAATCGAGTGCCAGCGTGAACTTGTTGCTTCGGAAATTGTGGCTTTGGGGGGTAGGGCCACGGGGATATTTCAGGGGCAGAGCAAGTCTCCTCGTCTCCGTTGAAGCCTTTAAAAGCCGCGACCGTGAAGGTGGGAGTCATACACAAACTTGAAACTTGGCACACAGGTATCCAGAATCCAGCCTGTGAATTGGATTTTTGTAACTGCACTAATTCCTTTTTTAGGGTAGAAGGATGTCGGATTAAGGTGATTTTGATGAGTAATTATTTTTATTGTATTTTTTATTGCTGTAACCATTTCCAAAGTTCCGTAACTGCAAATTGGAGGACCATCAAAGGCGTTTATAAGAAAAGCATTTTGACTTCCATGACAGAATTGCACCTTACGCAAGTATGATTGATAAAGCTGCAAATAGCAGCCATCTGGGGGGATTACAAGACGAATAAGACAGTACAACCACAAAATATGGGGGAATTCCCTGCTGTGAGCCTATGACAGCTGGGAGTGTAGCAATATCAGCCTGACATCGCAAACCATGAACTGTTATGGTATAAAAACCGCTTATGTCACGTGGAAGCAGCCAACAAGGCGTGAAGTATCACTGTAGGATGACCTCCAAGCTTTCAATGTGCTCCTTGAACCAGCACGTCATATAAGGCGGCAGTAACCACAGTGATCTTTGTAAGCAACAGTCTTACCAGTAACGAGGTAGATGGGGTAGATCCGACTGAAGCCCCAACAGGGAGCTGATGTCCTAAACTTACGGTCTTTTAGCATGAAAGGCTACATTTATGTAAACGACAAGAACTAAACAGGAACTGGAGTCTGCTTTGCACAGCGACAGAACCAAAAAGCTGCACAGCAGAAATATACAGGCAGGGTCAAACTGCCAAATGAAAGAATTCCACAGTTTGGCGGTTTTTCTCAGAGCATGTTCATGGTTGGACCCTCTGTAATGTCTCAGATGTAGGTACCTGAGTTAGTTTAGCAGGCAGCTGTTGAGGCCGTAGCAGGGCTAAAGTGGGCTTCCTGGGTCAGCCCAGACTTCAGTGTTTATTTGTTTGTTGATTTTATTTTTGCATTTATTTATTCCTTTATTTATATGGCTATTTATATGTCCTCAGACTGATATACTATAACTTATGTACATGGGTACTTCTGCGATGATGGATAAGACAGGAACATTGTAGATTGGATCACTGTGCCTTTTCCAAACCGGAAATTTACAAAAGTTACAAATTTTTATACTGTTTTTGACTGTTTTTTTAAATAACAAAAACGCACAGTGCCCAGTGATGCAGTTTCTCTTAAACCTGTACAGTCTTGACACCTTAGGCTGCTTACTGTCCCAGAACCCAAATGAAACGTCTAGTTACCTGGCTGTGTGTGAAGTCTGCGTTTCATCCATTCCTAATGAGTTACGTTTTCAGCGTTGCCGTCCTATCTGAGGGACTTGATTAATGAGGTTAGACTGCAGGACGCGTGGTAGACAGATGTCAGCACACTTTGCTGTGCAGTGCTCTCGTGAGACCCTAACAGAGTGCCGTTCACATGCCAGCATTGTGTAGCAGTGTAGAAGCCAACAGAACTTTCTCTTGTTCTCATCTGCCCCCCTGTTTACCCATCGCCCCCCCTCACCTCCCATCCCTGCTGTTCCTCCCATTTTATTCGCCACCAGTTTAGACTCTCCTCCATTGACTCCTGTGACTGTTTCCTAGACGATGATGTGGAAACGAAGGCCTTTTAATAAATGACAGATTTTGGGCAGAAAGGTGCATGTTGTTATTTTCTGCTCGTCCATGTTTTTCCACGTGTTTCACTGAGAGACTGGGGGTTTCAGCATGAGCCTCTGCGGGGGGGGGGGGCAGGGTAGGGTTAGGGATCTGTTATTTGGTAAGCAGAGATTGGGGGGGTAATGTGTATAATCGGACTCAGCCACAGTAATCTGTCAGGGATTGTGATGGCTGTCATCCTTTTGTCTGCACATGTTTGTTTGCGTGTAGCTCTGATGGCTCTGAGTCCGTCTGTAAGCGATATCTGCATCTGGGACTCAGTGTTTGTGCATCTGGCGCTGCGATAATCATCAGTTAAAATGTAGAACATGGCAGCAATCAGTAACAATATTCAGAGTGATGTGCTCCACATATTACCCCTAGGTGTACACAGTTTGTAAGAACACTGGAGAAAATTACATAATAATAATAATGATGATGGTGATGATGATGATGTATGTATTTTTGCCGTGCATTAGAGCCTGGTAACGCACTGACTGGTTAATGCTCTCTGACACACTGACTGCATTAACATTGAACTCGCCGCTGGAAACGCCCCGCCCCCCTGCTGTATCCATGCAGTTTTTAGCAGAGAATTCCATGCTTGCCATTGGAAGTGAATATCCCCCCCCATCTCCCCCCATCCCCCAGTAAGCTGGGCCATGGTGAAGGTTAAAAAGGGGAAGGAGGGACTCTGTAGAGGACGAGAAGGGGAATCAGTGTGACAGAATCAATTTATTAGCCACAATTAAATGATATTGCTCCATTTTAAAATTAATATGCACTTAAGAATTTATAACGACATTTCCAATAAATGAAATGCACAGTGCATCTTCCAGTTGGCATTTAAATTGTTATATTTTAATACTAGTGTAGGGGGTGGGAGATGTTTGTTTGTGCAATTAGGCCATGTTTGCATCAGTGAGGGAGGGACACCAAGGGTACAGCCCAGGAAAGGGGCTGTGGGGGAGGCGATGCTGTGCTTACTCACCCTTTCTGTCTGCCCCCCCCCCCCCTGCTGTGTTCATTCACTGTGGAGCATTAGGGCTCACACAAGCTGCTCCGGCAGACAGGCAGTGTGATTGCGGGCCCTGTATGCCTCTCATCTGGGGCGAAATAGGGGAGAGAAACAGGTTCTCTTATTACTATTATTACGTTAAACAGTGAATGTTCACCAGCAAACTTCGCAGCTTCAATATTTGCAAAAGGTGGGGTACAGAAATCAGCCCCAGCGCGGCACGGAGGATGTGTCGGGGCTTCACGCTGGTGCGTTACAGGCGATCGAGCAGCGCGTCTCGGTTAATATACATGTCAGAGTTAGAGCTTGTATTTTAATGAGCATTATGGATTAGCATTTGAATTCAGGAGATTGCTGTGCAAAAATAACAGTGAAGTGAGCCTGGGCACAGGGTTCTGCACACAAATACTGAGAGAGCAGGCTGAAGCAGTCATATAGTAATGGAGAAATGCACGTGTGGTCTGGCGATGTGCCATTCGAGAGGATGCAGGCGGAAGCCGTGGGCTGCCGCCGATGAACCGTTTCATCTGCAAAGAGAGGCAAAGTGCATCAGTTCCAGTCTTTCACCCTGAGACAAAAGGCGTTGATGACATACCTGAAAAGTTCAATTAACCAAGCATGGGGGTGTCATGCAGATGCACACTGCTGAGCAGCAGCGGGGAGGGGAGGAGGCACGGAGTGCGTAACCCAGTAGGGAGAGAGGGATCCTGTGTAGCTCCATGCAGAATCCGCTCAAACCACTACCACTGCACTCAGATGCCCCACAAAGCGAGAGATGGACAGGAGGAGGGGGAGCAGAGCGGGGAAAACAGACAATACAACTTTCACAGACTAACCCTTAATCTCCTCGCTTTGCCTTTCTGCCTTTGGCCGCACGTATGTTGATGCACCAAAGTGGACGGAAAGGCATGTTTAGATGAACGTATTTCAACGTTCACAGCCCGCAAAGGCGTGGATTTCCCCGCCTGTAATTAGAGTGCATGATCGCCAGCTGCTGGTTAAACTACAGCTATTACAATAATGACGGTCCGATCACAGAAGGATTACTTTGGAATTTGCTATAGAGATGCATCAGATGTTAAACTATACTTGTTAAAAAAGTAAATATTTTAATATTTTTCAGAGATCGGTAGGTAGGGCTGTGTAGCTTTAGCTGCATTTGATATTTAGATTGTTTTTAGTCTTTCACTGTTTCTGATTTCAGCCCTTCTAAAATCATTATCAATGAAGACATTCGCTTTATTTTTAGATTGTTTTACACTTATAACGCCATTTTCAACATGATTGCCCCCCCACACCCCTTTCAAATACTGAAAGTTGCCAAATACTTAAAATAAGATGTAGTGACATTACTGACAGGTAAACAAGAAATTACAGCGCAAACTAGTATTTTATCAACATGTTTTAAGACAATGTAACTAATTCATATTAGTTATGATGTATGATCGAAAAAACAGCTGAGACCTGACAATGAAGCCGTAATTCGACCGCAAAAACTGACTATAATTTCTACTGTATTACATCATACAGTATGGACAAACATAATGGGGCACCCGGCCATTACACCCACAGGAACTTCTATGACATCCCATCCTAAATCCATAGTCTTCAATATGGAGTTGGTCCCCAGTTTGCAGCTAAAACAGCTGCCACTCTTCTGGGATCTGTGTGGGCCTGTCAAGTTCTTCCACACCAAACCATGTTTTCCCAAAACTGTTCCCACAAAGTTGGAAGCATAGAATTGTCCAAAATGTCTTGGTACGCTGAAGCATTAAGAGTTCCCTTCACTGGAACAAAGGGACCTAGCCCAACCCCTGGAAGACAACCCCATACCATTACCCCTCCTCCACCAAACTTTACAGTTGACACGATGCAGACAGGTAGGTAATGTTCTCCTGGCATCCGCCAAACCCAGACTCATCCATCAGACTGCCAGACAGAGTAGCGTGATTCATCACTCCACAGAACATGTTTCCACCACTCCAGAGTCCAAAAATCGCTCTTGGTGATGTGAGGCTTGCATGCATTCAGCCATGGAAGCCCATTCCTTGAAGCTCCTGGCACACAGTTTCTGGGCTGGGGTTAATGCCAGGGGAAGTTTGAGACTCTGCAGTTACTGAATCAACAGAGCGTTGGTGACTTTTACAAACTATGTGCCTCAGCACTCAGTGACCCCGCTCTGTTACTTTACACGTTCTGCCACTTCGTGGTTGAATTTCTGTTGTTCCTAAACACTTCCACTTTGAATAATACCACTTACAGTTGATTGTGGAATATCTAGCAAGGAACAAATTTCATGGCCTGACTTGGAGAAGTGGCATGCTACGACACTACTACGTTTGAATGAGCTTTTAAAAACAATCCATTCTTTCACAAATGTTTGTAAACCTAACTGCATGGGTAGGTGCTTGATTTTATACACCTGTGAAAATGGGTCTGAATGAAACACTTAAATTCAATGATTAAGAGGTGCGTCCCAATACTTCTGTCCACACAGTGTATATATATTACAATTAAAATGTGCCACCGTATAACTCCACAACCAAGCAACCACATACTGTAACACCCTAGGACACTCTGTACTCCTGTGTCGTAGAAGGGAAGATATTGGGCGATGGACCAAAACGTCACTTCCGCCAGTAGCTAATTCCGGTTCCTGTCAGCATTACAGCCGAACGTTGTGTGAACGCGGTGAAACTGGAAACTTCTTGTTGTAGAACTAGCCACCTCGCGACTATCCGGCTTGTTAAAGTAGCTTTATATTAAACACCCGGTCTGGGTTCTGCGGCTAGTGCTGTGTTCTTTGAGCTCTTCAGATATTGGTGAGCGTTAACCTTATCCTGAGTGTGCTTAGGGCTGCGTGTTGCCGCGTAAAGCGGGTGTCCGGACGGCCGGGGCGAAGCGCGGCTGCTGGGCTCACATCGCGCCTGCCGCCATGGTTCTCCCGTGTTATCCGCGGCAGTTACAACTGGTTAATAGCCGCAGCTCTCTAGCTAACTTGCTAATAAATGAAGTAGTCGGATGTTAGTTGGCTACCAGGTATTCAGCACATTAACATGCTCGGGCGACACCGATGCTTCTCTGCGCTTTGTATGCCTGGCCGCTGTGTCTGTAGGTAATTGATAGTTTTCGGTAGCCTTTAAAAGTTTCCCTAGGCCGAGGGTTTAGACACGCATCGGCCACCTCCCCTGCCACGCCAGGCAAAGTGGCCATGGCCAATCTCGTGTATCCCTGTTCATTTTACCATAGTTAATGGCCTCCGCGTAGTGCCTGGGATATATAAGCCATTAATAGGCTGTTACCGTCAGCGGAAGTAGCCTCTCTGCTAAACGACCTTTTTTTTGTCGGGTTAAGAGACTTAAATGAGTATAATGCAGTAACTGGTTTTACTTTGGTCTGTAGGATCAATGTCGACCCTTTGATCTCACGTTAAGCGTTGGTATTTTTTACAGTATTGTTTGTGTGACCCTGTCGGCATACGCTGAACCGCAGCTGCGCCTCTCCACATGGACAGAGACGCCAGGATGTCCCTGCCGAAGAGGGAGGTGGAGGAGCTGCGGCCCTGGGTGGAGCGCACGGTGAAGAAGGTCCTGGGCTTCTCGGAGCCCACAGTCGTGACTGCGGCACTGCATTGCGTGGGCAAGGGTCTGGACAAGAGGAAGACCACAGGTTAGCGCCGCCTGTGCGGCCGCCGACTGCTTCTGCTGTAGCTTGGCTCATGCTCCCCCCTTCTCACCTCGCAGATCAGCTTCGGCCGTTCCTGGATGAGTCAGCGGGTGGTTTCGTGGAACGGCTGTTTGAGGCGCTGGAGGAGAGTCGGAGTTCCCGTGGCAGCAAGACAGGTGGAGAGAAGCATCGAAAGAGAGACCTGAAGGTACAGGCCTGACATGGTGCCACGAGAGTCGGAGCACTCACTGTTTCTCACACCTCTGGTCAGCCAGTTACGCTTTGCTCACGTCAGCATGTTTCTGGCAGTTATTTCAGGTTGTACCTTCCATCTGTGGTCGACCCTCCTCAGTTACCCCATGTTCCTCCTGAGCAGAAGTTTGAAGTAATGATGTAACTGACCTATGTCACCTGACAGGATGTTTTTGGGGAGGACTCCGAGGCTGGAAAAGATGTCCCCACCATCACAGAGCCAGTGGTGAAGAAGAAACGCGTGCCTCGCTTCGAGGAAGTGGAGGAGCCGGAGGTGTTGCCAGGACCCCCCCCTGAGAGTCCGGGCATGCTCACCAAGATGCAGGTGAGGGGCCCTTGCTCCCCAACCTGACTGCTGGGGGGCTGAGATTGTGGCCTTTGCCATGCAGCGGCCTGAGTGTGGTTGCCTCTCACCTCAGATCAAGCAGATGATGGAGGCAGCGACGAGGCAGATCGAGGAGCGTAAAAAGCAGCTCAGCTTTTCGGCTCCGGCTGCAGTGCCTCCGGTGAGCAGATCCCCCCCCCCCAATTCCTTACGCTGCCTTTATATAACGTATCTTATATAATATAGAGGCCGCCTTTTACTGTGGGATGTTTAAAGGCAGATTTAGGGCCTTATCTAAGGATGAATCCTCCTGTGGGTTTTTTTTAATCTTCTGCATACGCATGCTGTCATATTTTGCCATCTCTCCCCCTTCTGAGCAGGATCTGCCCTCTCTTCCCACCCCCCAGACGGACTCCTCTGCCCCCAGCCGCCTCCTCCCCACGACACAGCCCCCCCTGGCCTCCTCGCAGTCCATCCCGCCCTCCCAGGCGGCAACATTCATGAACGACGCCATTGAGAAGGCGCGCAAGGCCGCCGAGCTACAGGCCCGCATCCAGTCGCAGTTGGCCATGAAGCCGGGCATTCTGGGTGCGCTGGGCACTGGGTCGCACAACCTGGTTGCCCTCGCCAACCTGCACGCCATGGGCATTGCCCCCCCGTGAGTGCTTCTGGCCAGCCACCACATGGCGTATGTGTGTCACTCATCCTCTAGCCCCCTTCCCTCTGGCCCGGGGCCTCTGACTGCTGTACTCATTAGCCTGCCTTCATCCCTCCCTCGTCTTCAATAACACTTCACAGTGGTGGTGGTGGTGATGGCTGGTAAATTTAGAAAAACTTTGGTATGTATTGTCCCCCCACCCCCAGAAAAGTGGAAGCTCGGGAAGTGACCAAGCCAACTCCCTTGATCTTGGATGAACTCGGCCGAACGGTAGATGCCAGTGGCAAGGAGGTGGAGCTCACTCACCGCATGCCAACTCTGAAGGGTGGGTCCCATCCCCCTCAAGTAACGTGCTCTCTTCTCGGGGGGCGGGGGGAGGCGTTCAGGGGTAACGTGCTCTCTTCCTGGGGGGCCCCCTTCAGGGGTAATGCGCTCTCTTCTTGGGGGGGGCCCCCTTCAGGGGTAACACGCTGTCTGTGACCTGCTCTCTGCTCCCTTCTGCTCTGTGGTCTAAACCCCGTGTCTCTTCTGACCGGCCAGCCAACATCCGGGCTGTGAAGAGGGAGCAGTTCCGACAGCAGCTAAAGGAGCGTCCGGGCGAGGACCTCGAGTCCACGTCCTACTTCGACCAGCGGGTCTTCGTTCCAGTGCCGCAGCGTCCCCGCAGGGGCTTCAAGTTCCATGAGAAGGGCCGCTTCGAGAAGATCGCGCAGCGCATCCGCACAAAGGTCTCCGCAGACTTTGGCTGTGCTGGGACCCCACTGTGGTTTTTAATGTATGTTCTGTTTGCCAGAAGCCCACATTAACCCTGCACCCCCGCCCCCCAGGCCCAGCTGGAGAAGCTGCAGGCCGAGATAGCCCAGGCAGCCAAGAAAACAGGCATCCACGCGTCCACCAAGCTGGCCCTGATCGCTCCTAAGAAGGAGCTAGGAGATGGCGAGGTGCCCAGCATCGAGTGGTGGGATTCCTACATCCTGCCATCTCACGTGGAAATGTATGACCCCCCCCCGCTGTGCCTGCCGTACGCAGCATGTCAGCCCGACTCGCATGTTAGATGAAGATGCACCTGTATGTCCTGCATGTGACGCTCCTTTATCTGTCAAACACATTTTATCGTTCTGTCATTCATAGGCGAAGATATGTCACTGACTCTTTTTAAAAGAGCTTTTTGGTGAAGTTAAGCCAGAAGCCTTTTTCACATTTTATCAATGCTAATCTGAAGCATCAACCTTTAGCGTTGTTTTAAGTAGTATTTTAGTTATGAAGATTTTCTTTTTGGGTTGTCTGAATATCCGTATGCTCCCGCCATGAACACGGCAGTATGTCAACATAAGACGGTGTTATAGCAACATAACCCTTTGTGTGATTTGCCATGCTGCCCTCCCCTAAATCTGTCACCTCCCCCAGCCTTGCCGTACTCCCCCTGTTCTCCTTTGACGCCACGCTCCTCCTCGCAGTCCCTTTCCCCTCAGTGACTTTCTCTCCACCCGGTTCCTGCAGTTCAACCACGACTGTGTTTGACGCCATCGATCTGTTTGGGGTGACGAACCTGGTGGAGCACCCGGCTCAGATCAGCCCCCCAGGTAAGGCTGAGCAGACCCAGCCTGCCCCCAGCACCCCTTACGGGAAAGCGGGTGGACCTTCTAGCCCCTAGAGTGGTTTGTCATGGAGCATTTAAACATGAAATAACTTGTCCGTCTTGCTTTTAAGGTCATAGGGTCACAGTTTCATAGGCGCCTTTTTAAACCTGTCTTTGTGCCAACTGACAGTCTCCTAATTTGTCTGAAATGGAGAACTACACATTAGGAACAAATCCGGGAGAGACGGCCACAAATTCATCATTTAGCATCTGGCTTTATGTTTGCAGTGAGACATTTGGAAAGAACTGTATTTGCATGCAGAAACTGGGCTCTGCTGTTATGCATAAGTATGAAAATGGGCATTGATGAGCCATGATGGGAATCCATCTGCAGCGTGTGAGAGCCGCTTGCAGGCTGATTTGTTTACGTCTGAGGTGTAAATCTCTGGCCGCAACGTGATTTTCTTTGATTACGATCATTGAGGGAATGATTAGATGCACTAAATCTTTCAATTTTGTCACAGTTCGATTTTCATCCATCATTCAATTTGTTCTGAACTTAAATTCAAACTTTTTTTTTTAAACTTAACTGAAAAAATTTCACATATCATGGGAACGTAATTGCACACTATTAATGGAATACAAAGAACACAGAATCTCGCAACAATCTATTTGCCATTATTTACTCTACTTAATGTTTGATCTCTGGGTCTTATTACTGCTTCATGAAAACATTACGTGAATGAAAACCTACAATGTAAACTAAACTTGATCAGATCAAAAATTTTAACGGCCAGCAGGGGGCAGCTGAGAGCAAAAACGGGGCCTGTAGCTGCCTTTGTACAAGTCATTTTAAAATCGTGAGGCATGAGATTTTCTGGATGTTTTATAATAAAGGGCAGATGTACATAAATGTACATTCAGTCCTGCCACAGCGTGATTAATGTGTTTCTGAAAAACCGTTCACTAATATTGTGCATTAAAATACCCGTCCAATGGGAAAAAGTGTTAGGGGAATGCAACTCCAAGACTTGGTAACTTGAATGAATTAAAAATGAATTAAATTTAAACAGTGACACCAGTGGCCAGTAATGTAATTATACGCATTTTTGAATAAGACATTAATAAATTATATCTTAAACATCTCCTATGGGTTTTATGAGTCTCACGAGAAATGCCTAGTAACCACTTCAGCCGAACGTGCCGAACTAGCTAACCTGTCGATTGCTGAGAGTCAGGAGTACTGAGCCACAGCCACGCAGCCCGGCTCGCGCACAGCACAAACGCAACGGATTACGGTACGCGGAGGGGCACTGGGGGCAGCATGGGTACATGCCGTCTACGAAAAGCGAATGTAAGTGACTTTAAAAAGGTCGCTGTGTGTTTGTGTGAATTTTTCAGACAATTTTAGAATCTAAGATGTACAACACGTGCATCTACAAAAAGTTCAAAACCAATTTGACTGATTCACTGAAAACAGCAGAGAGTCCAAAAGAATTTACGCATCGGACATCACTCTCTCTCCCGGATCGCTGTTTCAGCGTGACGATCCTGTTTCTCGCTAAGCACTTCTCTCTCTCCGACTGAAAATTGCGCAAATATAAATTCAGTTCCAAATTGTGTTGTATGGAGGGTGTTTTGTGACTATTCAGTAAATATCATTTAAATGATTATTTACATCATAATTTAAATTGTAATTTAAATGATTGTTTAAATCTACAGTTTAAATGATACCAGGGGCAGCACAGCAGTGCAGTGCGCTGTTGCTCAGGGACCCGGGTTTGAGTCTCCGCCTGGGTTTCGTGTGTGGAGTTTGCATGTTCTCCCCGTGTCGTTGTGGGGTTTCCTCCAGGTACTCCGGTTTCCCCCACAGCCCAAAAACATGGCGAGGCTAATTGGCGTTACCAAATTGCCTGTAGGTGTGAATGGTGTGTGAGTGCGCCCTGCGATGGATTGCGCCCCATCCTGGGTTGTTCCCAGCCTTGCGCCCATAGGCTCCAGACCCCCGCGACCCTGAATAGGACAAGTGAGTATGGAAAATGGATGGCTGGATGATGGCAGCAACAGTTAAAATTCTGTCAATGTCACCCATCAAACTCAGTGGGCGGGCTCTAAACAAAACCTAACCTCTGATTGGTCACATTGCAAATGAAGTCACAGTAGCTCGATCTCACCTTGTCGATTTGAATTCTCGTTTTTAACCGCGTTTTATCTGTTCCGTCCTGGGGCTGTACGCATCCTAACTTCCCAAAATCCTAAACAAGCTTCCCTAACTTTAGGATAACAGTTAAGCTGTCCTGACTTTCACTGACTACCACACAGTGTCAGCTATAGCTACTTATAAACTTATTTAATGTCTCCCCCCCCCCAGTGGACACAGACAAGCCGGTCACCTTGGGCGTGTACCTCACCAAGAAGGAACAGAAGAAGCTGCGGAGACAGACCCGCAGGGAGGGACAGAAAGAGATGCAGGAGAAGGTGCGGCTGGGGCTGATGCCCCCCCCAGAGCCCAAAGGTACGGTCCCCAGAGCCAGGTCTGTTTACAGTGACTCATTACTGCAGGATTGCCGACTGCTGTAGAATGGTGGCTGTCTTTCATAGCTCATGATAATGACTGTCCCCTCCCCCCCCCTTAGTGCGAATCTCCAACCTGATGCGGGTGTTGGGCACAGAGGCTGTCCAGGACCCCACCAAGGTGGAGGCCCATGTTCGAGCGCAGATGGCCAAGAGGCAGAAGTGAGTCACGCTGAGTGAGCAGCGGCCCTGCCCGGCACCACGCATGGCTGTGAAGGTGTGCCTTCCGGGTCTCGCGGCTGCTCATTGTCCATCTCCGCGCCTTTAGGGCCCACGAGGAAGCGAACGCAGCTCGCAAGCTGACCGCAGAGCAGAGGAAGGAGAAGAAGGCCAAAAAGCTAAAGGAGGACCTGAGCCAGGGAGTTCACATAGCCGTGTACAGGTGGGTGGGGTCTGACTCGGGGGTGTGGCCTGTCAGGGGGAGGGGCCAGTGCGTGGAATGAGGCCAGACAGAGACTTTCTGCTGCATCTATCTGGCTCAGTATTACTACACACACAGCCCTGCAGGGGGTAGGATGCTAAGCTCTGGGTGGGTGGCATTTTAACAGTCAGATTGCATTTCCCCGTCCAGAATAAGAAACCTGACGAACCCAGCCAAGAAGTTCAAGGTGGAGGCGAATGCAGCCCAGCTGTACCTGACGGGCACGGTGGTGCTGCATAGAGACGTAAACATCGTGGTGGTGGAGGGAGGTGAGGGCCGGGCTGCCGGTCTGAGGACTCTCTCGCGTGTCGCTTTCACTCCGCCTCACCCCTGGCTCTCTGTCCCCAGGTCCCAAAGCCCAGAAGAAGTTCAAGAAGCTGATGCTGGGCAGAATTAAATGGGAGGAACAGACCAACTCAAAACGAGAGGGTAAGTGAGAAGCGGAGGAATGTCTCATAAGGAAATTCATCATTTGAAAGCAATGGCTGAGTCCCCTAATCCCCTTTTGGGATAGATGGCGAGGGATCCGACGACGAGGTGTCAAAGAAGACGAACAAGTGCAGCCTGGTGTGGGAGGTGGGTGTCACCCCAGCCAGCCACTGGTGTCCACTGCACTGCAGCAGCTTGCCCCGCTTAATGGCGTGTTTTTCACGTAGCTGTTGCTTTAATAATCTGTCTACTGGACTGCGATCATGTACTTTGGAATGTATAAAGATTGCATAGTTACGAGCTGGTCTCCATCCATTAATCTGTGAGCCATTATACAGTTGTGTGGATTTCTGCATGAATGAGTCCTAGAGTGTGGCCATGTGTCATAATGGTTAATCTGGTTAACGAGGCCCTGATGGTCCAACACTGCGCCCCCTTTTTCTCACCCAGGGCACAGCGAAGGAGCGCAGCTTTGGCGAGGTGAAGTTCAAGCAGTGTCCCACGGAGAGCATGGCCAGGGAGCACTTCAAGAAGCACGGCACAGAGCATTACTGGGACCTGGCACTGAGCCAGAGCGTGCTGGAGACCACCGATGACTGAGGCGCGGGGGCGTCGCCAGCCCGCACACGCACTCTGCCTGACTTCACTGTGTGGGTGTGGCTAAGGGTGGGAGGAGCCTGGGCTTTTTCGGGAGGGCGAGGGCTGTCATAAACAAGCTCCTCCCCTTGCTCTAAACAATGTGGGATATCGCCAAAGTATGAGAGTGCATACATGCTGTGTGGCATTGTATGCTGTCTGTGTGCACATCACTGGCAGTGTGGGCGTGTCACGCTGTTAATACAGTGTGTGTGTGTGTGTGTGTGTGTGTGTGTGTGTGTGTGTGTGTGTGTGTGTGTGTCCTGGCCAGTTACCCTGCTGCTCTGGCTCCAGTATCAACTTAGCCGCCTCACTTGCAATTCGTGGGTTCGGCCACACTGTGGCACCACTTCCACTTAATGGTTTTATCCAGCACAGTTCAGGTGTGACGTCTGACTGCTCTCTGCTTCACTGTAATATGCGGAATTTGAATCTTTCTATTCCTGTGAACCTGTACTGATGGGAGAAACATCCTGAACCATACTACTCATTGAGATGTATCTAGTTTTTTTTTTGGTCCTTGTCGATGCATTTTAGTGACTTTTTTTTTTTTAATTGTATTTAAATTTTCAAATTCAATCCAATTACAAATTGAATCGGCATATTCACGGCTTTCTCGCAGTGTGCGTGGACCTGTGAGAGCGGCTAAGCGGCGCTTCGTTTATCTGGGGAAACTGTGTGAGTTGGCTGTGCCTCAAACCATAATGCGCGCGCGCTGTCACACCTCACCGCCGTACCAATGTATATATTCCTGATACCCATGCGGGACAATAAATTTCCAAGATAAAGACTTTTATTCATCCCCTTTCCCTGTGTCCATGTTTAATTCTTTAAAAAAAAAACATCCTCTTTGGTGAGTGTGAATTGTTTTAAGTTGGAGTTATATCATATGTGGGTTTACATTTATTACTAATAAGCGAATTTCAGAATGCTGCGTATGTATAATAAAAGCTCTTTTCCACTGAGAGAAGCTGAGGCGCAATACTGATCTTGTCAGCTGTACCCTAGGAATTTTTAAATATTTGGTAAAACATTCATTAGTAGGTACGGCTCAGGGTCGAAAACCGCGTGGCTGTACAGTGTGTAATTTACATATATATATATATATATATATACATACATATGAATCCAAATTTATTTTGAGATAAGGCAGTTTCAGGTCGTATAATTGAAAGTATATCGTTTTAACAGCTTATTAGATACCCTAATTGACCATTCTGAATAAATCTTAATCTTTGTGATTCTTCTAAAAGGCATCCACGCTCCTGTACTTGCATGTGCAGCCGAGTCGGTCTCGCACGCCGGCTGCCAGGTTCAGATGCCCTTCTAGCTTCTTTCTCGCTTCGTAGCGACGTTGCGTGCTGCGTGCCCGCGCATGCGCGCTCGGCGGGAGCCGCGAGTCTGGTAGGACGTCAAAGATGGCGGAGCCTGTCGTCGTGCACGCGAGCTGCGGCGGCGTGGCCTTTGAATATTGACGGGAGTTTCGGCCATATTATTAAATATTACGTGTGGGATATTAAACTGAGAGCGCGAGAGAGAGAGAGCGCGAGCGAGCGCGCGCACGGGACTCTCTGGGCGGGAGGCGGCTGTCTGGGTTAACAACACAAATAGTACAGCCAGCACGTTACACTAGTTGTGAGTAGCTAGTGAGTAGAAGTGTGTGTGTTAACGTTTAACCATTACAGTAACCAGCTCACTCCCCGCTCGATTTACGGGTAAACGGGACTGGTTGGTCTGTACACATTTCCAGCTAGCTGGCCAGTGAGTCACGCAGTTATATGGTCCTCGCTTCTCCGGCGGCTAGTCGTGAGTTAGCACAGTTAGCCGAGCGCCCGGGGAATGAGCGCCCGGGTCCCGGGCTGCCCGCTCACATAACCCGAACCCGGCCGGCTCGGCGCTCCATCGATGGCCGCAGGCTGATTCCCTCGGTCACCCCGGCGGCTTCTCAGTCTATCTGAGCACCGAAGGGCCGAAAATAAATTCCGTTTAAGCGGCGGTCGCATACTCAGCGTTAGCCGGTCCGGCGTTAACGACCGGCTGTTTCTGCAGCCTCCACAGCGGGCCGCTGTGAGTCCTAGATCCAGCCATCCGCCCGGAGAGCCGGCGACGGGAAAATGGCGGCCGGGGCCGGGTCCTCGGGTGGCCACAGTGGTCGCGGCTCGTCTGGCGCCCTGGAGTCGTCTTTGGACCGCCGTTTTCAAGGAGTGTCCAACACCATGGAGTCGATCCAGGGCCTGTCCGGCTGGTGCATCGAAAACAAGAAGCATCACGCCCTGGTCGTGCGCTCTTGGATGAAATGGCTGAGGAGATGTGAGTATGCGGGGCGGCCTGGAGCTGTCCGGAACTTACTGGGCCGTCTGTGGGCTTCTTTCCTGATAGTCCGTCTAATCTGAAGGAAATAAGCGAAATGAGGCCTGTGTGCTGGCGAGGAAGGTAACGAGTCCGCTGCCGGGTCGGTGGGGTGTCCTGGTAGCCCGCTGATGGGTTTGTTAAGTCCTGTCCAAGTCGCCAAATGACGCTCATTATTATTATGAGGATATGATGATTAAAAAATAAACTAGGCACTAATACCCTCAGCAGTTCTGAATATAGCAGGTTGCATTAGCCTCAGCTCTGGGGTTGAACGGGGTCATTTAGGGTTTCGGCATAATGGGACGGAATCCCGGCTGTAATGATGTAAATAATGGCTTGTTTAAATGCACGGTGTTGGGATACCGCTGATTATTTTATCTGCATCTTTTTATTCCCCTGTAACTCAACGATGCAGTTCAGCGAAGTAAAACATTAATGAGTAACTGCTTGCTGTGTAAACTCCGGGAAGTTAATAGTTGAACCCTGCTTTCGCCCCTTTTCGGCGCAACATGCATGGTAACATGGAAATTGGTAGCATGTATGTAGTAAGATGGTCACGGCTGGCTCTTGCGTTATGTATAAGTAGTAAAACTGCTGCCCGCACCGGGGGAAGCGCAAGAATGGATGGAAAATCAAGTCTTTGCACGTGCATATCTCTTTGCCAAAGTTTCTTCAGTTGCTCTGCTTGCGAAACCTGTTGTATAAATTTACTGTAAATTTTGATTATTCGTTGAGACTATGGTTGATACAAGGATGTTCATACAGGTTTCCATCCCCGGTGCAGGGGGCTTTTTAACTCAATTGTACCTGTAAACATAACCTGCCACACAAAGACTTGTTAGTTACTTTGTACGTCGCCAAATATGGCCTTCAGAAAAGTCCTTCACATGTCAAGTGCTTGAATGGAGAAAAGAACATGGTGTGAAGTGGCTGCCTTACTAATTTTCAGCATTTATTTTGCAGGTGTATTAAGTAATGAATGTTTACTTCCATACCTGAGATTTACCTTAGAAAAAATTTGCAAGTATTGTAAAACATTTGTATATTGAATGGTTGCAGTCAGTTGTGGCTGCTGTCAAGGACTTTGCCTGCTATCCGTTTACAGAACATAAAACTCAATGCAGATGAATTGGAACCAGGAGGGCCAATAACAGCATGCGTGTGCACTTTCTCTTGGGCAAAGTCTAATTATCGCATGTAATTCAATGCTCTGTGATCAGATGTACTGAATCCTTCTAAATTAAATAAACATGCTTCTAAGAATGCTAGAATGCTTAAAAGTAACAATTTATTGGTTTGAATGCTTGAAGTTACTGAACTTGAACTGCGAAAACCGTCCTTTGAAATTTTTTAATTGTGCTAGTCAGAGCCAGTAAGCAAAGTGATCTGTTGTAGGGATGGGGATCATTTCAGGCAGAATTACTAGTCAAATTTTGCTTGTCATTAATCAAATGATATGCAATTATCCATGGCCCACTCCACCCCCAGCACACATTCAGAGAAATGTGTATGAAGTATGGATAAAAATATTTTTCTTTCCTTACAAAATGTGATATTAATATTTCTGCAAAAGTACAATGTGAAACATTGAAAAGTAGCTTGATGAAATTAAATTGAAACTGAAATTAAATGGTTTTATATTTACAACACAATCCTAACAATACTTATCTGGCTTATAAGCTGCTCTATTTTATTTCCATGCAAAATGAGACCTCTCTCGTTACTTCAAAAGGATCGCTTAAAACATAAAAAGCAGTTTTTAAACTAGGACTGAACGATATTTGAAAAATCCTCGTCGCGATATTTGAAATTGTTGCAATAAATATTACGATGTTTCTCAAACAAAAAGGACTTGGAAAATTTACCAAAAAAATTGTAGCTATGTAAAACTTAATCTACTTACAGTGTCTGTCTTTACTGGGAAAAGCAAGTCAGTAGTTCACATTTTGGTTAACTTGCCAAAAAGTCTCTGCTTGTACACTGACAATTCACTCTTTTATATTAAGAATGATTTCACAGAACGTGAATTGCAAGAACGTTTTAATTGATGATCATGACAACCTAGATTTACCTAGAAAGTTAACAACAGCAGCATAATAAAAGTTCTTGTTGTGCAGTTGAGTTGTGCCAACAGACACAAAGCAGTGCCGAAAAAAAGCGGAGGTGAACTTCAGAACAAATAAACTGTAAAATTATTAGAGAACAGATAAATTAGTTATGTTCCTGCTAAATAATGTTTTGAAATATCCCATTTATTATGACTTTAAGATTTTCATTTTTATACACATTTTTGAATAATCTGCAATGCTGACCCTTTGGTAATCTGTTGTGCTTGTTTTCACTGAAGCTTGTCAAGCCCACAGGAAAGCATGTGAAACATCCGCTTGTAGTAATTCTTGAAAAATGTACAATTGGCATTATGTTTGTGGCTTATGAGGGAGATGTATTTGAAGTTTGTATGAAGCTTTAGACCTGCAATTACAATTGTAACCATGACCAAGATAAAGGGTTAGAAGATGGATTAAAAAGTTTTAAAGTTAGCTGCTCTTATTGTAGTCCCTTATGGAGAGAATAAGTGGCCTATGGGATTTACTTTATTAATGCTACCCCCCCCCCCCCAAATCTGAGTTGTACTGTTGATGGTTCCCAATGCGGATGTTTGTTTGAGGTTGGGCTGAAGTTTATGGTTCAGCACAGTGGTGGATTAATGGACTCAGGCCCCATGACTAACTGAAGTAGCCGAGGTCCAGCTCATGGAGCAGCTTGCTTACTTACTTACTTACTTACTTACTTAGCTAATCGCTTCTGGCGAAAAACGCTGTCCGTTGATGCAGGATTTGCTCAGACGGTGACTTTATCAGTGTATTTTCAAAACCGGATTGTTGTGCAAATGTTTGAATCCAGTATTGTTTGCATTTTACTAAAAACAAATGGTTTAATTTTGTTTATAAAATATTTGCTTGGCACATGTCATGTCACATGCAGTAGTGATTTTTAATTTTGAAAATTTTCTTTGCGTTGGTAATGTGACGGTTATCATATAAATGGAACGTGTCTGTGCCTTAAGTTGTTGAAAAATGCTTTACAAATATTTTATTTTTTTGATAGCTACCTTAACAATCGTGAATTTTGATTACTGAAGTTAGTGGTCTTTTACAAGAACGACTGAGCTGTGATACTTTTGAACTTGATTAGAACCATCTAATTTAACCTGTGGTTCTGTCAAGGCTGATTTTAAAGAGCTCAACAAAAATGAGAGCTTGTGGGTCATGGAGAAAATGCTCCACCATTGCCTCCATGGTGTGCTGGCAGAGACCATGTAACTGCAGACATCTCCAAGTTTAAAAAAAAAAAAAAAAAAAATCTACATACCCTGCAAACACAGTGCCAACTCTGAGTCCTATTCATAACCTCAACTATGTGGACATCTGGGTAATAGCATAGGGGGCTGTGTAAAATGTGAATAATTGCCTGATTGCCTGATTAAGCAGTGTGGTTATTCTGTGTGTTGACTTTGGTATGTGTCAGTGGAATAGGTCACCCTGGTTAGCGGATTCACCTTGCGAGTCTTTAAAGGTTGAGGACAGCCAGTACAGTTTGAAGACCTGCATTTTACATTTAGTTTAAATGGGAGTGGTTTTAGTCAAAGCTCCTCCAAATGAGCATCTAAGGCAGGGTCTCTATTTTCATGTTATCATTTGCTGCTTTGCTATGGCTTATTTTCAATACCTGCCAGTGTTTCCTGGGGACCAAGAGGTTTGGCATGGTGGGCAATGCGACGGGGGAGGTGGTTCTACTAAAAATACTGTACAACAATGGTCTGATGCCTACATGTTTTTTTTTTAACTTTGGAGGTAAATGAACAATAAATATCGGCTAGTTATTTTTCAGTGACGGTCAAAACTAGTCAAAACTACGTTGTAACAGTTGCTAAATAAAGTCCTCAACAGTTTGCTCATTTCCAGTGCTTCACTCAACAATGTAACAACAGCCTAACTGCACTGCACATACCAGTCGAACGTAGCCTGTTTGTTGTGGGAAGTGAGTCTCTCCCAGCGTGTGACTCTGCCCACCCCCTTCATATACAAAGCCCCTTAATGTGTCAGGTAAAAACTGCATGGGACAGATACATTTTCAGCCCCCCTCAGTCTTCTATAACGGTAAAGTAACACATATCGTGTACTCCCAACTGATATCAGTATAGCGAATAAATCCCCCCCCTTCTCGAACATGGTAATCTGTTACGGTTTTGCCTTTACTCTGTAGCCGAGTCAAAGTTATCACTAATGTTACTAGATTGCCAGGGGATAGATTGAGTTGACTTCACAGTTTTGCTCCCATTCTCGCACGACACCCTAATTGTAAAAGACTGATATATAAGCAGATTATTGTGTGTGTGTGTGAGAGAGAGAGAATGGGGTACAGGAGAGTGAGGGGAGAGATGCGTTATCAGCCCTACCTGACTAAACGCCTGCTCCGTTTCCTTACCTTGTCTGTTTTTCTTTTCCTTGGAAACACCAAAGTTCATTTTACTAGAGCTTTATAAGATTGTCTCCTAAATAACAACATAATATAGCCTATTAATTGCTGTTAACCAAGGGAATTGCAAAATGAGTGCATGGGTGGTGGGGCTGGGAATCAGGCTTCCTCAGCAAGTCACCAAAGCTTTGGATTAGATGATCGATTTGTTGGATAGATGTCTTATTGTCGTGGCAGCGCCAATTTTGGCATGACGATCTGCCGCGGAGTAATGTTACAAGCGAAAACACTGCCTTGTTTTCTACACCTCTGAGCGCCGCTGGTTAAGTGTTCAGGTTTCTACTGGGGGCCTGTAGTTACCTTGACCATGTTGTCTAATGGGAACTGCTTTAGTAAAATCCTTGTTTTCCAACTGTGTGTGCAGTACAGGGTCACCGGGAGCCTAGAGTCTTATCTATGGTGCCTTAGGGCAAGGTACCACCCTACATGGGGGGCCAGGCCATTGCAGGGCTCAGGGACATTGGCGGTTTAGTGACGACACTTCACCTGATTTGTATGTTTCACGACTGTGAAAGGAAACACAATATGGAAAGAACATGCAAACTCCACACACACAGTGTAGGTATGTGGCTCTCACTGTCACCAGTGAAAAATCTGTATAGTCAGTTTTAAAAGGGCGATTTTGCAAGGGAACTGTTAACTAAAGCCGTTCATGTGTGTATTTATTTTGAAAGCAGTTTATTCCAGGCTTGTAGCCAATGTCTGATGTATTGGTACACTGTATTGGTTTGTTTATCTACGCCATCCTTGAAGTGTTTCTCAGCTCTTGGTTATTGTCACTGGATATTTGGCTTCACCAGAACTTCTAAAAATATGTGGGGGATGAGCATGGGACAAAATTATCATTTTGGCAGTATTCAAAGAGCGCATTTTACACCAGCCTAAGGAGGCTAGGGAGGGTCACTGTAATCGCCTCCAAGAGGCTGCACTATTCCTGTACTCCTTCACATGTTTTTGTTTTTCCATGGTGCTTTTTACATGATGCCAATCCTTAGTTAAATCTCAAACTGTATGAATTCCCTCTGAACCCGTATTTGATTTTTACCCCACCTTTTCTGGGATCTCAAGCTAATCTGGCCAGCTCAGATTTCTTCGATCCCTGGCGACGGGCTCCCCAAGCCAGCAGGGAGAATGGAATCCTCTGACTTTGTTCCTGTCAGACTCTTGACATACTGAACAGTCCACAGGTGTGCCTGAAGTCTTGGACCTGTGGGAGTGTAGAGCAGGCTGGTGTTAAGGTGGCCATATACTTCAGACGGAATCGACAGAATTGATGTTGTTTTAGCGATACTACGTCGTATGAGCCGTAATATCAACGTAACCGTGGTGATAACCGTTTTGACATACTGCCTGTGCAGGGTTCCCGAGGGGAACTTTTTTCAGTTGTTCTGATCCCACCCACTGTCCTCGATTTGGCTGAAGATAATGTGATGCCATGGGGTCAGTCAGCAGGACTAATCATGCAGTTATTGGCATGCTTTGCACTGCACTTTAAATAGTGTAAATTAATATGGATATTTGTATGCTCCTGTTAATGGTAAATGTAACTGTGTAATGTTTGTCGTGGAATGCATGTTTCTTTAGCCTGCCGCCCCAAGTGTCCTGTAAATTGGCTTTCCTGTCTCTGTCACTGCTAGTTTAACTGTTAACAGAGATTAACTTCCACTTTAAAAAAGCTGTCATCTCCTGTATTTGAATGACTGACGGACTCACCGCAATATGTTTGTTTGCGTCCTGTATGTGGGTCTGCTGCACTGAAAACGTTTTGCGTCTTCTACGCGACGCAAAACGAACAGGGTAGCGACGTCGCTTTAAGTGTGCGACAGATTGTTCTTGCCAAGCTGTTCGATATTGTTTTGCCCGTACGTCGTTTGGTAGTATACACTCACCTTTTATTGAGTGTGATCTCCAGAAAGCGCAAAGGGCAGGAGCCTGCATTTGACTGACTCATCCTGGTGGGGGCTGTTTATGTGCTTTTTTTTTTAAAAAAAAAAAAAAAAACAGTGGTCACGGGGGTGGGGCAGGCCTTGGCATCTTCGTAAGTTTCCAGCACCATCTCTGGTTTTAATCATGGGCTGGTTGTTTTAGTGAAGCAGGAGGTTTGTGCACCCCCACCCCCTGCTGTTTTACAAAATAAATTAGCTTTTTTTTAATACTGTTGGTTTTAACAGTAGTCCATTTATGTTTATCCTTTTTCATTTCTTTAAAACAGTTGTTGTATATCCTATGCAATGTAGCATGTACTTTTCTGCCTTAAACGTTTTACTGTCATTATTTAGGGAAAAAGTCAGCCCCTTTTTAATGTCATAATTTCTGGTTACAAAGTAAAAGTTTCTCATTGTGAATCACTATTTTTTGTTAGCCGTCTTTGCCCTAAAGTATATTAACAAGTTATCGGAATGTTGGAGGATTGAATCCTATGTTAGCTGTGAAGGTGTAACGGTACACAAAATTCATAGTTTGATACAAAACTCGGTTTCAGGTTAACAGTTTGGGAAATTTTGATACAGCAGGGGGAAAAAAAATCTTTCGAAATTATTATTAAAACTGCAAACACAATTAGAAACAGTTGTAAACCAAAGGCATGCATCTGTCAACATGTCTGAATAACAAAACTTAAGAGATTCTTATATGAACATTGTAAAAAATAAATGCGTATAATTTAAAAACAAAAGTGTAACGTCATAATGAAGTAAATCCATCTGTAGTACTGAACATGGTCGCATTTCTGTAGCAATAAAACCCTGTATCCATAGTTATGTTTCTAGCCTGGTCTGAATTTTGTGGCAATAGCTCCTTAAGTGCCACAGAGAGACTGAGTCACAGGGGCCATGTCTGCCTTGCTCTGGCTGTACACACACTCGGATAGAGCTGTCACAGTTACTCGAATAAAACTCGATTTACTAAACAGCATCGATTTTAAAATCTTCCTTCTTGATTACTCGGCAATATGGCGGAAGGGAGACGGCGCATAGCGGGTGAAGGTGAAAATAAAGAGCGAAAACCATCAGTTGTGTGGAAGCTCTTCACATTAAAAGTGAATGGAAATGCAGCCGTCTGTCAGTGTTGCAAAGCTTGACTTAAATATCACCACAGCTCGACTGCAATGCAAACATATCTTTAAGATTTCCAGATGTGATGGACTCGCCCAATAATGTGAGGTGGAGGTTAGCCATAGATATGAGCCATTTAGTAGCCCAGCCCGTCGATGACTTTAAATCATTTTACTTAATTTACTTTCTACAATTCCTCTATATCAAAATAATCACTGCTAAAACAAATGTTAACCCAGTCACATAGCCACATTATCTTACAAAATATCTTTCATGTAAACCATTTAATATTAATAATTTTTGTGAACATTGTGTGTGTGTGTGTGTGTGTGTGTGTGTGTGTGTGTGTGTGTGTGTGTGTGTGTGTGTGTGTGTGTGTGTGTGTTTAGTACGGTTGAACGATATTTAAAGAGTTTGTGATTGTTAAAAAGTTGAGAACTTACTAGACAGCCAAATAGAATTAATCTATCAACAGTCTGTCAGATAACTTGGTGGTATTGTCGACACAAAGCAGTGCCGACTCACTCGCCTTTGCTCAATACCGTCTCTATCAAATGCAAAATATTTCCATACAGTGGAAGGCGAATGTCTTTCCGTACCCAGCTCCTGTCCGCTTTTCTCCTCTTTGCTTGTTTAGTTAAATTTCTCATGAGCGCCACGTGCTCTTTGCATGAATCAAACGGGAAGGAGGAGACTGATTATGATTCTCAGAGCACATGCAGAGTTCATGCAAAGCGGGTAACTTTAGACTGATGTTTTCAAAACATACTAGATAATTATAAAAGGAAACCATCGTTAGAATTGCAAAGATTGCAAAATTCTTTCCTTTAACTGACCAAAAATGTTTTAATGCAGCGTATTGATGATTTGAACCCATCAGACTATTACAATAATTGTGATAGCTTTTCATGCACATTCAATTGACATGTTAATATTAACATGGCACATTGTGCTGGGCTATCAGGGTGGCACAGTGGTGCAGTGGGTAGCGCTGTTGCTGCACATCTCCGCTCTGTGCGTGTGCAGTTTCTGTGTTTTACCCCGTGTGGCTTTGTCGATCTTTGGTTTCTTTCCACTGTCCAGAAACACGTAACTTTAAATGAATCAGAGCCCAAACTGACCGTATGTGTGATCCTGCAGTGGTTGGTTGGTTCCTGCCTCACGCCAAATGCAAT
>JAAGVU020000129.1:1428475-1438682 GCA_011763525.2 Mormyrus iriodes
AAATGCAATGTATATAATAATTATATATATATATATATATATATATATATATATATATAATATGACGATTACTCTATGCATATGTAGATTACTCAATTGTTGATATAATCAATACTGACAGGCCTACTCTACATCTCAGTTAAGTTAGGAAATTGGATGTGTTTCCAGCAACATATCTGAGTTTGGTATAGTAAAGTTGACGAACAGTCTTGGTCTTAACTCTCTCTCCAGAGCTCCGTAACATGAGCTTTATGCTCATGTTAGAGCTGATGTAACAGATTGTACATGAGGAATACATCACCATTACAACCCTACTTTGCACTGTGTAGTTAACATGAGGAATGAGTGGAGATGTAGTCCAGTGACATGCGCTTAAGCTAAATGTTGTCTATAAATTGTCCATTTTGTGTGTGCGTGTTGCATGTGTGTGCGTGTGTGCGCACACACGCACCCTGTGTAGGACTGGCATCCCATTCTGGGTGTACCCCAGGTTGTTCCCTTTGCTGCCTTGGATACACTCCAGCCCCCCACCCTTTCCATAACCCTCACCACGATAAGTGTTGAGAATATGGATGCAAGATGGTGGTGGTGGGGGTGATGGTGATGACGGTGACTGACTCTAGCCCAGCCACATATTGTATCACTTGCACATACAGTTAAACATACAGTGCATAGGGAGTTAAAACCAGTGTTCAAAAGAATGTTTAAAGCTGTATTCTTGAATGCCCATCCCTAGTGTTGGGCTGTTGGGAGCTTTCTGTGTGTGTTGTTTTTTGTGGCTAACTCCTCCATCTGTTCGAGTTAAATGATTTATCAAATCTGGTTCAATTTCAGGAGAGGTACAGTCTTTTTAAATATATGAGAAAGAGACTGGGAGCTGCTTGACTTAAGAAGTGCTGTATTCAGAATTTAAAAGCATATGTTCTGCTGGGATAAGCAACCTTATTATATCACTAACTGGAACGGTCACTTATCAATAGTTCTGCTAGCAGTTGGGAGTGTATCTCCCGTCAGTGCCTGCCTTTACAGCATAGCACATGGTTTGAGAGAGGCTAGTTTAAAATAAAAGTTGAAATGGATACGATGGTAACATTTCAGGCATTCAGAGGGGGCTTTAAAAATGGCCTGCATGTGGTTTGCAGCTGTTTACTAGTGATGGGGTAACATGAGCTATAGCGCCTGTCTTTGTCTGTTTCCTATAAAACAGCTTGTTAATTCGATAGACAGGGTTCAGTGCTGCCCATAACGCTCTCATTAAATGTGAATGTTGACTGTGTTTATGGTCAGGCATTGTTAGAAAACGATGTTGATGAAGGATTATTGTTGTAATGTTGTATTACTTTTTAATATTCCAGTAACTGGTGACTAATTGGTAATGTACCATTTTGCCTCTGTATTCACACATTTTATTTTAACATTACTGTACACCCAGGATGAGGAATATGTGGTTTTGGTCCCAGTTCGCTGTCAGAGAACTTGAGTGCCGTAACTCTATTACATGAATCATTTTCAAACTTCCCAGGATCATTTTATAGCAGATGATCTGTGACTTACTTATTTCATTTTGAGATAAATTGCACCAAAACTGAAGCAGAGTCACTTAATGGTGGCACATGAAAGAGCCACACACTCAGATCTGGAGAACCTGATGACAGTGAGACAAGTTACACAAAGTAAGGCTTTTAATAAAGAGTTGAGGGAGTCTGTAGAGGGGGCTGTCCAGGTAAGATTGTTGTCATTCTGATATCGTTTTATTTTTCTATACTTGTTGGAATGTGCATGAACGGTGGTGTTTTAATTGCTTCTTTAGCTTTAAAAAAGGGAACGCTTGCTTGGTGGTACACAGCAGTTTTATAGCAGATCCTTGCTTCGCGCTTGAGCCACAAGCAGCTCTGGGTCTTGATTGTGTACATTGGCCCTCCACCTCACGTGAGATTTAGTGCCTCTTCACAGCTTTGCTTGTTGATGGCGCCCCTGCCAGTTGAGCTGTAAGCAAAGGTGTCACCTGGCTAAAAGGGAAGTTGAGGTTGTTTTCATGGGTCTGAGCATGAAACGCCGACATGACATCAGTGATGTCACTGACACACACACACACACACGTACATACACTATACATTAATTGGACCCGGAAGGAGCAGATTGGATTGGCTATATAGATCGGCTAGCGATAAACATTTAAAACAAACACTGCAGCAAAGGGATCACTTTAGTGTACGACGGAAGTGCAGGTTTTGCTGGAAACTTGGTCTGACAAGAATATCCAGGAATAACTATATGCAACACACACAGACTCCAAGGTATTTGGTAAAATACAGCACTCTTATACAAGCAGCACAATTAAATGAAATTCGCTGCATTGCATACTAGATAAATCTATAAGAGGGCCATGTGTCATCGTGGCCAGAACGACTTCAAATAAGCCACAAAACAAGGACATTAATCATGAACTGCATTCTGCTGTGCGAGAGCTCTTTTCTTTTGTTTTCTTCAGCACAAAAAGTCTCATGGTGATGAAGAGAGCATGCCCTTGGTCCTTAATGTTAAGTGTAATGAGAGCACTGACCAGCGGGGGAGGGGGGACGGGTGTGCTTGGGCACAGTACAAGGCAGTTGGGCCAAATGTGAGCACACCCTCAGATTGGTCTGTAAGGCTTTGCTAAAATGGTGTTGCTTTGGACCGTCATAACCAGTGCATCGAGATGTATGTTTGCAGTGTTACGTGTGTCCTGTTTAACAGAGCTGTGTTTTTTTCCAATGCCAATCTCCATTGCTGAACTTTGTGGTCTAATCAGTATGTTTGCTTGTGGGACAAAGAATGATTATTCAGTTATTAAGTTGCAGTTCTCTCTCTACATTTTCAGTAATTCATTATAAATATGTAATTAAGAATGTAATCTTGCAGCAATTCCACGTGGTTGCTGTGTGTGCATTTCTAAATGTTTATTTTTATGTCAGTGTAAATAGGAAATACCTTAGAGTAAATGAATGTGTAAAGTGTATTTTGTGTGTTGTAAGTCCGTTGCTTATGTGTTTAAAATGCATTTGTTCGTTTTTTTTTTTTTGTTTTTTTTTTTAAAAGATCTCCCTCATTGTTTGCCACCCGTACCCAGTTAATTGGCAATAAACATAATCCTGCAATATGATGTCTTATTTGCCTGCCGAGGCAGCGTTGTCACGGTTAATCTTCACTGAAACCAGCCTACATTCACTCCCTCCGGTCTGTCGTTCCAGGCAGAGTTTGCAGTAGACTGGAAACAGTGTAAACAGTATAGGGAAGTGGGTACACTTTTACGAACAGTTTTAAAGTTGCTACTAGATTTGGGCAGTATTACGTCGATGGTGTACTGCGGTATTTTAAATTCGTAGCAACAAAATTAGCTGTTTTTTATGCCACTTTGTGTGCTGTTCAGTTACATCATTTCCAGTTCAATTTGCACAGTGAAATAAATGAATATGTTGCTTGACACAGACTGAACCTAAATCCGCTAGGTGATGTTCAGCACGGAAAACATGCTAATTTTAGTACGGAGTTTGTTACGGCTAGAGCGAAGCGAGACCCTTCCACATCACTTAAATCAGTAGTTTGGGAAGTTCTGTTTCTCAGTAAATTACACCGGCAAAAGATCTGTCAATTCTGTTATACTGAACTTGGTTGTGTTGCTGAAAACACGTTCAACATCATCTCATCGTTTTCCCTGCTGCACTGAAATTGCATCGAACCATGAACCCGAAACTTAGCTGTGTACCAAACCATGAACTTGTAACGTTTCACCCCGGTGTAAATGGAATGTAAACCAGGTGTCAGTGGCACCAGCCTGCAGTAAAGCTCTCGATGGCGATGGAAAAATGACTTAAGACGCTCCCCAAGTTATGATTGTCCATGTTGCGATATTTCGACTTTACGATGGGTAAATGTCTTTCACTTTCAGCACTTTATTCAATTAGTTGCATAAGATATTCAACATTATTATAAAATAGGCTTTGTGTTAATGATTTTGCCTAACTGTGGGTTTAAATAATGTAAATGTTCTAAGCATGTGTACGGTAGGCTAGGCTATGACATTTGTTAGAATAGGTGTACTGCATTTAAATGCATTTTTGCCATACGATAGGTTCATCGGAAAGTAACCCTATCGTAACCTGGGGCTTTATTGCTTATAGATTTAAATTATACTGTAACTGTGACCCCCTAGCCCCATTTGCACAGTGCTGGTCATATTCCCACACACACGCCGCTTTGTCCACACTGACCGCGAAGCACCAGCTACCCACTTTTCTGCCCTGAGGTCTTTCGCGGTAGTTTCTCGGAGTCAGCTCTTCCCGAATGTGACAATCATAAGTGTTCCTAAGTACGGCTTTTAGCCACCAGACAATGAACATGTTCTTGGGGCCTGTTAAGCTATGGAGGAATCAGGCCATATGTTTCTCGGTTTTCCAGTGGCAAAGGAACTCATTCGATTCAGATTTGTTGAGGTACATTATATGAGGCTGAACTGAAGTGAACGCATTGTGGGGACTGTATGAAACGTCCTTTTAGTGAAATTTAAGGATAGACCATTCTGAATCAAAAGGGGGAACTAAAAACCATCCCAATTCCCCACAAAGGTTCCTTCGGCACCCCCCAGCACAGAGACGGTCTGTACCATAAGCCATATCCCAGATGTCCACGAGTCGGAGAGATCAGTTTGATTGGGCAGGACTTCGCTTGGGATCGTTAAATGTCCAGAATCTCTTGGCAGTCCTGCTCTCAGTGATGAGGAGGAGTCTTGCAAACCTCAGACATTAATGGGCTGGGGTCCCTGAAACAGGGGGACCTCCTCTCCTCTTCTCTTAGAGGCGTCCTGGTCTCCTGAGCTCATGGCTTCCTAACAACATGTAAACTCTGTTTATAAAACCAGGACAAAGTGTGACCTACTTAGTTACAGAGGCATTTGCGTTCATGCGTTAATCTTGGAAGACTTGTTGTAAAGATGTCAGCGGTGAGTTCAGTAAAAATCCGCTTGGGTTCCTGCCACTGGCTCCCTATGAAACCATGGCTACCTGTCAGGAGGCCGTGTGTCAATTTGTCTTCTGTGTTTTAATGAACTTTCAGCCAACAGCATAAACTCATTTAAAACTGACGGTCTGCAGGGAAATAGACCATCTCCCACATTATCTAGTTAATTTGTATCATACTGATTTTTGCCATTGCTGTGTTAGCTTCATATTATTAATGTATTTCTGTTTTATTTTATTATTGTGGAATTGTACTCCCTCGTTGTCCTTTGGGTTGACTGCAGGCTGTGCATGAGCGGCGTTGCGTCGTTAATAACCACTGGCCAGCTTTGTCATTTAGTAACTACCTTAATGCTGGTTTGTCAGATAGTGTTGGAGTCTTAATGGCCTTTGTTGTGCCCAGTGTGCTCCTTGCCATCAGACCTGCGGGTTAGATTGTAAACTGGTTGCCGGAGCTAGAGACGGACTTACTAGAACCTTCCCTGGGGGGTGCTGGAACCTTCCCCTAGTCCTCATGGTCCTTGTATCTTCTGCAAATGCAAGCGATACTTATGGTGAAATATTACAAATAGTTGTAACTGAACTGTTAAAGTATCCTGCCATTCGATAACGTTTTAGAATGTTTTCCATGTGCCTTTTTCATTGCAGTTTCGTTGTACTTCCCTGTGGCTTTTACCCGCCAGCTAATGTCATTGCTGATTGTGAATGGATGCAAAATGAGTACAAACTGCTCTGGATATTCTATTAACGTTAACTGTCTTTCTGTAGCGGAGCCCGGTCACAGGCTGAACCTTTTCTACCTTGCCAATGATGTCATTCAGAACTGCAAGAGGAAGAATGCCATCATCTACCGCTCTACCTTCGCTGAAGTGCTTCCTGAGGCCGCCTTGCTGGTCAAGTAAGTTGACTGTGTTTGGTGGGGTGTTTTTGGGACTTGGCTGCTCTCTCCTGTCATGGGAACTCTTGTATGTAGGTCAGAGTGATGGTGTTCTATCTTGTGCGTCAGGAGTAGACTGGCATTCTTTTTGTCCAGTGATGTTGGACCTGTGACATAACCGAGCGTAGTCACAGAAACTGTAACCATAGGAGTCGGGAATGCAGCACTCACCCGGATATCTCATTAAGAAATGACCCTTAAACGCAATGAACACTGAACGTGCTGAAACGGTTTCTTTCGTTTCCTTCCCTGCACGCCAGGGATGCGAAGGTACGCAAGTCTGTTGAGAGGATCTTCACTATCTGGGAGGAGAGGAACGTCTACCCAGAAGAGCTTATTTCAGAGCTGAAGTCCAGCCTGACAAAGAAGGAGCCACCTCCTGGTGAGTCTGTGGGTGATGCGCAGCCCAGGCGGGCCGTTACCCTGGTGATGCGCAGCCCAGGCGGGCCGTTACCCTGGTGATGCGCAGCCCAGGCGGGCCGTGGATCTGTGGGCTGCTGTAAAGCGGAGGAGGTAAAAGGCACTCACTGTTTGAATGGTTCTCATTGCAGCTCCAGTGAACCCCAAGGCTGCCATGAAATCAAAGATTGTTGCTGAATTCGCTGTAAGTGTCTATGCAGCATCTGAGGTCGTTTGTCTACAGGCACATTTGACTGCTTGAGGCTTGAGCTCCAACACTTAGACCAGCTTTTTCTCCCTCAGCCCCAAGCATTTATAGAGCAGCTGTCCAGATACAAGCAGTCTGTGGAGGAAGCTGACCTTAAGGAGAAGCAGCTGTCCGCCCTCCGGGTCGATGTCTGCAGCACGGAAGCCCTTAAGAGGCTCAAAGGTGACATGTTGACTTTGGTTGGCGTTCAGTGGGGCTTCTTCCTCGTTGACTTACTGATGGGTAAGGCCGTCTTAGCCCCACTTCTCCTGGAATTCACCAGCAATCTTTTCCACTTTCTCTCAGATAAGGCTGGAGGTAAGAAGTTCTCAAAGGACTTTGAGGAAGGCAGCGGGAAGCTGCAGGAGTTCGTGAACTTCCTGGAACAGCAGGTGAAGGGAGGCCCCCCTCTGCTGGAGGCTTTGGGCAACGCTGATGTCTTCTACGAGATGCAGTACAAGGAAGTCAAGATCGTCGCAAATGTGAGTTGTGGGAAATTGCTCCCTTTCTTGATGTCTTGCTGAAGTTTCCACTTGGGATGATAACTAGACCATGTGACCTTTTTCAAACGCTCCTGTCTGCTTCTCTCACAGGCATACAAGACCTTTGCCAACCGTGTGTCTAACTTGAAGCGCAAGCTTGATGCCCTTAAGGCAGCCCTCCCCGACCCTGATGACTCCCCCATCCCCTCCCCCTCTGAGGACGCTCCATCCCCAACGGGATCCGAGTCCCCGTTTCACGGCATGGGGGTTGGGGGTGCCAGGGGAGACGCATCGGGGAACATGGTCGGCATTATGGAGGTTGACGGCAGAGCCGTGGATGACAGGCGGGACGCAGCCTTCGGCCTGGGGGACGCAGCCGGTCCCAAGACCTCTCCCAGCAGCTCCCACGGCCAGATGCATGGGCACGGGGAGGGGGACAACAGAGATGTGGAGGACATGGAGCTCTCAGAAGGGGAGGAGGCTGACGGCACCAGCATCATAGGTTAGGAGTGACTAATGCAGTGTACAACAAGCAGGCTACTGGTTAATGACTGACTTGCCTTATTTCTGCTTAGTTGAATAGCACTACTGGGTAGTTTTGGCCGTCAGTTGGTGGTCATTCATCGCATCGGTTTCCAACTTTTCAGATACTGACCTGAACATCTTCCAGGATTTGAGCTCTTCACTTGGCATTTAGATGCACTAATCATTATCCTACCTGTCTGTGTTGAGGCAGGTGCAGATGTAATGGGAGAGAGGCCAGAGTAGAATGAGGTTTTTGCTCATTCAGAAGCACCCCTCGTGTCCTGAGCGTGTCGCCTCATGTCCCCACAGTGGAAGAGCGCAGAGAAAAGCCAGCCCCTGCTGCTGCTCCCAAGCCAGCCCCTGCTGCTCCTGCTGCTCCTGCTGCTCCACCCCCGCGACTCTCAGAGGAGCCTCCTTCAAAAAAGCCTGCACCACCCACCACCCCCACCCCCAGCACCCCTGGGACCCCGGCGACCCCCCTGCCAGTCAACCTGGCCAACGTAGACCTGGGCAAGATCAGCTCTATCCTCAGCAGCCTCACGTCAGTGATGAAGAACACTGGTGAGAGTGCCGTGATCTTATGGCCTTCTGGTGGCAGCAAGGAGCCTCAGTGTGCAAGCTGTGTTTGTGGCTGCTGCCGAGGGCTTTACTAACCTGCCAGCGTCCGCTCCTCTCCTGATTTCAGGCGTCAGCCCAGTGTCCCGCCCCTCCCCGGGAACACCCACCACCCCGTCGGCTCAGGGCTCAGCGGTGAAGCCTGGCACGCCGTCCCCTGGCGGAGCGCCCGCCCCGAACCCGCTGGCCAGCATCCTGTCCCGTGTGGACATCACCCCTGAAGGCATCCTGAGCGCCCTGTCTAAGAGCCAGGGGCCGACCGCTGGGCTGCAGGGTGAGTGTCGCCTCCTTCCTTGGCTGTCCTGTCAGAGACAGATGAATAATCTCGCTGTAGTTTGTAACCATGCATCCCGAGCTTCTCTACATCCTCATCCAGCACTCGTCTCGTTGAGGATCCCGGAGTGTGAATCGCTGTGACACCCCCCCCCCTTTGTCTTTAGGTCTGTCTTCCCTTTTGCACAGTGTGGCTGGAAACTCCTCTTCCGTGACGGCGAATGCGGCAAAGGAACGGGCCTCAAATCCCGCCACTCCGGTGCCCGCACGGGGCCACACACATGCCTCCCCTGAGCCTTCCTCCTCATCCTCAGCGGTGCCAGTGGGGAAGATCTCTACTGTGCCCAGCGCACCTAAACCCAAACCGCCATCAGGCAACAACTATAAGCGGGAGGTGGACAGGGAGCTGGAGAGGGAGTCCTCTTCCTCGGTCTCCTCCTCTTCCTCTCCCTCTAGTTTAGAATCAAAAATTCATAAATTTCTCCAGGGAAACCCAGGGTTCAGTGCCATCAACCTGGGTATCCCTATCCTGGGCAGCGGCCCGGGGGGCAGCAGCGACAGCCCCTCGCTGGGATCGGAGAACGTGGACGGGACGCCCGTTCGCGATGAGACGGGGGGCACCCCCACCCAGGATGAGATCATGGACAAACCCGGCTCGGAGTCCCTCGCACTCCTGACGGAGGCCAGCTCTCTCGGGGGTATAAAGAAGCTTCCGGCATCTGCAGGCCATGACCTCTCCCCCACCGCCTACCGCACTGACTCCTGGGATGTGGTCATCTCGCCCAAGGCCGTCTTCAGCCAAGCGGATGGCGACGGGGATTATCGTTCCTCCCGGTACCCTGGGTACGGCCTGGAGAAGAAGGTGTCCAAGTCAGTCTTGAAGCTGAAGGGAGAGGATGCGCTGAAGAAGAGGACCTCCAGCTCCATGTCTGGCTCAGCTCTGATCCCAGCCGCCCAGGACCCGAAGCCTGGTCACATCAAAGGCAGAAAGGATGGTTACGGTGGCGCCCCTGGCCCGGGCAAGCCCGGCTTCTACGATGGCCTAGGTGAAAGGAGGGGCTCGACCTCCAAGGAGCCTCTCCATCAGCACTCTGTCCCCCCTGTGGAGCGCGTGAAGAATGCAGCGCCCCGGAAGATGGGCAGTGGCACAGAGGAAGGGGGCAGCGAGCAGCGGGAGCACGGGGATGGCAGGAAGGAGGACGCGATTGGGGGCACCCCGCCCAGCAGCGAGGCCGAGGGTGCACACTACCACCGCATCGAGACCGTGGTCTCCTCCACCTGTGGCGAGGGCGCTCCCATCGAGACTCTGGGTTACAGTAACCGGCGAATGTCGGGCGAGAGGATCCAGACCGTGGAGAGCATCCGTGTGATCGGCCGGGGCTCCCGGCCCCATGGCCGAGGGGGCGGAGCCGGGCCGAGGCCAGGCGGGGGCGGCTGGTATGACGAGGCATACATGGAGGGGCCCCTGCCTCCCATCATTGCCCCTCCCTCTCTTGGCCTTCCGCCCCACCCCAGTACCCCTGCCTTGTCCACGCCGGGCGGTTCTGATGACCTGAGTTTGGGCTCGTCCGCTTTGCCTCCGCCCCCACATCTCCTGCCTCCCCATCCCCACCTTGCTCCAGGGCAGTTCCAGTTTGAGGAAAGGCCAATCCTGCCTTTCCCTGGTGAAGACCCCCATTCCCGCCCCCTGCCCCACCAGCATCCCCCCCCCACTTCCTTCTTCAGCTCCCCTCCG
>JAAGVU020000129.1:1440874-1451731 GCA_011763525.2 Mormyrus iriodes
TCTTTTCCCCCTCCTTCGTCCCCCCCCCCCCTCCTCCCCCCCCCCCTCTCCCCGGCGCTTTCCCCCCCCCCCCCCCCCCCCCCCCCACTTCCCCATTCGCTATTTTCTCTTTCAACCTGTCTGATTTATTTTTTCCTCTTTTCAACTTCTCAGAAATAAACTCCGTTTCCGTTATAACACAAGCGTACAGCCTGGACTCTGCAAAATAAAGGCTTTGACAATTAAACTGCTTGTAACTGGGGGGAGGGGTACGTGTAACTCCAAGACTCACAATGGCTTCTTTTAAAGCCCATATTGGAAATCTGGAGGAGACTGTGGGATAGGATTTCTTTACTGATTGTAAAGCTGCTTCCTGTGAACCTACCAGCCATGTTCCTTTTCCCCTGGTTTTATATCTGCTCCTGCCCTCAGTCCCCCCGTATCTGAAACAGTCTGATGTGTTCTGGGTATTTTAGAGGGATTAACTGTGGTGATTCTGTCCACAGGTCTTTACATATGAATGATTATGTATGAACAGCTGAGCTTTCACATTGCATGTGCAGACTTTTACCAGACAATGCCGAGCGTGTGGAAGACACCAGATGTCCTGTACATTTTTTGCAGTTATGATTAAAACAGGCCACAACCTAGACTCCTGTGGCATAGCTCCAAGCGTCTTTAGGTTTGCTGTAATTCTGTAATCCTTACCAGCTCGAAATTCTTCACATGAGCCATTAGATTACCCATCATCACTGAGAATTTTTAAGGTCTTAAAGGTTTTAATTGTAATAAGTTGCGATGAAAACTTAAAATGCATACATTTTAAATCGGCCACAATTTTTTGGTGAAGTGTGGTAGGTGGGCTCATGTTTGAAATGGAATGCATATTTGGTTGCTATAGAAGCTAATGTAGGATGGTTGTGTAAACATGCACATACAAACACTAAATTAAAATCCCACCAAAACAAATTTCCACCAAACAGTCCAGAAAGTGTATTACTGGTCTTCTGTGTAAACTGGGCACTCAATTCTAGGCCTTGGGCGTAAATGTGTTTTATTAAATTTCTCAATCCGTTGTGAACATTGATTTATGTTGCCTGTGGAATAAATGAGTGAATGGGCTTTGTAGCGAGAGGCACGGGGGCCTCGCTGGTGCGCCGTTGCCCTCCGGGTCCCCGGTGTGCTGCTCCTAGATGGCAGTAGCCCGTCTGCATGCCGTGTGCCGCGGATTAGCCAGCAGCAGCCCTCATTCGGCTCCTCTGCCTGTTCTTACTGTATGATCACGAAGCGAATGACTGAAAGGTTATTGCGGTTAAACTTAGACGTGTCGGTCACGATAGAGCTCAGGGTTTACGAGTGACATTAAGAAGGCAGTAATGGCCACTTAGAAAAGCGTGGGCTTGTACAATTTTCTAAACTAGTAAGCTTGTCCTCCATAATCAGTTCCAAATATTTGTATATAACTGTTAGATACGAATGCATTTCTAATATAAAATCGGCATCATTTTAATGTTATTTTGCAGTAGGGGTGTGTTAATGGCATTTTCCGAAAGCGTCACTCATTGAACGATTATCAGTCTCGGGTTAATAGGTGTTTCCAAAGCGGAGCGGGCAGCCTCCAGCGGGGCTTCGCTCCGGCTCTGCGGCTCCCCGTGCGGGGCTGGTCGGCCGTGGTCTTGGTCAGTGACGCCTGACTCTTCTGGGTTGTCTGCTTTATTATTTATCATTTATTGTGCTGCGCTCGATAGCTGCGCGTTAGTGGAATCAGTGGCGACCGTACCTTAATATGCGGCTTTATTATTTAAGCAGAAAGCTTAATATTTGTGCCACTGTTTCCAAATAAAACTGCTGCTAATACCGAGCTACCTCACTGCATTGATATCGCGGACAGCTCTGCTGCAGCCAAATGCAAAGTGTGCTGTAAAATGAGTAAAGATTGGGATCCCATAAGCGGTAGTGCGACAGCCTGGCATCAAAAGCAATGCGTATAGTGTGTTACATTTTTATATGAATGTGTATAAGGGATCTGACAATTAGCCACGGAGATTATTAGTTGTCCTGTAGCCTAGGGCAACGTTGCTACTAGTTTGCTCTTGGCAGATTGCAGCAGTCTAACGGGTTACACTGCAATGCAAACAGGCACGGATAATACATGCCGAATAGATAAGACCATAACCTAATCGTTCTGCGCACTGTAGTCGTCCATGTGTGATGTGTACGTTACCCTTGAATATTTACCTCAATAAAGCTTAGTAAAAGACACCAGTGGCGTGCGTGTAGCGGCAGAAAGAGACATCTGCAGGAATCTACTGTAGCTAACGGATCCGCTGCTTGTCGTTCGGCAGCGCGACATGCACTCGCCCTCTGGCGGCCCCGTGTCTGCCTCGCCGCTGCTGTCACACACGCGCCGAGCCCCGCGGTGACAGCAGCGCGCCGGGGCCTGCCCCCGCCGACAGGCGCCGCGCGTACAGGCGCTTGCAGTTGCTCCGCAAATCCGCGAGGATATCCCGGGGGCGCGTGAGGTGCCGCGCAGCCTGGGTTCCGCCCACCCGCGCGCAGCCAATCGGCTGGCGCCTGCGTCTCGCGCCTGCGATTCCGGTGTCATGGCGGCTCGCTAGTGAGGAGACGGGGAGAAGTGCCGAGTGGCTGGTGTGGCTCTGCCGGTGCGAGTGCCGCGGTCGGGATGCTGCGTCTTACCTCCAGGGGCTGCTCTCTGTATCGGACTAAGACGTTTCCGCTTCTTTGGTCCTGCGGGCGGTATTGTAAGGTAGCGTTATTACTCGCACGAGTTTATTACCCACCTCAGTTAGGTCCTTTTGTGTGTCTCTCTGTCATAACTTGAGAGCTGCTCTGACATAATTGACCTTTGGTTTAGTGAATAGTTAATAAGCTCACCCTGGTAACCAGTGTCAGCCGTGGTGTGAGAAGCTGGGATGAGCTTGTTGTGAAGCCACGTGCGTGTTAAATATGCAGTAAACGGAATGTCTTGATACTGCTTAATGCTTAATACATACGGTGTCTTAATACTACTGATAATTAAGTTTGTATTTTGACAGTGTTGTCGGCGTAATCATACAGTTTAATGTGTATGATGTCATTCTTATTGAACAGAAAGGTTCACCATAACGAGTAAGTCTGTGAGGGTGGATTCACAATAGTAATGTAATTGACCTGGTTGTTTGATTAAAACTTTTCTTTGCATAATGTTGTCTCACTTCCTCTCCTCCCTTCCACCTTTGCTCACTCCTTCCTCGCCCTCAGTCAGTACAGCCTGGGTTACTGGAACGTGTGCGGCGGTTTGAGGCCCTCCAGGAGAGCCAGGAGGACAGACTGGCGGGAGAAAAGGGAGAGGGTCTCTGTGTCCAGCTGTCAGATGGCAGCGCTGTCAAGGGGACGGCCGGAGTCACGACACCCCTGCTGGTTGCCCAGAAAGCACGGTATTACCCCAGAGACACAGCAGTAAAATGGCTCCATAACTGCTCACCGGCCTGAAGTTTTGCTGCTTCAGGGTTACCCCCTTCAGACAGCCTTTTTTGATATGCTTCTCCTGGATTTTTATCTTCTTTTAAATTGTTTGATTGATTGTTTATTGGCCAGTGGGTAGCGAGATGGTTAAGGGCAGTTATACCCAGAAATTCCACTCCAGTAAAAATGGATGAGGTCGGCAGTTGGGGCAAGAATTTTCAGATCGGATGGTTTGATTTTTTTTTTTTCCGCCCCACAGGCTCATGGTTGGTCATTTTCCCCCATCTGTGTCTTAACAGGGTAAAGGATGCTGTGGTTGGCAGGGTGAATGGAGAACTCTGGGAACTGCATCGCCCCCTGGAGGGAGACTGCGAACTGCATCTGCTCAGCTATGACAGTGCCGAGGGTCAGCAGGTAAGCAGCCCTGTGCCGAGGCCAGTCTCAATGCCTCCCCTGGGGGCACGTGGAGGGAAAAAGGGCTGCAAAACATCGACCGTGGGACACAGTCCCACCTCCTAAAGCTGCAGTGTGAGAATTCTCCTGCTGTTAGTACCTTAAAATATCCATCCATCCATCTATCCAGCGGTTTGAGGCTGGTCAGGCCGTCGGGGGCTTTCACATACCGTAACATTGGTTTTTTTTTTTTCTAAATGTCTCCAGCCCCCCCCCCCCCCAAACTACACTATTGTAGAGAATTGTAGGGCCTCTGCTAATTGCTATCATTTTTATGGCAGTTTCCCTCGCTATTTGGGCAGAAGGTGGCGCTGTGCCCACTGGCACTAAATGTTGCGTCTCCTACCGTTGTCTTCACGTCTGCCCCCCCGCCCCATGACGCCAGGGCTGCCTTGGGTATCGGGATCGTTTCTGGGTTCTTCTAGCTTATTAATTGGCCACTTCATTAGTATTTGAAATTGCCGTGGGGGGCTTGTGACATCGCTGGTGCAGTATTTATGTTCCCTCTGCAGTGATGTGCTTATGGTGTCTCTAAATGAGATGTTTTCCTTTTTATTCCCTACTGCAGTGTAATCATTTTGCTTGGTTCCTGCAGATGACAGAAGTTTGGTCTCCCCCTCCTGCTGACTTACAGTGGCTGGGTGATTAACCCCGTGTTTTCCGGCCCCATCCGGTTCCCAGGTGCTGTGGCGTTCCGGAGCGTGTGTCCTGGCAGCAGTGCTGGAGCAGCTCTGTGGGGCGGCAGTGTGTTGGGAGGGCATGTCTGAGACCAGCTTCTACTGTGACTACCAGATAGCAGATGGGTAAGCGACACCCCACCGATTTTGGTGCTGGAGTCACACTTGGGATGTGGAGCATGTGCAGGGTCAAGCAGGCGAGACTCAAATCCTCCGTTCATGGTCAGCCTACCACCTCATCACTTTCTGTAGTACTGAGTGGTCCAGATCGCTCTGGCAAACTGGTGAGTGGCCGCTGGTAGCTGTTACTTTCCTCAGCCATTATTTATAAGTTGTAAACAAGGCTTATGGTAGAAAGCAGATATTTCTGACTGCAACCTTGGGCCTATTTTAGGAAGCATAGGACACAGGGTGGGACATGCGTGCACACACACACACACACACACACACACACACACACACACACTTTTCTGTGTGTGTTATCATTGTGGGGACCAGATGTCTCCATAATTTGATAAAAACATATACGTTGTGGGGACCATTTATTCGGTCTTCACAAGGGGAACCTCAATTTTATAAAAATCTGTGAGTGCAATCACAAAACTAAAAATGCCAAAAATCTCGTATTTTGTTTGCTTACACATGGTTAAGGTTAAGGCTGGGTGGGGGTTAAGGTTACGGTTATGGTTAAGGTTAAGGCAGGGTGGGGGTTAAGGTTATGGTTAAGGTTAAGGCACGCACACACACACACTCCCTATCCTGGCTCTGGGCTGCTTCTCCTGGTTGTCTCTCACACTGGGCGGCTGAGACACACAGACGTGCCCTCTTTGCCCTCTCTCGCTCAGCCTCCTTCCTCTGGATGAAGTGGCAGAGAAATGCCGCCGTATGGCTGCCCTCCGGCTCCCCCTCATCAAACTGCAGCTCAGCAGCACTCAGCTGAAGGAGCTTTTTAAGGTACTGATGACTTCATGCTTTCCTTTGTCTCTGTGCAAGTGCCCTGTCTGACCCTCCATGCTGCCAGCCTGCTGGATCGGTCATCAGTATCGTGTCGGTGTCTGTGTGTAAGAGGGGGTCAGTTACATAACCCCCCAGTCCCGGCATCCAGCTCTACAAGACATTGCTGGAACTCCCACAAGTCGCCTATCCACAGCCTGAATCCATCCATGGCCGCCTTTGCCAGTTGGACTGATGCTGCGATCAAACCACAAGATGGCAGCATTGCTGTAGTTTTTTTTTTTTTTTCTTTTTTTCTCCTCCAGCAACCGCTGGCAAACATTTCAGTGGTACTTCCTGCCAAACCGAGTGTCTGGGTATGAGTCTGACTCCAGAGCGGCATCATACACCCCGACTCTGCACTCGGTTTCTTCTTCCCTTGTGCTCTCGATCATACAAACTAACATTGTGTATGTTGGCTCATGCAGGACAGCACACAGAGGCTGCGGCTGATTGAAGAGCGGCTAACCAGTCCAACTGTGACCGTCTACAGGTCTGTCCCACAATGCACTGCTTCGCATTTCGCTTAGCTAGAGTATCGCTGCATGTCCCCTTAATTTGCTTTCACTTCTGCTGGTGAACCACAACTAAAACAGAGCCCTGCTATCCAAAGCACTCCCAGGCTGTTGCCTTTCCATACTCTGAGTGAGAGTCCACTGCCCCGGTAGTAATGTGAGACTGGCTGGTGGCAAAGGACACCTGAAGGTTGTTGGTTCAAGTTCCAGATATCCTAGATTGCTCTGTACAGAAAGTCCCCACATGTTGCCTGGAAACGGTCACTAAACAATCTTTTAGACCTCAGTTTCATTTCCCAGTCAGGAATTCATGCTTCTTATAAAATATTTAGCAAAAAAAGAACAAATTGTCTGCTTATTGTGCAGTGGGAGGTTCCGGAAACATCTGGAAAGGTATGAACTTATGTAACATTCCTGTTCCAGGAGTACTTTCGACAGACTATAACGAGGGATACTCGAGTTTTAAAAAGTGATCTGTAACTCTAGAAGATGAAGCTGGTAAACAAGCTACCTAGCAGAGCTTTGTGTGATGTTCTGAGGTGATAAGTTGTAGTAAACAGTTGGTCACAAGGAGATACGCGTGTGTGTGTGTGTGTGCGCGTGCGTGCGCGTGCGTGTGTGCGTGTGCGTGTGTGTATGTCACCTACACCTTTGGTGGCTCTGGCCTCCTGGCAGATTCCCTCCCTTTCCAGCTGTCCGGTACCTTCCGCTGCCTTGTTGACCTGGTTGATTCGCAGCCTTCTGATCATGTGACCTGTCTCTGGCCCGTTACCGTAGGTGTGCTGATACTGTGGGGCTTTGCACTGGGCCTCTGCTCCCTCACACCGGCTACCTGAAGCTCTTTAAGCTGCTGCAGGTGAGTCAGGGACACGGCCGTGCGCACGGCGCCTCAGGAAGCTTTGCACGGGGATTCACATCAGTGCCTGACGGCCCCCCCAGGTATCAGCAGTGGCCATGGAAAGCCCACCCCTTGGTGGCGTGTCCAGGGTGCTGGGGGTGTCCTTCCCGGGTCACAGAGAGAAGGAGGAGTGGGAAAGGGAGCTGGAGGAAGCCCGCCGCCGGGACCACCGGCGCATTGGCAGGGTGAGGGGGCGTTGCCATGGCGACCGTCACTACGTTACCGCCTGTTCGTCTCCGCCTGACACTGGGTCTCGCAGGACCAGGAGCTGTTCTTCTTCAACGACATCAGTCCCGGTAGCTGCTTCTTCTTCCCGAAGGGAGCTCACATCTACAACACGCTCACGGACTTTATTAAGGTACCGGAGGCCCGCACAGGCATGTATGTGCTCACGGAATCTCAGCTAGCATCTCTCAGCTTTCTGTGACTTTGTGTCCCCTTCTTCCTTCCTTCCTTCCTTCCTTCCTCATCCCTCTCCTCCTTCCTGCCCCTCCCTTTGCCCTCCCTTTGCCCCACTTGCACCTGTCTTCCTCCCTGCTTAGAGTGAGTACCGGAGGCGTGGCTTCAGCGAGGTCATGACCCCTACCCTGTACAGCACGGCCTTGTGGGAGCGCTCTGGCCACTGGGAGCACTACAGCGAGAACATGTTCTTGGTGCAGTGCCCCCCTCACACCTACGCCCTCAAGCCAATGAACTGTCCTGCCCACTGGTGAGCACCGGCTGGGCTTGCGGGTTCAGTCTGTGTCACCGTGGTACCCGAGCGGAATGTCCTGATGCCATTGTTAAAATGCCCCCCCCCACCAGCGTCATGTTCGAGCAGCGGGTTCGCTCCTGGCGGGAGCTGCCCTTACGCTGGGCCGACTTCGGCGCACTACATCGCAACGAGCACTCGGGGTCGCTCTCAGGTTTGACCAGGGTGCGGCGCTTCTGCCAGGATGACGCCCACATCTTCTGCACCCCCGCGCAGGTACGCCCTTCGTCTCTTTCGCGGCCAGCACCTGTGTTTGTTTAGGAGCGGGGGTGAGGACAGCAGGGGCTGGCTGGGGAAGCTTGCTGCCTTCATCCATTTCATTATTCCAGTAGCCGGAAGTGGGCCGTGAAATCCGTGTGGTCTCGGCCATTCACGTCATTCTCAGGGATAATCTTCCTGGGGTGTCACTCAACAGCAGACAGCCACCTTGAGAAGTTCCACCCTCCCCATTCTGTCCTCTTGTCATAGAAGTTTAACCAGCCCATCCCCTTTCCCTTTGTCTGACGACACCCGTCGCTCAGGTTGGTTCTGTGTTTTCGGGACAGCCGCAGGAGCCTCTGGAACCATCTCGCCCGATTTGTCAGCTGTCCCCCCCCCCCGCCCCGGTGTGTGCTTGGGAGCATTCTGGGGAGGGCAGTAGGTAGTGTGCTCTCCAAGCTGCAGAATGTTGCTGTTGGACCTTCGTTCAGGCTTCAGTAAACCCTGGCCTGCTGCTTCTCCAGCTGGTTAAATAGCTGAGGTGTGATTTTAGGCTGTGGCTGTTGTTTACTCGGGAAATGGCCCCTAAACATGCCCCCTGTGCTGCTTGCCTGTCTTGTCATTCATGCTTATCATGTCGGCAGCTGGAGGGCGAGATCACTTCCTGTCTGGAGTTTGTGCGCAGTGTCTACACCGTGTTTGGCTTCTCCTTCCACTGCCTGCTGTCCACGCGGCCCCCGTCCTTCCTGGGAGACGCCTCGCTGTGGGACAGTGCCGAGCAGGTGAGACCACACACCCCCCCCCATTCCAGTGCCCGACATGTCTCAGCGGGTCGGGGCGTGCCTTCCTCAGCACCACGTCGTCCTAAGAGATTCCCAAGTGAGAATGAAGAGCCCCCCCCAGCTGCTGCATACAGAACAGTGACCCCCCCGACCCTCCCTTTGTCTCTCTCTCTTTTCTTTTGGGGGCCCCAGCAACTGGAGAAAAGCTTGCAGCAGTTTGGGGAGCCCTGGGAGGTGAACCCTGGGGATGGGGCCTTCTACGGGCCCAAGGTGAGGGGGAGGGGGGTGAGGCGTAGTTACTGAGGTGGGGGGAGGTGTTGTGGGAATGGCTGCTATGGGTTAGGGGAGACCCGCCCATCAGCATCTACGTCATCTGCTGGCCCAGGTCGACATCCAGATCCGCGACGCCACTGGTCGGCAGCACCAGTGCGCCACCATCCAGTTGGACTTCCAGCTGCCAATCAGGTTCCAGCTGCAGTATGCGAGGTCAGTGTGTGAGAGCGGTGCTGCCGGCGTCACTGTGCCGGTGGGGGTCCTGCTGTTTAATGAGAGCCACGGGGGGGGGCGGGTGTCTTCAGCGCAGACGGAGAGATGTGCCGGCCAGTACTGATCCACAGAGCCATACTGGGCTCCCTGGAGCGCATGATCGCCATCCTGGCCGAGCACTTCGGGGGGCGATGGTGAGTCGCTGTCAGGCAGGCTTGTCAGTCTGTGTGTGTGTGACCCCCCCGCAAGCCGCTCCCCTGTAACACGGGTCTCCTCTCCCCTCGCCCTGCTCCCCGTCACCCCCTTCAGGCCCTTGTGGCTCTCCCCAGCGCAGGTTATGGTGTTACCGGTGGGGAGTCGCGTGGAGGAGTACGCGCAGCAGGTCAGCGATCGGACGGAGGCCGTCTCTCTCTCTTTCTATCTCCTCTCTCTCTCTATGAGCCGTGCTCATACTCTGTCCTGGTCTCCTTAAGGTGGTGAGGAGGTTCCATGAATCTGGCTTCATTGCCGACGTGGATGGTGACCACGGGGCCACGTTAAATAAGAAGATCCGCTCCGCCCAGCTTGCCCAGTACAACTACATACTAGGTGAGGGGGGGTGGCAGATGCAGTCCCGAGGTGGGGGGGGCAGATGCAGTCCCTAGGTGGGGGGCGGGGGCGGATGCAGTCCCTTGGCAGCACATGTTCTGTTCCACATGCCCCCACGTGTTTCCTCCGTCTTTCTTCCCTGGGTGGCCATCAGTGGTGGGGGAGAAGGAGGCCGCAAGCGGGACGGCGAGCGTGCGGACCCGGGGCGGCCTGCAGCTGGGCCAAAGGGCCGTGGACGAGGTGTTGGGGGCACTGGCGGAGATGAGGGAGTCCAGGAGCAACCAGGATGACTTTTGAAGGAAAAGGACTGGTGCGGCGCCCCCAGCCAACCAAGGATGCTCCCAGCAAGCCAAGGACACCCCCCCCCATTCTGCTGTATCGATTTTTATAATAAAGTATTTAAACTAGCTGCTCTGCTTTGACGTTATAAATATCTGCCGTTGGTTTTCAATGAGACGTGAACAAACTGTCTCTGACAGACAATAATTAAGCCTGTTTTTGTCTTTAATTACTTTGAACAGCTTAGCTATGTCTTTGTGGAGCCCAATGGGCACCTTGTTTGTGTTGCTGCCTTATCATACAGCAGGTAGCTTTATGGGGAATGCCCTGGGGGGGCGGGGTGTTTTTAATGGAAACGGAAAAGCACATCGCAGCCCAGGAATTAGATTACCCCCACCCAGGCCTGGGGGAGCGATGCAGTGGACAGGATGTGAGTCACTGTGACCCAGGCTGGGGCAGTTTGTGTTTTGGGGAGGGGGGGTGCCATTAAAAAGCTGGTGGGGCAGCTGTAAACTTTCAGAGACCCAGCTGGAGGCGATGGGAAGGAGGGGTGACGATGGGCTCAGCAATCAGCTGCGACAAGTCAGATCAGCCCCCAGCGTTCAGGAGGACTGTGGCAGCAGAGTATACCTGTGCGCTCATCTACAGGACAATGCAGATTCATGGATAAAGGGTCACATAAAGATAAGAGCTGCTTCAAAAATGCCTCAGGCCCCCTAAATCACAAATGTACTAGAAGTGTGGAGACAGAGCTGTTTCCTTCTGTCAAGCCCTATGAGCGAAGCTCTGAGTA
>JAAGVU020000129.1:1453779-1465011 GCA_011763525.2 Mormyrus iriodes
CTCTGTAGGTTGATAATTTTCATTTCCATCAAACAATGTGGCATCCTTTCCTTCCTGACACATTACCCAGTCCATATTAGTACTTGACTTATTTTTTTTCCCATTGAGATCTGATGTGTTTTTAAAGTGTTCCTTTAATTTTTTTGAGCAGTGTGTGTGTGTGTGTATATATATATATATATATATATAGATCCGACAGTGGATATGCATGCCAGGTCTTTTAACAATCGTTCAGCAAGATGACTCCCAGGACATATTCTTGGTACACTAAGAAAGCTGAAATCAGACCAAACTCTACATATTAAAGTAAACTCAAGAGGGATGCCAGCACATCAAATCTGTCTCCCAAGCAAAGCAAACCGCGTGTTTGGAAGAGAATAGCTGGCTCATTGCGAAAAGCAGAGCAGATGATCATCTCGGCAGCCCGCGCTCCAGCTGGGCGCGTACTGCCGGCCTGCCTCCCCGCCCCACGCCGGGCGGGCTCTCTCTCTCATGCAGGCGTGTCCTGGGCTCTTTTGCGGGACTCGGAGGGGGGGTCGTAAAGGAAGAAATCTCGTCAGGCTGCGTAGAATGTTTCCAGCATGGCTTACAGGAATGGAAACCTGGGTGGTAAATGAAGCATAGGGGTATTTTTTTCGCCCATTTGGAATGGACAGTTTGGTATGGGGCAGGTAGCATCCTGCCCTCCTTGCTTTTCCCCCCTCAGCCGTCCTGCCTTCCAGCTAGACGCCGTACGCCTGGTCCACCCTGCTCTGCGCATCACTGCAGCGTCCTTTCCGGGCGCGCCTGCCGCCTTATTCCCAGATATCGTCTTATCCCCAGATGATTAGTGGGCTGTCCCCGAGAGACCTTTATGGGTTCTTTTCTGATCTAATTATACAAGTTTTCCTGTTGACCGATTAGCTGGAGCTTATCGGTGGCAAGAATCAAGCAAATGACCTCTGAAAATAACACCCGGAATGAGAAGTTTATCAGTTACTGATATGTTACTGAAACAAAGCTGATTTGTACTGCAGTACCGTGGCTTGAACGGGCTCCATTTTAGCGAACTGCATTAATGCGAAATTGCTGGAAAATAATGAGGCCATCAGTGGTGCGAAATATTTGACATCGCGCCTCCTAATCTGGTTCTCATTCCAGTAAGTGCTGGGAGACGTTCATGTTCAGGAGAACATGTCTGGTACCATCAACTCTGGACTCATAACCACTCATGGAAAGGAGAATTTATTGCCCCGTTTTGACTCAGTGAAAATCTCTTCCAGTCGGTTTATTTTTTTTCCCTGGAAATTTGAATGATTTCTGGGGCCGTGGTTACATTGCTGAGGAAAATAGGTTTAAAACCGCATAAATATTTTTGGATTTAGATAGCTCGAGTTCTGGACAACCTGATCTTATTGTTAGATGATAAACAACCACATATTTTAAGTATTCATACATGAGTTATATGTAATATAATAACCTGACATGACATTGTTAATTTCTTTTTGCATGTATGTCTTCCACAGCCCTGATGAGTTCAGGTACTTTGATCTCAGTCAACGGAAAGTTCATTGCATTAATAACAATCTCCAACAGCGTGTTTTCTTCTTCCTCCCCCTTTTTTTCTTGGAAAAAGTGCGCGAGATCAGTTTCTCAGCTCACACAAAGGATCAGTGTTTGTCCTCAGATTGCCGGTGCTTTCGTCTCTTTTACTGTTGTTTAGCCAACACAGTGACACAAATACGCTGAGCCGTGGGGCGAGGGTCCAGCTGTTCAAACGTGTAAAATGAACCACCGTAATCTGCGTTTCTCGCTTTAGATAAACGCGGCGACTTGAAAGAAAAACGCCAACGACTCGGCGACAGTTTAGAGGCAGGGGGCGCTATAGAGCGAGAGCTGTTTATAGGTCTTGTATGTCCGGACCTGGCTTTAGGGACATGATGTCATTCACCGCGTCCATCAGACTGAAGCTGCAGGGATTTGGGCGAATAATCATAGGCTACATACCCGAATTAGCTAAATTATTCAAAATTGATTGCATGTCAAATTTCAACACATTTCTATTGGCATTTCTCGTTTGTACCGAATTCCAAATGGGGATTTATTAACGGTGACATTACAACTTACTATGAAAAGGAATGCCTGCATGGTGAAATGTGCGCTTATTGCTGTTTTTATTTATTCGATGAGCTCGAGCATGACCTTTTTTCCTTTCTGAAATATAAAGCGAACGGTGCGGATGCGCCCTGGGCGCGCTTCCCCGCCGGCGACGCCGAGGCCTCCTTCGCGGTTTCTGCGTTTCTGGATCTTGCTCATGGGCCCTTTCCGAGTTTAACGCCCTCAAGTAGTTTATTTCCGTGGAGCATTTAAATGAGTGCCTACTAATATTCTCTGACAGTCATGAAGATTTATGTTTGTTCTGTATTTGGATAAAACCGTAGCGTTCCGGTTCGTTGTGCTTTTAGAAAATGATGACACCTTCCCACAGTCCACACCCAGGGTAGACTAGTATTATTTTTAATTTTAATTCATAGTTTTTTTTTCCTTCACCCAATGTGGGGTAGCTTGATATATTAGACTAGACTGGATCATATTACAGCTCAGTGAACTGACCGCGCTAGACCATGTGAAATCAAGGTATTGTACGCCGTTAATTGGAGCTGATTCATTAGACAGCCAACCGGCCTCAGCCATAGAATGGCCGCGCCGTCCACATCAGTACGTCCCTCTCTCCCTGCACCTCCGCTGTAGTCCTTCCTCTGTCACTAATTAAAACCCAAATAGCTCTATTGGCATGACAGAATCATTTACTGCTTAAGCTCACACGGCTATACACCGAAGAAGGCTAATGCTTGGGGTGTTCAACGTGTGAAGTATGAGGGTAACAAAGTGAAATTGCCCAGTTTGTATTTGTTATTCCCGCGCTGAGAAGCAGCAGCCCCATCTTCTTACACGCACTGGATCCACCATCCCGCCCCCGTCTGGGTCGCTGTACCACCTAATCCTGCACTCTTCCTTTTCACTTACACGCGTACGAACATGCACTATCCCCATCGGCAACAATATCAATGTGATTCGGGCAAATATTGACTTTATCTGCCCCTTTAATAGCCCTCCCCACACCGAGTCCCCTGCATGGTCGTGGCATTACAAGTAAACTGGACGCATTTTACATTTTTGTATGTCGAGTTTCAGGAGACTTTATCTACTCTGCCTTCCTGTTAGGCTTATTTCGTTTTAATCTGGCGCGTTTCCATCGTTTTTAAACGATGCAAAACAGGAGTGGTGAAATAATAGCCCCTGACTAGGGAACTGCCACGACCTGTTATGAAATTAGTCACTGCAGAGATGCGATACGAATAGCAAACTGCTCATGTGGACAAATAGGACAGTAAACCGCCTGTATTCACACAGCTAATCACAGCCCTAAGCTGCGGCTGTAGAAACCACGCGAAAACAGGCTGGTTAAGGGAATCTGGTCCGCGCCGCCGCAAAAATGACCCAAAGTCTCTAATCCACGACCCGCTGGGGTTCGAGACTATTTATTCTGGCATGTTGGGTACAATGATTACGTGAGTCTGTTTCTTTTAGGAAATATCTCTGAATGTGTTAATGCTGCGGCTATATCAGAGCTGCTTTATTTAGCCTTTATATTTGATACTCATGGCTGAGAATAGTTTAAACGTAGTATCAGTTCTGGATTTAAATTAGCTTTTTTATACTTGACTCAACGAAGGGGGAGTTTATAGGGAGGAAACCACAGTATAGGGATAGGAGATGATGCGGGTATTTATATAAAAATGGTAGCGCGTGTGTAATCCTCTGAACCTGCTCTGGACAAGTGGCTGAAGGATGTATGCATGGATGGATGGATTCTATCTGCAGATATAAGTATCTACATGGAATTACCACCAACTGGGAAACTATTTTAGAGAGTCGTTATATTAGCGGAAAAATCCTCAGAGCCTGTCAACTTGGTCAGTGTTACAAGAGGCTGTTAGGCCACAAAAATTAATGATAATAATCTATATCAGTTCCTGCAAATTTCAAATCCACGCAACAGCGAACCCATACGCAGTATCTCAGTATCTCACTCTTGCTTAGCCTAGGAAAGGGTTCCTTCTGTATAAGCAGCCGCGTATGATACAGTAGTGATGCCGCCGGTTTCGCTCTCGCCTCGCATCTCCAGCCTTAGCAGCTGTAATCCTGCGGTAATGCTGCTCCGTGTCTGTGCGCTTCGCGTGGTCTCCCTGCACAGCGCAGGTTTCTCCTGGATTGGCGCCCCCTGCAGGGTGCCCCTGCCCCCGTGCCCTGTGTGGCCCTGTACTGGGCAAAAGGGTATAGATGGTGGCTGGATATTGCAGTGGTCTGGTTGCACTGCGGAGCGTTTAGTCTTTTAACCTTGAGAAGTGTGCTGACTTTCATGCAAATTGTTCAATAGGCAAGTTAGTGAACAGCTCGTTTTTACTGAGATCATTTTTGTATGACTAGTACATATTGTTACACAACATAAGTTCTATGTAGCTTATATTCAGTTTTGACCTCTTAATCTCAGAAAATATGCTGATCTGTTTTACTTAAAATGTCTATATTTATCCTGTTTTCGGTTAAGAGTGGCGTTTTTAATCTTGCTCCCGGTGGGGCGTTTCTAGATTGAGTCGCTTATCAAGATTCAGAATTGTATTGTGTTTTTTTTTCTTTTTTTGGGGGGTGGGGGGTGGGGGGGCGTTGGCAGTCCTGTTGGAGCGCGTAATCTTAATTTACCTAGTCGTTTGTCATGACACCAGACGCATATTGAAAATCTTTGAGTTTTTTTTTATTTGCATTTGAAGTTGAACTTTTCTCGTTTCTGCACTATGAAGTTGAGTTTTGACAGCGCCAAAAAGCGGCACCTTGTTCAGTTTTCAGCACGATATCGTTATAGCAGAAATGATCTCTGTGCATTTGCTTCAGCCGTTAACAGTAACACCCTCCTCGCCATCTGTGAGAAAATGCTGAGATCATTCTGAGGCGATGTGCCTCAGATACGTTCGGCTTTTCTGTAATTATTTAGGCCTTTATGACATAGCGGAGCAATCTTATGTCATTCTGGCAACAGTCCCGGACTATAGGTTATTGTGTATGTGTGTGTCATGGTACACACAGTGTTTGGGGGTGCCAGAGTTTGGTCTGAGTAATTTTTGATTCCCTTGTTTTTCCTTCAGCCCCACTCCGCGCTGGTAGACGTCACACCGATTTAAAACACGGATAAAAAGTTGTCGACAGGAGGAGAGAGGAAACGACAAGCCAGAGAATGTAGCTTTTGCGTAAACAGGGGGGGAGAGAAGTGGGTGACAGGGAGAGGGAGGGAGAGGACGGTGACGGCGACAGAGACGGGGTGGGAGGGGGTTAGGGAGGCAGGCAGGGAGGGAGAGGTGCACGCCAAAGAATCCCCTTCGTGGCGCACCAGCCTTTTCCTACAGTCAACTCGCACTTCTGCGGTCCACGAAAGAGACGGATCGGTGCAGGTCGGCGGATCCCCCATAAGCGGAGGGAAAAGCGGGAAAGGCCATCGGCCAAGTATGGGCAGCGGATCTGAGTGCAGGTAAGTGGGCTGAGAAGGACGGTGATCCGCCGCCTGCTCGGGGAAGCGCCGCAGCGCTCGCCGTCCCCCAGCGAGACTCGGCGTCCGGCGATCGCCGATAAAGCGGCTGGGATCCTAATCTGAGACGGATCGCTGAGATCGTCCGCAGACCTGCTTATAAGGCAGGCGGTGCTCATTCCACTTTATTACTCTCTCTTTGGTGCTACGTGGAAAGCCCCCCTTCCCGTGGAAGGTACGTTTACAGTTCATAAGTTTGCAAAGTTTCTTACGTTGTACAAAGTCCCAGTCGAGGCGGCCGGAGCAATGTGGGTAGGGGGTCCTCCCCGTAGCCCGAGCAGCTCTCTTCAGTCCTGCATCGTTTTAGCTCCTTTTCCGCTTTTAAGCTTTAATTGTGCGGTCGGATTTGCCCTGGTTTGCCTCCGTGCAGTCAGTGCGCTGCACTTTACCACAGTGCGGGGAGATTTGTGGTGGATGTTCGGGGTGTAAAAGCGCGGCGGTGCGTCCGTGTGTCGCAGCGCCAGCTGGGTGGGAAATGTTTCATTAAAATGCTTTACTCCTCACGGGCAGCAATAAGAAATTGCCATCGTCCTGGATGGTTTTTATGGGGTGTTTAAACACTGCAACTGGGAACCATCAGTAACGCCACGATGCTTTAAAAACGCATAATTTTTCAAGAACCTGGAGTCGGGGAATTGGCGTAAGTCGCTTCTTTGGGTTTAAAGATTAATGGTTAAGCCACTTTGGCGAGGGGAATGGTGGGGCTTTGACTTGGCTGGGGTTGGGGGAAAAGGGGGCTCTAATCCATCCCCTCATCCGCAGCGTGCTCGGGATCAGCGCGCGACGCCTTCGTTTGCACCGCGGATCCCCGCAAAGAGCTGCAGGGACTCCGCAGATCTGCGTGGAAATATTTCATCATGTAACACTGTTGCGTGCAACTGGGCAAAGCCTTAATATATACGGCTTCTTTAAAAATGACTGTCAGTTTGTTTTTATTGAAATACGTTTTCAGATACCCGCCATCAAATGCTCGTTTTATTTTGCAGCAGTTCTGGAAAACTGAACCTCTCTTTTTTGCCTTATAGCGTGCTGGTGTTGCGGATTTCGCTGCTTGTTTGGGTTTTTCTGACAAGGGCGGAAACACTGGTGAGTAATGTCGTTACACTAATAGATGGATAGACTGGCCACAGAGGGGATTAAGTAATACCCCAATAACAATATATAGCACCCCATCGATGCACTCAGCGCAGCGCCGTGCCATACATTCCCGACATGGATTAGATTACACGTTTCTGTAATGCATGGAAGCTCTGTTTAGTTTGATTCGAGGAATTTAAACTTCCACGTATAGTCCTTGCATCTCGCGGTCTAGTTTATGCTGTAATACAATTTCTGTTCTCGTTCACTATAAAGACGGTTTCCAAAGGCCATATTGGGAAGACATTTAATATAATAGCCTAGGTCACAGTTCTACTTTTAACAGATTAAATGTATGACCAGTGGTGAGTTTGGGAAGTCTTGCTTGTGGTGATTGCTGGGTGGGTGAGGCAGTGTTGGGGGTCTGTTACAGAAGGGTGTGCGGTGATTGGTGGGCAGGTCAGGCTATGTTGGGATCTGTTACAGAAGGGTGTGCGGTGATTGGTGGGCAGGTCAGGCTGTGTTGGGGTCTGTTACAGAAGGGTGCGCGGTGATTGGTGGGCAGGTCAGGCTGTGTTGGTGGTCTGTTCCAGAAGGGTGTGTGGTGATTGGTGGGTGGGTGAGGCTGTGTTGGGGGGTCTGTTACAGAAGGCGTATGGTGTGATACACACCTTTCTGCTCGCATTCAGGTCTCTGGGAGAAAAACTCGCCAAATCCCGGAGGCAGAGGGACTGGGGGCCATCTGGGGGCCATGGAGCCCGTGGTCGGACTGCTCGCAAACGTGTGGCGTGGGCGTGTCAGAGCGAAGGAGGCGATGCCTGCCCAAACCACACGCCTCGCACAGCTGGGAGCTGCCGGCCTTTCTGCCCCCGGGCCTTCCTAACCACACCCCTGTTGTTTCAGCCATTCGCCCCCACTACCCCTCCCAGCACCCACTAACCGACACATATGCCTACGGGGGCGGGGAAAGACCGCCTTTCTATTCGCCGTCATCGTCAGCTGGTCAAAATGCTGGGCTTCCTGTGTTCAGACGCAGTCAGGGGTCTGGCCCTCCAGATCAGGCCAGGCCTGGGGCTCCCCTGTTCTGGAGAGACTTTCCTCCATATAATCAAGAGTCAGTTTCTATTTATCGTCCTCCCTCCTTCCCCTCCTCCTCCATTAATTACGGGCAGGTGGGGAGGTCCCCCTGGCCACCTGACGGCGAGGGCATTGGCAGAGTTAATGGAGGTGGGACCAGGAGGTCAGTGCCAGCCAATCAGGATGGAGTGTCTCCCAGAAGGTGAGCAGCGGTCTGTGACTTTCTGAGGGGGGAAATTAATTTCTGCATGTCTTTTGGAGTCGCCGCTTAAAATATCATCAAGCTGCTACTGATTTGTGAATTATTAAAAAAACAAAGTGTGAGTTGTCCTGTGAAATAAACCAGCCTGCTTCGTGTAATACGCTGACTGAGAATTGGGCTTCGTTCTGAGATCTCAGACTCTGTGTCCGTCTTTCCCATCTGCCTGTCCCTTGTTGCTGCTCTCAGGTCTGTGTGGCAGGCCTCCTCCATCCGCCCGGGACAATTCGGTTATGGCCGGATGCCCTTCTCTCTGCCTCTGCATCGCCAAAACCGTCATGCTCTGCACTCCAACCACGGGGGCAACAGCTCCAGCACCACCACTGCCACCAAGGAGGGTGGGGACAGTGGTGTGGGGGATCCAGCTGAACCCAAGGAGCGCCCTGGAGCCGCGGAGGCTGGGGGGGAGGTCGAAGGGAAGGGAGAGAGGGAGAGGCAGGTGGGGGTGGGAGAGGCGAGGAGCTTCACATCTGCTGGGCCCCCCAACCCCGAGCCGGACGAACGTGTTGAGCAGGAACCCCGCTGGCCGGGTCACGTGACCACAGACGGCGGGAGCGTCGGACTCATGCGCGGACTCCCAGACAAGGTCCCACCCCATTCGGCAGACAGAGAGAGGCCCGCCCACTTCATTCCCCGCGTCCTCGCGCCACCCCACCCCAGCCACGAGTGGCAGCTCGAGCGACCGGCCCTTCCTCCAAACCCCCGCCGGTCCTACTCCCCCTTCCGGCAGCCCGTGCCCCACAGGGAGCCGCTGTACAGCTTCCCTCCCTCCCTGCCCCGCACTCGCCCCCTGCAGCTGCCGCCGGGTTCGCCCTCACACCCCAACATCTGGCTGCTGCCTCCCCAGCAGCCCGGCGGAGAGCCAGAAGGGGGGGGCGAGGCAGCGAGTGAACTGGGGCCAGCTGGAGGCAGATGGAGGCCTGGAGGCCCGCCCCCCCGAAATTTCAAGTGCTCCGGACCGGAGAAGGAGTATCGCAGATGCAGCTCCCAGGTGAGCGCGGGTCAGATATGAAGGTATTTCCATCTCTGTCAGATATGGATGATTGCAGCCACAATACACCGAATGCGACGCTTACATCACACTGCTGCCGCCCATCCTCAGTGTGCCTGCCTCCATTTTTTCTTAATGTAAGAGCACCGTCTGCCAGACACAGGCGGGGGGGCTGGGGGGGTGGGGCTGAGGGAGGGCTTAGAAACCTGATGCGCTTGCTCAGAACTGTGTTTTGGTCATTTATCATTTTCCCGGAGGTTTGACTGAGCCGTTTTTAGTGGAGTTTTGAACTGTGCAGGTTCATACATCTTCTGTGGAAATGGGCATGTGTGTCTGCTGGCTACTGTAACATGGATACTGGGTGTTCGTCTGCTGGCGGTGTGGCCCGCGGGTTCTGGCCTGTTCTACATGGGCTATAGGTCATCCTTTTAGGGAACGGAGGTGGGATTCGAACCCGCGTGGCTGGTGGTGTGACATGACAGTGCCAGCCCCCGAGCCGCCATGTCACCCAGCTTTCTGTGTAGAGTTTCATCTATTTGCAGAAACAGTGAAATACTGTGGCGTTCATCCTGCTTCCACTTTTGAATGTTGGACGGGGGGGTGGGGGGGGCAGATCTGCTAAATCAGTGACATTAGCTCGTCCTGTGGTGTCTGAGTCACCGGGGCGTCGGCCGCATATCTTCACTGTGTGTGTGTGTTTGGCGGGGTGGGGGGTGACCTGAAGGCACACATGCAGGGGTTTGTGTTTCTTTGTCATATGGGTGGTGTGCGTGTGTGTATGTGTGTGTCTGTGTGTCAGAGAGATCAGGGACGCAGAGTTGAGGGAGAGAGGAAGTGGGAGTGAGGTGGGGGTAGGGATGGAGTAAGCTGTGTTTTTTTTTGAGAAATAAATGAGTGCCCTGTGTTTGGCTGTGGGATCACTCCTGGCGGGGGGGCACACAAGGTAGAGGAGTAGCGACACCGGGGGCCAATGTGTATGGACATAACCTAGGGGGACACGCAAGGCAGAGGATTAGTGACACGAGGGGGGCGGGGGCAAGGCACTCAATTATCCCCCCCGACACTCAATTATCCCCCCACATCTATACTGCTAAGCAAATATTTATTCTGAAATGAGAAAGAGGGTAGCGCTCGACACAACAGCCCCCCAGGAAAGAGGAAACGGCCTCCACACAGTGGCCACATGCTTGCCTGGACCTGTGCTGCCCTCCCTCTGGCATCTCAGCACCTCTGTGTGGGGGGGTGTCTCAGTGCTAGGCACAGGGGCTGAAATCTTGGACTGAAAAGCTGTTTTTGACACTGAGGCCCCTTTACAGCAGAGACCCCCCCCACTGTAATCCGGTGGCATGCGGACACGGTCACGGCGGGTCACATGACCGGAGACCAGTCAGTTGTGCTGGTAGATCTGGGAAAGCGAGTGATCCAGCGGGGTGATGGGGCGGCTCAGGTGGCCTCGGCACTTGTGTGTGTGTGTGTGTGTGTGTGTGTATGACTATATTGCGGGGACATCTGTAACAGATATTGAAAAAAGCAGATGTTTTTGGGGCATCTCCATGGGATTTTTTTATAAAGCAGTTTTGTTTGCTTTTAGAAGAGCTAAGAGGAGAATCCCAATGCATTGGATTGATTTGCGTGTGTGTGTGTGTGTGTGTGTGTGTGTGTGTGTGAGTGAGTGTATTTCTGGGAGTTTACGTGCTCCCTCTCCCCGTCCCCCCCATGCCCCCGTGTGCCTGCCCGTATCCGGGGCCCCACTGTGTTTACCCTCTGTACCTCTTCCTCTCTGCGTGTGAACAGCAGCTCCCTGTTTACACAGCCAGTTTGAAGTGTGTACAGTGACTTCCCCCCAGCCGCCCAGCCGGGCAGGGCAGTGCTGGCTCTGTGTTTGCACTTGCCCCAGAGTGTGGGGGGGGGCGTTAGTGGGGAGACAGCATGAGTGGCGGAACAGCGTGGGGGGGTGATGTGTTGGAGTACGGCGTTAGTGGGGCGACAGAGTGGTGGGATGGTGTGTCAGGGGACAGTGTATCAGGGTATAGAGCGGGGGACAGTGTGTCAGGGGACAGAGCAGGGGTGGTGTGTCAGGGGGCAGAGTGGGGGGTGGTGTGTCAGGGGACAGAGTGGGGGGCAGTGTGTCAGGAGGCGGTGTGGGGGGTGGGGGTGGGGGGGGTCAGTGTGGGGGAAGATGTCGGTGGCAGCGTAGGCGGTAGTGTG
>JAAGVU020000129.1:1487243-1524832 GCA_011763525.2 Mormyrus iriodes
GGGAGCATGAATAGGGAGGTGGGGGCGGGGGGTGGGGGGGTGATGAACAAAAGTTTGACATAATGAGTTGCGCGGGGGAGGGAGTGGGGGGTCAGAGCGGAAGTCTGTCAGCTTCAATAGAGACATCTGTTGGGGGGGGTTCCCAGCTATTTTGCACTAGGCCAAGGAAGGTGTAGTGTGTAGCGTGGGGGGGGTCACCTTCTTAGTTGTACTGCAAATGAAATCTGTTTTACAAGGTCACCTTTTGGTTCACAACACTGGGGGGGGCAAGGGCAATTAAAAAGTTAGTTCTGCGGGGGCACCCTTCTCTCACTGTATGGTCATGCTGTCTGCCGCTCCCACGAGGCAGTTCTGTCTCGGGACACCGGAAGCTGATGATTTGATTGGCTGCCGGCACGTCGGAATTAAGGTCGCCTCGGTGTGGCACCAGAGAAAGCCGGTGCTCCGTGCTGTCTGACCAGAAGCGGGGTGGGTTCTGTTTGTGAGACAACAGAAGGAGGCTTTGTAGAGACCTGCAAAATCTGGGGGGGGGTGGCATACCTACAGGATACCTGTAGCTACACCCTTGCGATTGACGTAGATCCAATTTTTGAGACTTGTAGAGCTCGTTGGCGACCTCGCGGATTAAATGCCACCCAGAGTGACACAGAGGGGCGTGTTCTTTATCCTTTGGGTGCATTCAGAGTCGGCTTTGCGGTGTAATGGGTGCCAACCCCCCCCGCCAGTTTCTGGTTTCGCTGCCCCCTGCTGAGCTTTGTCGGCCTCCGGCCCTGTCGTTCTTCTGTTTGAATTAATTATTCCGGCAGCCAGACACCTGAACGGCGCGAGATGGGATGCAAATGTGAAACGACAATTACTGAGCAGTTGGTACAGACAGACGGGCCGGCCCGCATACCGATGTGTGATCTCGGGTGGAGAGGGGGCGCCAGCAAGCCCGTGCTCTTTTTAGACGGAGACAAAGGTGGGCAGTCGCATCTGAGCAGCGAAGAGGGAAGGGCACTTCCCAGGTGTGTGTGGTGTAGAGGGAATGAAAGGGCGATGGCTGGGGGGAGGAGGGCTGGGAGGTTGGGCCCGGTGGCAGGTCTTGTTGCTAAGAGACGGTGGAATGAGAGATGCTAGGTTGCTAGGTAACCTGCATGATGCGGTGACTAACACAGTGTGAAAGGGATGGAGGATCGGAGCAGTCGCTGTGCTTTTTGAACGCGTCTTCCCATGGCGATGAGTTCCAAAGCTTCAGAACCTCGTGGATGATGTGGCAACTCTGAGCACAAGCAAGAAAAGCAAATGTCATGCCATTATCAGCGTCTGTCTGGGGAAGGGTTAAAATGGAAGGGGGGGCAGCGTAAACGGTGACACACAAGATGTTCAGTCAAATCAATGCTGAGTTGTTTAAACAGATGGATAGTCTTTGGTCTTTTTGGATATCTAGTGTTTTATTGGAGCATGCATCCAAGGTACGGTCTGATGCCTCACGCTGTGCCCGGTCAGCCCCCCCCCCCCCCCAGTGTGACACTATGGGATAGTCCAGCAGGGCTGTAAGGCTGGGGGGAGGGGAGTAGAATGTGATTTGATTGGATAATCCAAGGCTTTAATATCCCATAATCCTTGTGAAATCCTTTCAGCATTACTGTGGGGACTGAGATTAACTGTGTGTGTGTGTGTGTGTGTGTGTGTGTGTGTGTGAGTGTCTGTGTGTGTCTGTGTGTCTGTGTGTCTGTGTGTCTATGTGTGTGTGTGTGTGTGTGTGTGCAGATGGTTTCCCATAATTAAGACTTGTCTGGAACATCGCTAATTGGAAGGTAATTTGTCCGGAGAGGAAAGAGGAAAACGGGAGAGAAGACATCACTCTTAAAATGGTGAAGCATGACTAACTTTGTGTGCGAGATGAGGGAGGTGCTTGGGGATCATGGGAGGATGGGGCGTTTACTGTGTGGCTGTGACCAAAAAGGAGCAATGAGAGGGAGCGAGAGGGAGAGAGGGAGAGGGAGAGAGAGGGAGCATCGGAAGTGAATCAGGTAAATGAGAAATAGAGGCTGAATTTGAGAGCAAATTACAATTCATTTTCATCTTCCCTCTCTTGCTTGAGGGAATCTATTTCACGGTGCTGCATGAAACGAACCCCTGTAACCTTCCTTTATTCTATCCATCTCTTTTTTCTGTATTCCCCCTCCCTCCACTTTCCTCAACATTTTCACCGCTTCTCCATCTCCCATCCCTTTTTTTTAAGCCCCCCCCCATGTTTATCGAAAAGGGCATGGTTGTTGCCCCTGGCGACAAGCATCCTTGTTTACCTGCTGAGGATGTCGTCATTGTGTTGCCACGGCTACCAAAATGCAAGCAGAGATTGTGGGAAGGGGTCGGTTTCCATGATAATGTGGAGTGCCATTGTCACTAAATCCCCTCACCTGCTCCCTCTCTCCCTCTCTCCGTCTCGCTCCTTTGTTGATCTTTCCGTTATTTTGGCCATTTTTGGTGTGATGCCAAATAAAGTCTTATGGAAACGGGCCTGGCGATGAATTGACATGGCCGCTTGCTTTTTAGCGGAGCCTGATGCAAGGCTGTTATATATACAGTATATATGCGCCCGGGTCGCCCCTTGGTATGTCACGGCTGAATGGAGAGGCAGGAAATGCACCAAATGATTGGCAACACAAAGAGGCCAGTGCTGGAGAGAGTGAGTCAGAGATATGGAAGATCTCACACACTGGTAATAAACGCCAGGTGTGTAGTGCACAGAGAGGGGCAGACAGGAAGATGAGCATGGAAAAAGTGTGTCAGATTCAACATGCAGGGATGGGTCCCTCTGACACGCCCCCGCACTGTTTGCTGGCCTTCTGGGTCTCCATGAAGATGCTGATAGCAGGACCTTCTCTGAAGAGCCGTTTCTTCACACAAGTCTGTTGAGAAGTAGAGCGTAGGGCAGCCGTACCTTGTGTTTGTCTGGGTGGAAAACTACAAGGCCTTTATTGGTGAGACTGGTGAAGGCGGAGTCTGCCCTGTCATGCTGAGCTGTGATTGGTTGACACCCTTCCCTTCTGGTCGCTGGATCAGGCGACCTCCTAGCAGTGTGTGTGTTTATCCAAGTGTCGGCATCCATCTCAGACTCGGCACACGGGTTGGTGCGAAGCCCTCGGGGGTGTGGGGGCAACTTCCACCGGGATCAATACCGCCTTGTGGTGACAGATTACGGCTGATCAATCAGGCCCATTGATCAGTGCTTTGCTCTAATTACGCCTGCTGCCTAATTAACAGCTTCATTAAGCCAGCTTTACCACGTCGCTGGGACCTTTGCGTGTCCTCCTGTCTTGCTCCCCCTCCCCCGCTACCAGAGCAGCCTTACTCAGCGGTGCACGGTCGCCGTGACTAATTCTCTGCGTCTCGCTGCTCGTGGCATTTCGACGGCGAGCGAGTCACGACAGAGCGGAATGGATGCGATCTGCTGCCCTTTCGCCTGCTCTCATCCCACGCTCCATACCCTCCTCCTTCGTGCGACAGAGCCCTACCCGTCTTTGTCATCCTCTTTCCTATCGTTCCGTTTCTCCTTTTAAAGTTGTCCTCTCCGAATCTCTGTGGCCACGCCCACTCCCCCCCTCCTCCTCCAGTCTTGCTCTTTACTGCTGTCATCTTCATTCTCCACCCCTTCACCATCTTGCTCTCTCACTCTGTCTGCTTCTCCACTGCTTTCTCTCTGCCCCTGTAACCTCTCCTGCCCCCCCACCACTCCAATCCCGGGCAGTGCTGTAATCCACATCAGCTGGCCGGCATTCTTAATCTCGTCACCCCCCCCAATCCCACTTGAGTGTGTTATCCTGTGAGAGAGAAGATGTGAAGGGGTGGGGGGAGGGTGGCGATACCCAAAAGCAGGAAGCCAGGGGGTTGCTTTAGCCCTCTTGGATGTTTACTCTGGTCGGCTTGAGCAGGATTCAGAAGGACTCTAACGCAGCAGCAGACAGGGTCTCGTGCCCTTGTTACATAACCTGGTGGCATCAGGGACCTGTGAATCTCAGTGTCAGGCCATCATCATGGTCATGTGATCCGCTGGAATCACGCTCTTCTGCTGTCTGTGTTTCAGATGAACCGGCCAATCCAGGTGAAGCCTGCGGACAGCGAGGGCAGAGGAGGTAAACCGTGCCAGGCTGTCCGCCCTTTTGGAGCTGCTAGGGCTGAAGTGCGACCCAGCAAGCCAGAAGCACAAATAGAGAGGCAGCCTGGCGAGACTCAGAGTGGGAGTTTACAGGGAGGCCAGTGCTTTGCCAGGGGCCTTTGTGCTAACTGTACAGCTGCTACTGCCCTCTGGTGTCCAAAAGCAGTACTTCAGGGATTTTTTTTTTTTTTTTGGGTGGGCACCTTATACAGCGTGACCTTGCATATAACATCTAACATCTTCGTTTCTAGTACCTATATCATGTCATGCTTGAAATTTACTGCACTCTATTTTCAAAATTGATAGTGGAAATGATAGTGTCTGTCTTTATAATGCAGTTGTTTTAGTGCTTGTAACACAATATGTGCCCTTATCAAGAGTGAGTGAGTGCGTGTGTGAGTGTGTGTGTGTGTGTGTGTGGGGGGGGTGCGTGCGCTTGCCTCTCCCCTGGTTATTTCTAGTGCTTTAATCTTGTTTGTGACCCCCACCTCCTCCTCTGTCCTTCCTCTCCTATCCTCTTTGTTTCGATTACTCCTTCCCCCGCCTCCCGCTTCCTGACATGCCCTCCTGCGTCTCCCCGTGTCCCCTGCCTGTCCCCCCTCTGCCTCACCTCGTCTCCGCCAGAAGACAGGAAGCTTTTTGTGGGCATGTTGGGGAAGCAGCAGTCGGACGAGGATGTGAGGAAGATGTTTGAGCCATTCGGGAGCATCGAGGAGTGTACAGTGCTCAGGGGCCCCGATGGCACCAGCAAAGGTAATGTGGCCTGGCCTAGGAGGACACTGTTACGGCGTTACGGCAGCACAGAGTTAGCATGTCATGTGGCTAAAGAGTCACAGTATCACAGGAATTTACAGTGTTACACTATGACAATCTCACAGCATGATTGTTACAGTCTTACAGCATTATAGAGACTGACAGTGTTACACCATTACAGTCTTTCAGCATTAGAGTGTTACAGTTCTACAACGTTACAGTGCTGCAGAGTTTTAGAGTGTTTCTGCTAGGATGATGAACTAAAGCCTTCCCCCACTGAGCTGGCAGTTTAGCTGAACTGTGTGTATGATGTTCAGAGGATATGGGATGTGGGTGAGGTGCTCAGTCTGTGGTGTCCTGCAGGGTGCGCCTTTGTCAAGTTCCAGGGCCACGCAGAAGCCCAGGCTGCCATCAACACCCTGCATGGCAGTCGCACGTTGCCGGTAAATTTGGCCGCCCGTATGCCCCCACCCACCACCCATTTGCCCCCGATGGCCCGTTGGCCCTGAACTGGCGGCCCCTCCCTCTGCAGGGCGCCTCCTCCAGCCTGGTGGTGAAGTTTGCCGACACAGAGAAGGAGCGGGGCCTACGCCGAATGCAGCAGGTGGCTTCCCAGCTGGGCATCTTCAGCCCCATGACGCTGAACTTTGGGGCCTACAACGCCTACACGCAGGCGGTGAGTGCAGGGGGTGCCTCAGCACTTTGGGGGAGGGGTAATGAAGACGGCACTATAGCGATGACACCCCTGACAGTGGCATCCTGGTTACGTACTGTCCCTGCAGGAAGGGTCATGCATCTTACGGTTATAAAATCACTGCTCTTCTGCCTCCAACCAATTATGGGATGTAATTCAATATGCAAGGCAACTTGTTCTCCCCCCCCTGTCTCCTCAGCTGGTCCAGCAGCAGGCCCTGGTTGCACAGTCGGCGTATTTGTCGCCCGTGGCGACAGTTGCCGCTGTGCAGATGCAGCAGATGGCCGCCCTCAATGCCAATGGCATCATCGCCACACCCATCACGCCCATCACGCCCATCACGCCCTCTTCGGGTAACGCAGCTCTGTCTGTCAGTGCCACTACCCTCACTATCCGCCCTGCCCCGCCCAGCTGTCAGTCTCCTCATTCACTTTTCCCCTCCAACCTTATTTTTTCTCAGTCTCTGTTAACCATCACTCACAATACATCCTGTGCTGTGATTGGTCCTCCTGGACTGCAGGTACAAATACTCCACCTACCATCGCAGCCACACCAGTGCCAGCTTTACCTCCACCAATTGGAGTCAACGGCTACAGCCCGGTACCTGCGCCGGCCAATGGGCAGCCAGCATCTGAAACTTTGTACACCAATGGTGTCCATCCTTACCAAGGTTATGATCCTCTCATGCAAACCTAAAACTCAATATCTCGCTTTTGAGTATTTGATCTTTCCCCTTGTGTGTGCATATGTGACACTGGGCTGCTTATTGCATGCCTGCCTACTCTGTATCAGGAGCGCAGCAGCTGAAACTGTCGCTGTGCTTCCATCATCCTCTGATGTTGCTTGATGACCTGCTCTCTCTCCAGCCCAGAGTCCAGCTGCAGCCTTGGATCCGCTACAGCAAGCTTACGCAGGAATGCAGCACTACACAGGTATGTGTGATTGTTTCCGCGGGTACAGTTACGTCTTGGATCAGCAAACTAAAACCTGTGGCTTCAATGCCTAACTTATCATCAGTCTGTCCCCACCTTACAGCAGCCTACCCCGCTGCCTATGGATTGGTTGGCCAGCCGTTCCCACAGCAACCTGCCCTGGTTGCCCAGCAACATCAGCAACCCCAGCAACAGCAGCAGAGAGAAGGTGATGTCATTTCCTGCCGGGCTGTGAACCGTGTTGTCATGCTTGTGTCTGTAATGTGCGCAGCGGTGTTTTGTTCCATCGGTATGTGCCCACCCACTTCTGTTGCTCATCCTATCAGCGCACTGATTGTTAGTAATGGTTGTCACCACCTCTCTATGTGTACACGCTGGCCGTCTTGTCCTCCTCTTCACCCCTAACCCCTCTCTGACTCCCCACCCCATCTCACGCACGTGTCCTGCAGGCCCAGAGGGATGTAACATCTTCATCTACCACCTGCCCCAAGAGTTCACTGACTCGGAGATGCTGCAGATGTTCCTGCCTTTCGGCAACGTCATCTCCGCCAAGGTCTTTGTCGACCGCGCCACCAACCAGAGCAAATGCTTCGGTGAGGATGAAGGGAACGGGGAGGAGTGGATGGAGTTAGAGGAGATGGGTGGCCTGGGCCCGGGAGGGAGGCTGGAGGCAGAGCGGCTCTGCTGAGTCACGCTTATGTGCCAGGAGGTTCAAATTATATTTCATGCTCTTAAATCAAACTTGAAGCTGTCCATGTCCTAGAGCGGGTCATACAGAACCCTGGCCTCCCATTGGTCAGTGTGCAGTCCTACAGAAGCCTTTAAGGTGGCCCTAGCCCTGCCTCTTGGCTGCATCTCCGACCCACTGAGACAAAACTGAGCGCTAGTCCTCCATGTGTGCTCACCCAGGCTTCGTGAGCTTCGACAACCCAGCCAGCGCCCAGACGGCCATCCAGGCCATGAACGGCTTCCAGATTGGCATGAAGCGGCTGAAGGTGCAGCTGAAGAGGCCCAAGGATGCCAACCGGCCGTACTGAGATGCCAGTCGAAGGAGAGAGGTGAGGACGGCCAGGCGGGTGAGGGAAGACGAGCAGGAGAGAGCAAGATAGCAGGTGAGGGAAGACGAGCAGGAGAGAGGAAGATGAGTGACAGCGTAGTCTTTCAAATTAGCTGAAGTGCAGGGAAGTGCCACCTCATGCTTTCTGCAAAAGATGGCAGTCAGGAAGCTGCCTTACAGCATTTACTGCTCCAAAGGGTACAAACGTTGAATGTTCATTGATTCTTAATGCTGTGATTTTAGCTAGATTTATCTAGACAACTAGACCTTAAAAACGTTAGAGTGAACATGTTGTTCTCCTACTTTAATTTACTTTGTTTTTATTTATTTATTGTGCTGTTTTAATTTTTTCCTGAAAACAACACACCACACTCAAGATCCTCCCGTCCAATCGTAAATCGTGGAGACCTCGTCGCTATGGCTATGGTTACCTAGCAACCGATAAAGCCCCGTCCCCCTTCCTCTCAGGTGGTTGTAAGTTGATTGGCCTGTGTTGGTTGCCGTTGGCGATTTGCCTGTGTTTGGGTCGCAGTTGGCGATTGCCTGTGTTTGGGTTGCCGTGGCGATTGCCTGTGTTTGGGCTGCTGTTGGAAATTTTATTTCTTTTGCCAACTGCCCCAAGCGACCGGCCATGTGCTGAACTGCATGCCGTGTTGCCGTGGCGACCACGGACTGTGTTTGGTGCACTGTGAGTTTATTTCTCTTGTATCCCTGCTCATATTGATCGATAACTGTGACTCGGGCATTTTTAGTGATGTATCGCAACAATGCTACACATGATAAATACAGTAATTCTCCAGCCGGTTTTTTCTGGTTTATGTCATTTTTATCATGACTTTGCATATTTACTGTCGTGGTGCCTGTGGTTCACTCTCGCTGTTCTTAATGTTATTATTATTATTGTCATAATAACATTATCATATTAACATGATCACGTTATAATATTATCATTACTAAGCTATATATTTTGTGGGTGCTCTGTGTATGAGAGTGTTTGTGTGTGTGAGAGCACAAGCAGGCACACCCAGTGTGAAAGGCTGAGAGTGCGTACACAGCCCTTTCCCAGTGTGTCGCTCTGCTAATCTGGGTGTTACCTTCCTGACGTTTTGGCGGAGCCCTCATGCTACAGTGCCATTCGTTGCTGACAAACTCAGACAAGTCAGAGCACAGTTCTGTGGCTGTGACCTGCGATTCTGTGTGCCTTAAGCCCTCTGTAAAATTAGAGCTCCAACCTGGTTTGTCCCCCAGGGAACCCGCCAAATCCAGTCCAATCCAGTCTGACGGATCATTATGTTTTCCCCAAAATCTACTACACTGGGTCACTAAGGAAAAGTGAAGTAGAATCATGAATGTGTACAAGGCAAGGAAATTTTTCAAGATAATCCGATTGAAATAATCAGGAAACTATCTGTATATTAGACTGCAATGCAGATATATTAAACTTTGTCAGTATTCTCTGTACTGCGTTGTACAGGCCGAAATACATTTATTTTTCTGATTATTTGAAATTTTGTTCTATTGTGCTGGACTGTCGATTGGCTGGGTAAGTGTGGATTGGGTTGAAGGTCCTATGGTTTTATTTCCCCACCATTTCTTTTAGTTTGCCCCATTCTGTTTCATTCTCCCTTATCCTTCTCTTTCTTCCAAAATTTTACCTCCACTCTCCCTGGCCTGTGTTTTGAGGTAATGGTTTGTGGTTGTCATGGTGAAACACAAATGCCTTGTGCCGATTGGAGAAAATCTTCCTCGCTAGGAATTCTGGGTAGCTAACGACATTCAAAATTCCTGAGAATTATTGGTCAGATGATGCGCTTTTAAAACTGTATGACTGTACAGTTGCAATGATGGTTTAAGTTTCGATGTTAAAGATAGTTATTTCAGAATACAATTTCATTTTTCTGTATGATAAGGAACTTGTCCAAATATGGGAATGAGAAATACAGAAAAATGAATAAATGAATATTTTTATGGATATTTTACAACCACATACAGCTTAAATATGACCATTAGCCAAAATGTTACCCAGAATTCTTATATCGCAGTTACCGCTAGAAAGTGGTGCATGTTGGGAATTGTTTGCCTGCCAAGTATAAAACTACAACTACAATCCAGACTATACTGTCATTGATGATACAGCACTTACACATACATTCACAGACACATATGTGGTTGCATCCACATGCTGAACACTTTCACAGTGAGACCTGCATGGACACTGTATGTGCACATGAAAATATCTTCGATTGACAGGGTGATTGTTCAAACTAGAGGGTTCCTAGACAAAAATCACACAGTGCCTTTGTGTACTCTAATGTGATGTGAACACTCTGGGTTTTAGTTCAATTCAGGCCATTTCTTTATTGGTTCAAATCATTACCTTGTCCTCAAGGGTGACAAAGAGTGGAAAATAGCTAAATAATGCTATATTATGAACAGCTTTTTATCAAATTCTCAGTCCTGTTTCAAGTGAAGGGTGTAATATTTAAGTTTTAGAATGTGTTACGATAAACTGGCCATATTCAAGAGACATACTCCTTCTAAATGAGCTTATTGCGTTATTTGGGGAAACTGAAAAGGTCTGCCCAGTTGATTATGTTTTAAGATGTTAGATATACACATCAATCATACCTAATACTCTCAGTAAAACACACCCTTCATTTGAATTTCTTTTGTGCACTGACTTTAGTTAAAAATCTGCTCCTTTGAAATGAATAATTAGAAAACTGTGAATGCCTTTTCTCTCGGTGTGGGATGTTATAAGGCTAAGCTTCTGTCATAAAAGTTATGGTTCTAATTTCAGGGTAGGATAAAACCTTTGGTGTCCAAATGACCTCCTGCTGGCTTAGAGCCGTGATTTAACTCCACTTAGTGACTTCTCCTGTTCAGACCCTGCTACCCCAAGATGTACACAGAGACCAGAAAAAATAATTATCTAACATGTTTCGCTTCAATGCACAAAATTTATCCAATGAGAAACAGTTACTGTATAGCCCAGTAACAGTAGCACTGGAAAGGGGTTGAAGTGCTGTACTTCCAAAATCCAGCCAAAGGGCTCGGCCTCTGTGATCTGCTTCCCGTGTGAATCTCTTGGGGGCTTTTAGCGGGTGAAGGGCAGAAGACACTGGGTGGTCAGCTGCGACGGTCACGGTCACTGTGTAAAGACATCCTCTCCCTGTCTCTGTCTTTCTCTCCTTCAGGTAACGTTTCAGTAGACTCCTGTAAAAGAAATCGAAGCGGAATGCACTCTCAGCACCTCCTCAGTGTCTCCGTCCGTTAGACAGCCAGGCAACTCGACTACACAGCTATGTGAAAATAGCCGACGACTCAGTACAGACATATTTATTTGTGTGTATGGACCGAAGTCCCGGAGCATATGCAGCCATGCACACACGCACATGTACATGCACACTCACCAGAACACGTCAATCATCTCGGCCGTACAGACGAACCCAGTTTGATAAGGGGCATTTGACAATGGTGTACAGCTCGTGAAAGAGGGGAGGTGAGAGGAAAAGAGAGGAAGATGGTGATGAGTACCGATGAAAGAGTGGAACAACTGAGTATATCACTTCTTTTAGTTTATGTTGTTAAGAGATAGCTCCTGTTTCTGAAAAAAAGGCAAATGGAAAAATAATTTACACAAAAAAGTGTAGGTTAGTGTGACTAAGGGGAAAAAAACGTTATACTTGTAAATAATTTAGTTTAAGGAGATTAAAGTTTAAAAACCCATAAAAAGTGAAAAAAATGCATAAAAATAAAAAAACAATCAGATTATTATTATTATTATTATTATTATTATTATTGCATTTACAAATGAGAAGGGATTGAAAACTGAAAAGATTTAAAACCTCAATTTAGATTTTGTTGATATATGGGTGGGAGGGCTGGAAATTAGGGGGTAAGTTTGAATATTTTAAGTATTTTTAATTTATTAATCTGTTAATTCCTTTTTGATGATAGGAGGAATGCTGAAGAAAAGGGATTAGAGGACTTTTTGATTTTAGGATTTTTTTTAGAGAAATGATTTTTTTGTGGGTGTGTATGACTTTGTGATGCATAATTGTAATTATGAATTAATAATCACAACGATAATTTATTTCTTATTTATTGACTCTCATTTTGATCTCTTTTTAAGTTAAAATAAAAAAAAAAACATGACAAAACTTGAGTCAGTGAAACGTTGGCCTTTTTGTCATCTGTGCGGTGATGAGTGAGGGAGAATGAGTCTGTGTGTTTGTGTATTTGTACAGTCAGTGTGTCTGTCTATGCTGCATTCCTCTAAGTGCCCAGCAGAGGTCGCAAATCGAGGAAATCTGGGGTTTTAACCACGGACACCCCCCCCCCCCAATGGAAAAGACCAGAGCCAGGGACACATTACCACATGCGTGAACACATATGTAATTTATTAATTCCTTTTATTTCCATTTATGAGGGAGATATTAATATTTTACATATCCATAATATGATGAACACAGCTGTGGAAAAAGTAGTCTTCCATAGGCTTCGATGACAATGACATGAATTTGAATGGAATATTTAAGGTTAAAACTAATGGGGAAAAAAATTCCACGGTTACAATATACTTCGTACCACGGAGGGCTACATTTTTAAACATTGACCGCGTGGAGTAAAAGTGTAACTAATCGTACCTGTTCAGTTCAGTTTAACTTTTCATCCTCTCTATCCTGTATATTTGTTAAAAAGACACACCCGCTGTAATAAAAAAAACTAATTAAATGAAATCATCAATTAATTAAAATGTTTAAATTTACGCTATTGTGCTTGGATTCGAACCGGAAACTCAACAAATTATCAAATAAATAGATTTTTGTCGATCTCATCGCCCTTGTCCTCTGTACCGAAAATATCCGGTCCTTAGTCTATACTGGCCAGCCAGAGTGCTCCCCGCTGCACAAAATACTTCGATAAAAAAGCCAGCGACTCCGTGAAGCAAAAGGAGACGACTAGTAATATTTTGCCGCAGATGATTAATGTTGGGAATCCTGAATGATAGCCCCAAATATCGGTGGCAGACAAAAAAAAAACAAATGGCACAACAGACGGAGAAACAATAAGGCAGCGCCGAGCAGCCCGGCTGGGTTCGGCTGCGGACGCCGCGGTAGGAGCCTGCGCGAAGGGGGCGGACTGCCGCCGCGGCGCTCCGGAAAAAGGCATCAGCGCAGGCGTTTTTACATCAGGCTGCCTGCTCTCGTTACGCGGCGATCGTCACTGCTGGGCCGGGACTTCCCTCCTCCTCCTCTCCTCCTCCTCCTCCTCCGTCTGCCCTGGCTCCCCCCCGTAGATGCAGCAGTCGGGCTGACCGACGCCTTTGCTCGGCGGACAGCCACCGCATTCCTCACCTCGGGCCGCTTCTGGGGCTGCTGCGCTGCGAACACGCACCTAAGTCGGACTGAAACTAAAGAAGATAATTAGAAAAACGAAGTAAAGGTATACCCAGTATCATTTACCCCATTTTGACGCCGCCGTATTCTTTTTTTCCCATTTTTCCCCCCGTGAAGATAGTTTTTTGGGAGAGGAAGATGTGGGTAAGCGGAGATACGGAGGGCGGACGATTAATCCACTAAAACACGGAAACAGTGAGACGCCCGAGCGCGGCGGCCGGCCAGCCTCCGAATCGCGACTCACAGCAGAATTAGGACGGACTGCATGACGTATTACTGTCTAAGTGCTGCTCTTTGTGTATTTTGATAACATCGCCGACATCCAGCCTCATTCGCCTCCGACCTGCGTACAACTTGGACGGACTGAAGTAAGTACCGTTATCTCTCCGAACGCGACATATTTCGATTTTACGCGAGCGAAAGCTCGTACCTGCAGGTCTGTGTAGCGAGCAGAATCGCCCGGATACCAGCTCCTCTGGATCGGCCCGCTAAATGTCATCATGTGTTTGGCCACCGTGCAGGAGCCCAAGTTAAACCCCCCCCGTCGTCATACCTAACGCGACTTTGGGGGATTCTTTTCCACGGACTATTTCATTCATCCAAGTTGCTGTAAGTGCATCAACATAAAGCGCGATTTCTTGTTATTTCCAACGATCTGGGAGAAGCACTTACATAGCTTACTGAGGAAATTATATAAACAGGGTCAGTATCAGCCAGTGACAAAATATCCGCTAAAGTGAATCGAGTCTAGATCATCACAGAGGACTATTAAAAGCAGTTTTAAAGGAAGAGATCATGGCATGACTAATCTCAAAGTTTTGGTGCCCAATCTTTATTTGACAAAGTACCAGTCGGGTTACTCCTGTTTGGGCTGGAGCCCTCTGTTCGGAATGGCAGTTGTGTATTTGGTGTTTTTAACATTTGGCATTGATGATTCATCAAGTTATCGTAGATCCTTGTCAATCTTTTAACTACAACGTTAGGGGCTGAGCAACAGACTTTTTCTTAGTAAAGCAGGAGATATCAGCCTTTCCTAAACCAGGGAATCCCAATTGAAGGACGTGCAGGGGATCCCCCACCCCACTGACGCGTGATCACCTAAGCAACTAGGGACCTGGGGGGCGGTCCGCTTGAATAATCCGGATGGCCCTGGGGTGCTTCGGTCTGCCACAGCTTCTCCGCGGGACCCCCAGGGAGACCCCCGACTGAAGACCCCCAGCAGTAAAAATGGTGCTGCGGGCAACGATGATTAAGAAGGAATCATTATTTCACTTGTTTGTGTAAACCCACAGTAGTACAGAAAATAACGCTTTTACTATATAGATGCGCGTTAAACTCGCGTTTGGATCGTGTAGAGACTGAGAGGGCTAGGACTGTTTGCAGAAGCTACGTAATTTATACTTAATTTTTAAAAAGAAAGACCTCTTTGCTGTCCGTGGAGCATTGATATATTAAATATGTCAGGATCTGGTCATCCCGCGGGTCTGCGTCTCCATTCCCAGCGCCGTGCGCCTCCCTGGTATCATAATATACGCATCCGATCCGATCCGCCCCTCCGCGGCGGCCTGTGCGGGATGACCTGGGTCAACACGGAGCGTCTCGGCACAACATCCAGCGTGTACCCGAAGCTCCAAAGTCCGGCGGGAGCCGCGGGCCACATGTGCAGTGATGCACCCGGCCGCCCTTTGTTAAACTGTAACGATTCGCGGAAGGAGAAGCGGCGGCGGCGTGCTGGTTACTGGGGGCGCCTTCCCCTGGCAGCTGCAGGCCTGCCTGATCGCGCGGCTTCGCAGCCTCTTGGCAGAGAAACTCACGGATCCTGAAATACTATTTTTTTTCCCACCACATATTACGCTGCGCTCAGGCGACGATGTGTCAAATTTCGTTTTTGTAAGCTCCCCTTTGTCTGTAAGCAATGATTTCCAGAGCGTTTTAAGACGGGGAGGAAGGAATGAACAAAAATATGATGTTTGTCGGTGTAACGCTATACGGTGTCATTTCTGTGAATTGATTTAGCTCCCAACTAATAATTAATTTTTATTAATCGTGAAAAACACATGCCTGCATTGTTACACGTCACTACATGTTCAGAATTACCTAAGTAAAACCCGGCGGATGCAATGAAAATTACGTATTAGTCATATCTGACTACAGGAAGCGTTTATGGTTGTAATTGTCCCAGTTGTACCATGTTAATCTATATAGGCATGTTAAAGTTGTTTCATAATGTAGTAATGTTGAAATTTTTAAGAACATCTTCACTTTATTTAGATAAAAATTTCATCATAGCCTTTTTTCTCAGTGTAAACATTGGCAGTGGATAAGGTATCTATTTTGGCAATGTGTGTATGTGACTGTACACACAGCTTGGCTTAAGTCATCTCTTTTTCAGAGATACGATGTTACAGCAGCCTTGGAGTATGGCTCAAGTCTGAAATGGACTGCTGCGGTGATATGAGAGTACATCCAACCGGAGGTTTTAATTCTTAATATGGATTACAGAGTAGATATTTACTCATTTAAGATTATATGATGCATTTTATTGATCCCAGGGGGAAATTCTGGCGCGTACAGCAGCAGGAACAGAGTGCACAGGAGAACGTGCATATAGTGCCAAATGGACAAGATACAAAGACAGGACACATCACGCGAACAAAACAAACGCAGCACAAACCGATTTAAAAGTACACAATACACAAATAGAATATCCCGAGGACAGAATAATACATTAGAATGATAAATGAGCAGATTTGTGCAATTAGAACAGGAAGCAGAAGACTTTTACTGTAACAAGACAGGATGCTTCTTGAGGTGGCTGTGGATGGGGAGTGGCACGTTGGGAGGAGGCTTTGTGGTGTCTGACAGCAGCAGGCAGGATCAATCCCCAGTAGGTATTTTTAGCAAACCGTGGTGGAATGAGCTGGTGGCTAAATGCTCCAGGGTAGTGCCTGAATTGGCAGAATTGTTCATAAAATTGATAAATTTTACCACCACCCCTTTATCTGCTGCCGCTTCCAGTGGGTCCTGTGACGGAGCTGACCTTCCTGTGGGTTTGTTTGGGTGTTTGGCATCGCCTGTACCAATGGCACTTCCCCAGCAGGCCACAGCGTAGAAGAGCATGCCGGCCCCTACACACTGGTGAAACGTGCTCAGGGCCGACATGCGTGGAACACCTTCTTCACTCACAATTATTGTTAGGTTTTTGTTGTGAAACGTATGTTTAAATGGCCAACAGTACTATATTGGATAAGCAGCTAGAGTAATATGGATGGATGGATGCCTTCTATGGTACAGGGAGTGTAAGGAATGTAACATCACACAGAAGCACATTGGATTCTTCATGGAGGCTCTGTACTGGTTTTCGTTGTGTTTTCCCAGGATTGACAGCAGCCTTTTAAAAACTGCTCGCCTCAATCCTTGTGTGCTAAGATGGCAAGCTTCCATATCCAGCATTAAATAAATTCTCATTTTCAGTCGACAAAGCAAGTTTTTACATTTGTTCTCTTTGCTAGTAAAAGGAATATGCACATTTTCTATAGAATGTGGTGTTTTGAAAGTAGACAATGCTTTCAAGACCTGGGGGAACATTCAGATTTGATTCTTGATTTATTTACTTGTAGGAACCACAGCTGAGTGTTTTCTGCCATTCTCTGATTCACAGGCATCCGCTCTTAACAAACTGACGCAGACTGAGTGAGTCACTCAGTTTAGTAAATTTCTCAGCTATTTTGAACATACTTCTTGCTCAGATGAAACATAGCGGCCTTATTTAGAGAGACAGAGCTCTTGGGGAGAAATTATACCATTATCGCAAGATGACTTTTCTCAGAATGTAATTCTGACAGTCGGAGAAGGTATAATGCGTGTGCTTGCATCCTCTCTCACTTTCAAATGGTCCTTCAGCTTCACACTGAGAAAAACGAATACATGAAATGATTTGGTTTAAAACTGAACGAATATTAATACACAGTCAGAAGAGTAATCTCTCTGTGTGACTGTTCTTCTTGGTGGGCCCACAGTAAAGTAGCCCAGAGTCCATTCACCTGATCCAGCAAATCAATATGGAGAAATACATACTGTAGAGCAATTCTGATCACCTTTATTTGTAAGTGTGTGGCTCAGAGGGTTAGGGGTCCATACTTATGTCTGGAAGGTCATGGGTTCAAACCCTGTGGCTGGCAGAGTAACCATATCACTGGCCTTTAGCCCCAATCGATGAGAGTTGCTCTCTGATCCTCATTTGTACTTCTCTATGGATAAAAGCATCAGCTAAGTAAATAAACATATTTGATATATTGCAGCCTAATTAGCAGGCAAGTCTTATTAGAGAGGGCCAGGTTTTAATGGTTGAAATGTAAAACTCATTCCTGTATTAAAACCCAGGTGAAGGACAAACAACAGACAGCAAGGAAACAATCAGAATAATACAGCAGGAAAGATGCTGAGAATGAACGTCTTGGGAGCAGTGAAATGTTCATGCGATGCTGAATCAAAGCTCAGGCTGGCCAGCGGCGGCCTGTTTGTGAAGCGCTCACTTATATGTCCTGTTAGAAGATCTGTTTCAGCCACCAAAACCCCGGCTGGCTGCACACTGCCAGAGCAGAATTGTGCTGTGAGGGCTTCCAAGGCAAGTCCGAATGGTTTAGACCCACAATGGCATAAATCTTGGTAATTTTATTTCCCGGGAGATAAAGACTGTTGGAATTTATGGTGTGAAATGTGCATTTGCCGTGTACTGACTGTGTAACTGCCTCGCTTCTAAGCACTGCTTCTAAATGTTAGTTGATTCATACTGCCATATATTATCATGATTTTTTATTATTATGAGAAATAAGGGACAGATAATTAGTTAAAATCCTAATAAATCTTTTGAAATACACAATAAGAAAAGGGGTTAAATGAGTTAAACACACCCAGTTACTCTAAACAAGTCTTATCCAAACAGACTCATCATACAATTTACAATTAAACAACTGACCGTGACTTGGCTGAGCATAACTGTGCAGTTCTTGTCTAACCTGAACTGTCCATTTTAGCAAATGCTCACATCCATCCATTTTCCATAACCCTTATCCTGAAAATGTTTACATGATCCTCGAGTCTATCTCAGGATGTACTTGGCAGGGGGCAGTGGGTGGTGTGTCACTTATCGCGGGAGACACAGTCACACGTGACGGATTTGACTATGGGCTAATTAGAGACACTAGATAACTTAAGCAGATATGTTTGGAGCGTGGGATGTACCTAGGCAGGTCACCCTGCGTGCCGCCCTGTACATAAATCCAGGGAACCCGTCTCCGAAGAGCTTTTCCAATCTCCTATGCTGCCCAATTCAGGGAGAGACTGTGCTCTTGTGCAGTTTGTTGATCAATGCCTACAGTTGTGCAGTTTTGTAGAACAATACTCCCAATGTTAGGAGATGCACTGGGCATCCTCTGCTCTTGGACGGCCTTTTCCAGAGGCGCGGGAGGATGGAATTGGGGTCCCTAGTGGGTATTACTGTGGTCCTCTCCTTGGTTCCCGCATGGCTGTGCTACCCAACTGAGTTCAGGCCCTGCGCTGTTGCGTTACCACCTTCAAAAGGTCTTACCCTCCCTATCCCAGTTTGACAGCCGACCTCCCCCTGTTCCAGGAGGCATTTGATCCATCTAAGTAATCCCTGTAGACCAGCAGCCAATGGTTCTTACATTCTTATCTCCACCTCCATGTTTATATCTCCTCAACATCCACCACATACTTGTACTTGGGCCAAGCTTGGGCCATGGCTCTAACTCACAGCTGTGAGAAACATATGTAGGAGCTGGGTGGGGCGGAGTACCCCATATGGGCGTGAGCCTTTCGTTGACACAAATCACCCGTCAACGAGTTCGGCAATCCTAAATTAGTGCAGTACACAGACCATCCTGCAGGAGGCGTTCTAGACTTTCCAGTGCAGGTACCCAATTTCCGTTGATGTAGCCAGGTACAACCTAAGTATAATTCATTCGAGGAAAAATACCTTGCTTGGATATGAACCGGATGCATGCTTTTCTCCATACAGAAAGTCATTTAATGCAATTCCTCTACTCCTCTCCCAGCATGTTGGCATGGCTGAGTGACTGGTTCTGGCAGGACTGGCTGTGGTTCCCCGAGGGACTGGGCTGGAAAGACCTACAGGACCGGGATGGTCGGGTCTATGCCAAGGCGGGGGACCTCTGGGTCGTTATCCCGCTTGCCCTGGGCTTCCTTATAGTGCGGCAGATCTTCGAGAGGTAAGTGCCACCCTCCTTGGCCTCACTTTCCACTCTCACAAGGATACCCGAACCATATTATTCGCCAACCGTGTTGGCACCTCTCAGTACTCCTTGGTTTTTACCGCTTTTATTTTGTCAGTCTTCTTCCTTTGGAACATTACACCTTTGCGTGCTGAGACTTTTTCAGCCATTCCCTTCCATTCCTCTTCTTTCGCTGTTCCCTCTCATCGGCTTCTTCATTGCCGACTTCGCGGTCTCTCTTTGCTGCTTTTTAGGACGGTCGCCACTCCGCTTGCAACTCTCCTGGGGGTGAGGGACAGAAGTCGCCCCAGAGCAGCACTCAACCCCACTCTGGAGACCTACTACTGCAACACAACAAAACACCCAACACAGGTAAACGAACATCAGTGTTCAGCACCATTCTGGAACAATAACTGTGCTTAGGTGACCACATTTAATATTTATTTTGATTATAGTATATAGCTTAAGACAACTTGGGTAGAAATAATATAATACTCTGTAGAGATGTAGAAATGAATGGCTTTGTCCTTCACAGGTATTTCGCCAGACGTCATGTTGACATGATGTATGAAGTGGTAGCCTCGGGTGGCTTTGGTGTAGCTTGTAGTAAGGTTTAAAACTTCAGAGTATTTCTGTGATGATTTGGTATCAGAACTGACCGCAGTTGTGCCTTCACTACAGCTACTTCAGTTGGTTAATTATCATGGTGCATATTAGCCAGAGGATGATATGGTGGGTCAGTGGGTAGCATTGTTGGAGGGCCGTACGCCAATCTTGTGTTGTCGAATCTCCCAGAGACCCTGACCAGAATAAGTGATTAGAAGATGGGTGGGTATTACGCAGACACATTTACAACTCTGTGATAATTGTTTTCTCAATAAAATATAACCTCTGCCTGTTTGTTATGACATCCAAGACATCCATATTGAAAGAATTCACATCCACATACCATCTGCTTCTCCTCACGTGTCCTTCAGAGTTCTGTGGAGAATTTGAGTAAACTGACAGGCTGCTCGGTGCGTCACATCCAACGATGGTTCCGACGGCGCCGGAATCAGGACCGACCAAGTCTCCTCAAGAAGTTTCGGGAAGCAAGGTATTCGTCTGACTGATCGAAAATTCAGAATGGCCACTCCCAACTGTGCAACAGTGAGATGGTGAAGTGTTCATTATGCAATGTGTACATTTTTTTGAAAAAAGGCAACATTGCTTAACTGCCCAAATACGCAATGTGAACTTCTTCAAAAGTCTTGCACGGAAAAAGCATTTGGGCAGTCATTGTAACTAGCCAGCCCGGAGACTGAACAAACTCACCAAAATACGTAAAGCCACGTCTTAACCTGCACTGCATGTCTAAGCTACTACTCAGGGAAGTAGCAATGCAATTATCATTTGCAATTCACAGTTTAATTAGACGTTTAGGAAGCTACAGAAGTAATCATCTTGGACATGAGCCTTTAGGCAAGGGTATCCTCTCACAGTCCTGTAACAAATGCGCACAGTAGGCACTGAAGCAAAGCAATCATTATATAGCCAGTAATGTGCAATATGGTCCCATACGGGGACAGCATAATTACCAAACAGCCTATAAGTCATCAGCAACCTTCCGGTGGAGCCTTGTGGCATTATTGAGATGGTTCCAGAGAGGATCAATATAAAGCTAAGCCCTGAAAGCAGTCTCTTTCAGTTACTTGATCCTCTTCCTGTACAGGAGTGTTTCCAGTGAGCCAGAAGCTGCTTTCACCCCGTCCAAACACCTGTCCTCTTCGAGAGTGTGCCAAGTTTACAAAAAGCTGGAGTCGATTATTTGCCCTTCTCTAGCTTGGCCTCCTTAGCCACGTTGTGTTGTACACAACCTGTTTGTACGGGTGGATTTCTCAGGCGCAGCTGCTGATTTGTGAACAATGCTGTCCGAGGGCTAAACAAGTCTGCTAAGAGCCTCTGACCATGTCAGCCCCTCGTATTTGCTCAATTTATTATATCGGCATCACTTCAGAAATGAAATAGGCTTTACCTAGATGATGATGCATGCGTGTATCTGTTATCCTATTAGTGCTGTAATGCTTTGTATGGTGAGAGTGCAGCCGTGGCAGCGTTAATGCGTGCCGAGTCCAGCATCCATGTCGTGTAGGTCTCCAGCCTGAATCGGCTCATTGTCTCTTTGCAAACAACAGATTCCCTGTTCCAGACATCTCTGTGTCTCCAGCTCCCTCCATGGCTATTCCTCCTTCTCCTCCTCCTCATGTTCTGTCATTGGTCCTTTTGTCTCTCTCCTGCTTTTGTTTCTACTCATTTTCTACCGTATTCTTGCCTCTGATAGAGAAGGTGTAGCCTTATGATTGCAGATATGTAGCTGACAGCTTGTGGAGTTACGAGGTGGAGTTAGTCTTTGCCGCTGCCCAGTCTGGGGCATGGGCTATGTCATGTAGAAGGTCTAGGCCACAATGCCCTCACATGCTGTAGTGTTTTCCAGGCATGGTGGCCTCGCGGTGTTGAGTCTGTGTTCTCTTGCAGTTGGAGATTTACCTTTTACCTTGTTGCTTTCGTTGCTGGCCTGGCTGCACTCATTGATGTGAGTACCATTCCCTCACCGGTCTCTGATTCCATCCGCCATGTCTCTGTGTTTCACTACCCTCTATCTTTTTCCATTTCAGATTGAAACATGTCTCTCTTCCCACCTTTATCAGAATAATCATATCTATCCTACCTGCCATTATCGTAACTATTTTCACAGAATGTGTCTGTATGTTGCCAATGCACTGGTGAACTCTGCCTTTTTCTGGGTCTCTCTTCAGAAACCATGGTTGTATGACTTTAAGGAAATGTGGAAGGGATTCCCCACCCTGGTATGTAGCTAGCAGTTACACACCGACATGTTCTGTTTTGATATATCTAGCTCAATATTTCCCAACCCAGTCCTCAGGGACCCACCGACCAGTCCACGTTTTTGCTCCCTCCCAGCTCCCTACCAAAAACGTAGACCGCCTGCAGGTGCCTGAGGACTGGGTTGGGAAACGGTGATCTAGCCTGCCACGCAGCATTACTCGTTTCTGTGTATTAATACTGTCTCCCAATCCACCTTGCAGACACTGCTTCCATCGCAGTACTGGTACTACATGCTTGAGCTGGCCTTCTACACTTCCCTGCTCGTTAGCGTGGCGTCGGACGTCAAGCGAAAAGTGAGTGCTCCCCCCACCACCACCCTCTGCAACACAGCACCCTCCTTGTGTCAGACATGCCTTGTGGGAAACTCGAGGCGTGATGACACACCTGCGTGCCTCTGACCAGCCATGCCTGTCTTCGCAAGGACCACAGTCGGAGAACCAAAAGTCTTACTGGCTCCCTGGTGTACGTCACCTAGAGCTGTGCATTTCACAGAATGGCCCACTGCACAGCTGTGTAAACACTGGATTACTTGACATGCTTATCTCTGTAAGTCTCGCTTAGACACAGGAAGCCCAGACCATGGGAACATAGGCCAGAACCTGTGAGTCCTGGGTAACATCTGTCCATCCATTTTCAAACTGTCTGTTCTGTACAGGGCTGCAGGAAGCCTGGGGCACAAGCAGAGAAAAGTCTGTTTGGCTGTTTAGAGGGCAGTATAGGCACCAATTCAAGAATTTCCCCATTATCAATAAAATATATCTCAGTGTTTCCTAACCCAGTCCTCTGGGACCTACAGTCGGTCCACATTTTTGCTCCATCCCAGCTCCCTGCCAGAGAGCCGGAGGGAGCAAAAAACATGGTCTGTCTGCAGGTCCCCGAGGACCAGATTGGGAAACACTGGTATATCTTATCTCATTTATCTTAATGATGTCCTTTTGCACTGTGAGAGGAAGCTGGAGTACTCAGAGGAAACCCACTTAACACACAAACATGCAAACTCCACACACACAGAGCCAAGGGTAGGGCTAGAAGCCCAGCTCTGCAGGTGTGAGGGGACAGCGCTATGCACCGAGGCACCCTGCCAGCTGGCCTTTGTTCCCCATGATGGTGTTCTTCATCAGGGATGGAAGCTTTTTTATTTTTATGATTTGCTGATGACTCCTGAGTGGCCTGGCTGGTAGAGGAACTCGCAAGGTCCTGGAATAGCTATTTGTTTGACTGAACACACATCTGGGACTTAAAACCAAGTGAAAAGGTTCAGTAATTTGCAGGTTTACATGCCATATGTCATGCTGAAGTCTTGCATTTCAGCCTGAGAAATGCTTGCCGCTTAAGTGTTTTATTTACACAGCCGGACATTGCTTTAACCTTCCGATTAAGGTAGTTAATAAATCATGATTCGTTTGAGGGGCCAGTCAGACGCCCCTTGACCTTAACCATTGACAGTGGTACTAGTAAATGCTCTTCCTCTCAGGATTTCAAGGAGCAGATTGTTCACCACGTGGCCACCATCACGCTCATTAGTTTCTCCTGGTGCGTCAACTACATCCGCGCGGGGACCTTGATCATGCTGATACATGATGCATCAGACTACTTGCTGGAGGTACTCGCTGGTGACACTGAATCATAAGTTGATGTTACTGACCAGTGGTGTGTATCACTGTTAGATGGTGCGTAATGACTTATCTTGTTTACGAAGTATGGTGCAATGTTGTTGCTTCAGAGCAACTGTCCACTATGTCTATAGTTTGTTTTGTGTTTTGTCTGTTGATGAACATAGACCCAGCAGCTGTAGCAGGTTTAAACAAATTTTGCTCATCTGTGAGCAGCTACACCAAATGGTAGTCACCACCGTGGTTGATCTCTTTCCCCCGCTAGTCAGCGAAGATGCTTAACTACGCCGGCTGGAAGAACACTTGCAACTGCATCTTCATCATCTTTGCTGCTATCTTCATAGGGACTCGTCTTGTCATCTTCCCCTTCTGGTGAGAAATAGCCCCTCTCGACACACATGTAGCTGTGACAGTTTTGAATGCACCATCTAAGGTGTAGCATGATTTTCCTGATTCTTTCTCAAGTTCCGATGGCTTCCCACAGAGAAACCAAAGAGGGTGGATTAGTGGTAGTGGTATTGAAATTTGCAGTATTGTGTACTATGAGCAGAATGATGATTTTGGTCCTTCTTCGTCGACATTGACGGGGGCTTGCTTCCCCTGGAAAACACTGGCTTTGGGTCCCAGTGTGGCAATGGTTTGTGTGCCCATGCACAAGAACCAGAGAACGTGGTCCCCTACAGCGGCGAAAGAGGGTGCTCTAAAGTCCCCTGCCAAGAATGGTGCTGGTTAAAGTCCAGCATTTTAGTGGGATTTTGTTATTATTTATTCTTTAAAACTGATTCTATTTTTTTTTAGTATCTGTAAAGCACTTCGAAAACTCTGTCGTTGGAATAGTACTATATTAATAAAGACTAATAAAAATAGTGGTCTTACATCCCGATTTTCCCCCGCAGGATCATGTACTGCACCTGGGTGTACCCTGTGACGCTCTACCCCCCATTCTTTGGCTATTACTTCTTCAACGGGCTGCTGCTGGTCCTACAATTTCTGCATATCTTCTGGGCCATCCTCATCGTACGAATGGCCATCAAATTCATTACCAACAATGTAAGACAGTGGCTATAACGTCACAGCGAGAACGTGCCATTTTCTGCTTCCTTGGTGTTTGACAACATGACAGAATGAGTATTTGAAGGGGGGGTGGGGTGGGGAATGGTCACTTTTCTGATGGCTGTTTGTTTAGGTTTCAGTAACATGGTGGCAGTGAAGTGTGTTGAAGACAGCAGGGGACAGTCATGTCCAACAGGTCCAGTACAGTTTTTGATCTGATGGTCCCTGCATCTCTTCCAGGAAATTGTGGAGGACGAAAGGAGCGACAGGGAGGAAACAGATGAGTCGGGGGATGAGGAAGAGAAGGAGGGGGAGAACTGCAAGGTGAAGAAGAACGGGCCGGCGCTGAATGGCCATCCAGTCCTCAACAACAATCACCACAAGGCAGAGTGAGGCTTGTGGGGGGTGTGGATGGGACTTCCGGCGAGGACACTGGGAGGACATAGACTGAAGGAAGGAGGCGTTTCAAAGTGGAAACGGAAACAGACTCACACCGCCTCACACGAGACAGCGCACACAGGCCAGCTCAGACACACACATATACACACACAGCTGCAACAACAAAACCCACAAAAGAACAAGTACCTATCATTCATGGTGTCCGTTGACCCAGTGCATCACACTAATGGAGGCCAGTTTCCTGAGGTACAGTGTGGGGGTGGGCGGGTAATAAAATAGGGAAGAAGGAGATGGGGTGAGGCAAGGCTGCTACTTTCGTTTTAGCCTTAAGTGCCTTAATAGCAGACCGGTTTCTTCTCTTCATTATTCCTGCTCTCTGGTGTCTTTGTCGTTCTTGCCCTTGTTAAACTCTGCCTTGTCCCCCAGTCCCGCCCACTGCCCATGTCGCACCGAGCCGCATCACTCTGTGCTGATCCTCACTGCCTGCCCATCTGCTATACCAGCTCTGAGTGCAGTACATGAGGGACAATGTCTTGCTTAAACTCTGCATTCTTGCTGAGCAGGGCTGCGTGGTACTACAGCACCCTAAGTGTCAGCTTCCCACTTTGCTCCTTTGCCATCAGGAAAACAAGCGCTCCCAGCTGGTCTACATAACAAAAGGAAATATAATTGTATAAAATGGAGCATTAGATTTCAAATCTTTTCCAGACACGGTCCAGGAATACTACTGCCAGCACATCTTACTCGGTGGATGAGTACCTCTTACATTTAATGCGTCAGTCTACTCCCTTTTTGGGTAACAAGATAACATCATGAATTAATTTTTATAAGGTTTTTCCAGTTAGAAAACGGCATAATTCTGAGCATTTCTAATAATTACTTGTAATGGTGCTGTTTTTTTTGGTGGGGGGGGGCATAACAAAACATTTTTGTGGGTTATGTGTCTGAACATTTTTTGAGTGCTTTGGTCTTAAACACAAACCCTTCCCTAGAGCCAAGAGCTCACTGTTTGAAGCCTTTATGTTTTACAAATATTTCCCCTTAGAAGACTGGTTATTTTTTTAATCTAAATTGTACTGGGAACTCAAGATAAACTCGTGTCTCTTGGCAAATTGTGAGAATTCGTTTATTTTACCTGCCTCTAAAGATCTGATCTGCTCGGGCTGTGATGTAATATGGTGCATTTATATACAGAATATGTGCCTGTCCTGGAGGTGTGATGTATCATCAGGTGTATGGAGTTTAACTGCAGGTCAGAACAGAATAATACTATGCGGAGAAGGCAATGACCTATTATAAAGGAGCCAGACTGGTCTTGTCTGATTATAAATTTGTGTATGATTCCAATTTTTAAAAACAGGTTTACTTACGTTTTTTAAGATTTCTGAGAAATATTTGATAGAGTATCAATACTGATAAGGAACATGAGTAACAGGCTTTCTCCTTTTATGTGTTGTGTCTTGGCCCTCACTGTTTACCTGACTGAAATCTTCTTACCTGCATTCCTCCTTTTTTTTCTTTCTGTCTCTGTATCTCCTTCTGCCTCTTCCTCTACCCTGTCCTATTCCCATGCGCTTGTCCTACACATCATCTGCTAACCATGTCCAGACCTCCAGGTTTGTAAAGAAGTCGCCATAAAAACGTGTCCTAATTAGATTGTTTGGTATTTTTGTTATTGTGCAAAAAATATTAATAAAACATAACTGTAAATCACAAACATTGTCTGCATTTGTCATCTGTCGGTGTTTCCATGACGATTTAACCTCCTGTGAGCTGATGTCTGCGGTACTTACAAGCACAACCATCGGGGATATTGTGGAGGTAACGATCTAATGGACCGAGGCTACATCTTCCATAAGGCCACGCATCTTACTGCTCAGTTACAATGTATCTTAATATAAAATTTTGAAACAGAGATATTAATTAGTCAGCAGTTCGTATTAGATTTTTGGGTCTAAATTATATTGTTATAGTACAGGGGTCCCCAACTACTATTCTCCGCAGGGCCAAATTGCAGCAACAACACAAAGGCAAGTGCCGGGGGGGAGAGCACGACGATGAAATTTGCCGAGCTGGGGGACTGATCGATTACGCCGTCCGAATTAAATTGTATTTCGGTCCCAATGCGAGCCGGATTCCGCCGCTTGTGGACCCCGTTTATAGAATAATGCCCCTGTAAATCACCCCAATCTTCGGCCTTCCCGCGAAATGCTGACCCTGTCACTCAAAATGGGCTAAGGTTTTTTTTTTACCTTTATTTTACCTGCATAATCGTAATGCCGCCACCTGCTGCACGGGAGTGCAGCGCATGCAGCACCAAAACAACCCTCGGGGTCACCGAGTTTGGGGCGGGTCTGCGGTGACGTCACTCGAAATTCTCCAATCACACTCGCCGAAATCGCATAGTTCGCTGGTCTCGAGGAGTTTACGACGATGCCTGGCCGCCATCTTGGATCGAGACGGATTTAAAACCCGAAAAAGGAAAGGAAATAAATAGTTTATGTTTTATTATTTACGTGTCTTTGTTTTATGTAATGGGCACGATAGTTAAAAGATAAAGACCTTTACAACGTTTTTATCAAGTATCCCAAAGTATAATCCTAGTAGAATATATCTTGCATATATTGTGGAGGAGGAAACGGGGTCAGAGGGATTTCCTCCATTAGCGCCGAGCTGCTGTGTTTATGTTCGCTTTGCACATGGCCTCTTCTAATCCAGGTACGGACGCCCGCCTCTTATTAACACGCCGCCTGCTCGGCTTTTGCTTGTTATGTTGTCTTTTTGCGCCTGTCGGGCCGCTTTCCGTCGCGGGGTACGTGAGCCGCCTCGGGTGTCGTTCCCGGCCCTCCGCCGTGTGCCGCCGTGGCTGGAGCCGCCTGCATTTTCGGGACAGCTCGCCAAAGAAATGTACATGTTCGGGAATAATAGTGTTATTGTGTAAATATGAGCTTCTTATCCCGATCGCTGCGGCGAGCACTGTAGGGCGCCATGGGCCGGAGGGGACCGTGCCTCTGACACGAAGCCGTCTCGCCTGACAGTTTTTTAAACTGGACCCCAAAGTGCAGTTTTAATGACTTTAATTAACTTACTTTTTATATTATCCCCGTTACTCAGACCGTATCTTATATCTAACTGCGATCTGTGTTATATAGAGAATAACTGAAACAAAACAGATTTGTGTCTATCAAAATTAATTTAACAGGCATTAAAGCGATTGCATATGTACACCAACCATCTTCACATGTTTATGTGTGTGTTCGATTTTTCCCGACAGTGTCAGGTCGTTATCCTGAACGGCTTCTTTGGCGGTAGTTTCCATGGTGTGTGTGTGTGTGTGTGTGTGTGTATGTGTGTATATATATATATATACACACACACACACATTCACTGGCAGAAATCCTCATTTTCTGGCGACACGTACTTCGACTGTGGTTTTCACGCGTCTATTGTTATAATACGTTTCTGGACACAGTTTCATTTGATGTCGCAATCTAAACCTCTGTCATCTACTTATCATTACCAAAAATCGAATGAACCACTTTTTGGGAAAGAGAATTGTGCAACTTTCGCTAGCTGCTCATGTTGTGCAATGCAGGCTAGCGGTAAAAATGCAATGACACGCTTCCTGTTCGGTTTTTGAATAAATTCAGCAAATGAAATGTGTTATATACTTACTTGATATATACCTGAAAATGCGTATTGTATTGTATTTTCTGTTTGACACATTAATTAATTAATTTGATTATAAAACCACACACGCACGTTAAGGGAACGCTATTAGAAATGCCCGTGTGTGCGTGTTTTATACTGCTGTTTTGGATAGCTTGTGGATTGATGGTTATCCACAAAACCACTATCAAAAACCCCAAGGGAACACAAGGCGCATTGGTTTTACATTGCTGTCAGTTATTTTAAATGTTGAGATTATTTGGTACAGCCCTGACAGCTTTTTATTTGATATAAATTGTTTAATCTCACTTATAGAATGCATAATACTTTGACAGTCAGCCAAAGTGAGATTTAAATTTTCTGAAAGTTACTTTTGAATAGGATCACAAAGGGGTGCCAAATTTCCGGGAACTTTCCAGAATCTTTCCATTCCATGGGAAGTTAAGCTGGGGCATTTTGGAAATATTCCATGTTGGAAACTTTCTATGGAAATTAATGGGAATATATTGGAAACATACTTTTGAATGCATTTAGAAATTCTTTATGCCCTTTGACATACTGCAGATGTTGCTATTTATCTGAAGGACAATCCTGTCTGGACAGCTGCAGAACTTTGTGGCATGTTAAAGTCCCTTGTTTTATTTTTCTGAAGTGGATCAGTTTTTGAGTGAGACTGAGAATCAGTTCCTGGGATATTGCTGGTTATCTTACCCGCGATGGTCCATCGCCACATTCAAACTTGGTGTGGCCTGGTATGAATGATCATACAGGAGTAATACTTACATATGCGCCTTGTATGTATAAAGTATTATGAGGTTAACGTGCTGGCTGGCTGCTTGTCATTCTGCCTTTCCCAGGCTCGGATGTGTCTGACGTGCCCTCTCTGGCGATGACGAGTGCCACGGTGAACCAGGCTGGAGGGGGGGCCGTTGTTCCGAAGGGAGCCAACAAGAGGCGAGCCGCGTAAGTAAAGCAGCAGCCAGCTGAATGCTGCCGCTGATCTTAAAGAGATGTTATGTTTTTGGGCTGCGTGCTCATTTTCGTCGTGTGTTAAAGTTTTGTGCTCAGTAAGTTGTCCATCTCATGGCCTCTCTTAGCACACCCCATGGTTTTTCTCTGCGCATCTCAATAGGTGACTTTGCCACTGCTGGGAAATTACAATCTCCAACCCTGAAGTGGTCATGTATATTCTGCAGTCAGCAGCAAACCTTGAGTTATATTGGGCACCTGACTGTAGACATATTAGATGTATGGTTTAACGGATTTATGCATCCTGAAACTAAGAGTTTAAAAGGACTTTGAAAATGATTTATTAAGGGTAATGATTTTGGATCTTTCTTTCCTGAACATGACGTATTAGCAGCAATGTGGAATTCCATCATTTATTATTATTATTATTATTATTATTATTATTATTATTATTTTTATTATTATTATCATCATCATTAGTATTAGTGCATGTGTTATGATTAATGACGGTTCCACCCTTTCTCCAACAGCCCAGATACTGATGATGAAGACGGAAACAAAGTCTTCAGGTTGGTCTCCTTGGCTTTTTGACGTCACATTGTCGTGCCTAAAACCTTCATCTGGGGGTGAGCGTACCTGCAGTCACCATGTCTGAGGATTGATCTGCGTTCTGCTTCCTCTCCAGGTGTGATGACGATGCAGGAGGGACAAGTGACAAAGAGCGGTTTGCCAGGTATGTATCTATGTCGGGGGGTGGGGGGTGGTCTGGTGGAATGTGCCCGGATGGCTTTGGGAATGATTGGAAGTGCTTGGGGGTTTGTGGGAAGCTGTCGAAAGTATGTAACATCCTAGATGTCTTGGAGAAGAGAAAAGCCAACAGGTTGGGCCAGGGGCTGGGAGAAGTAGGAGGCTGTCAGCTGCCCCGGCCACGGGTGTAATTCAGGTGGTGTCGTATGGCCCCTGACATTAAATTCTTTAACAATGGGCGTGTCGCATTGTTTCCAGAGTTCTTATAGGTGTACTGTTGCACGCTCATGCCTGCCTCCAAAGCGTCATGCCTGAAAGACACAAGGGCCTTTCCTTCCCATGTTTCTCACTCTTGACCGGTATCTCAGTGTTCTATCCATCGTCCATGGTGAAGTTTCTGCTTGGCTTACAATGATGACTCATCGATGAAAGCGAAAACTGCATTTTAGGGTAACAGAAGTATTAATGTGAGGCTACGCAGTGCCGGGGTAATTGTTCCCTCTGACGATGGCGTCGGGTATGGCTGACTGTTCTCTGTGCAGCGGTTCCTTTGTACAGAGGACAGACCTCAACTAACCTGCCGTGTTTTCATCCGGGACCCGTGCGTGACTGCGGCGCCCTCTAAGGGCCAGAAGCTGACCGGCATACCAGCCCATGGCCCACTGGCCGATGCAGGTTTCGAGCTGCGCCGATCTGCTCTTTGTCAGTTTGTGACATGATCACTTGAGGAAACCCAAGACGTTGGTTGTATCTATTCTTCTGACATTTGGGGTAGCACTCTTGCTCTCCCTCTCTTACTCTCTCGCTCTGAAGTCCTCAGTTAATTATGGTTATTTGCACCCCGATTCTCACGCTTGGATACCGGTTACAGTTCGATCTCGGCCTGGGTGCCTGGGGGCAGCCCGTTTCTCCATCACATGTTGCGGCCCGTGCCTTTTGCCCCCTGTTCCTTGATGTCTGCCCTTCTTGCATCTATTTAGCAGCTTGTTTTTTTCCGGGTTGGGTAAGCAGCACTGTGCCCGAGAGGAAGGGCAGTTTGAAAAGGCCGCCTGTCCGGCCTGCCATCGCATTGAGGTGGCGGATCCCCGTCACTGCTCTGAGCGTCTCGGTGACCTCCCACCCCCGTTCTGTGTGTGTTTTAAGTGTCCCTTTCTTCTCCCCCCCCACCCCCCCAGGATCACTGGAGATGCTATTTCACTGTCTCTCTATGAGACATGGAGATCCATTCATTTTTTATGTTGGTTGTAGCTCATTGGTCATTAGTTTCTTTGATGAACATGCCCTCATTACTTCTTCTCTCTTCCAATCTAACCCTCCTGACCTCCCCCTATTTTTTTTTCCTCATTCTTTTTCCCTTCTTCTTCCCTGTTACCCCATATCGGGCTTGCTTCGTTTTTTTTTTTTTTTTGTATCCACTTCAAATCCCGCTTCCGTTCATCCACTCCTCCCTCCTCCTCCTCCTCCTCCTCCTCCACTCCTGGGCCGGGACCCCACTCCCCCACCAGAGAGAATCACAGCGAGATTGAGAGGCGTCGGCGGAACAAGATGACAGCCTACATCACGGAGCTGTCAGACATGGTGCCCACGTGCAGCGCCCTGGCCCGCAAGCCTGACAAGCTGACCATCCTCCGCATGGCCGTGTCGCACATGAAGACGCTGCGTGGGAGCGGCAACACGGCCCCCGACGGCAGCTACAAGCCTTCCTTTCTCACCGACCAGGAGCTGAAGCACCTCATCCTGGAAGCGGCCGACGGCTTCCTGTTCGTCGTGTCGTGTGAGACGGGCCGCGTGGTGTATGTGTCCGACTCAGTCATGCCGGTGCTGAACCAGCCGCAGTCCGAGTGGCTGGGCAGCTCTTTGTACGACCAGCTTCACCCTGACGACACCAACAAGCTGCGTGAGCAGCTCTCCACCACCGAGAACAGCACCAGCGGTGAGTCGCCTCACTGGTGCACCCTGCTGGCCCATTCTGGATTTTCCATCTGCCAGTTAGATATAATATGCAGCTTCTCGCCGTTCCATTCCTGGCCTCCCAGCCTGGTATTCTCCTGTAACTCTATACATTTTCCTGCATGCCTCTCTATCACCTCTAGTGGTGTTCTGTGATTACTGCACCCTGAGTCCACTCTCATCCTCCCTAAGGACGAATGCTGGACCTGAAGACCGGGACCGTGAAGAAGGAGGGACAGCAGTCCTCCGTCAGGATGTGCATGGGGTCTCGCAGGTCCTTCATCTGTAGGATGAAGTATGTTCCCGCTGGGTGAACGGCCTGTTCAGCATGACCATAAATGGCAGTTGTCCTGTTTAACAGCACTTAATATTTCTACGGTTTCATTTATCACAGTGTGCATAGAATAGTCCCTAAAAGTGTGCGTATGAGTCACCGGTACCCGCGCGCAAATCGGTATATTTCACTTATGCGTACAATTGGCTGTACGAAGTGAGCGTTGATAAATCTCGCATATTCTAAATGAGATGACAAGGCTAATTTAAACAAACGCCCTTAATGAACCATATATGGACATATAACTTAGACATTACCCCATCAAACTGTACGATAGGAGAACGTGTCGCAAATAGAAACTGTGAAGAGATGTGTACCCTTATGCCCTCATACACTTATACACTTATGCCCTTATACACTTATGCCCTTATGCCCTTATGTCCTTATTGCTGTTTCTAATATATTTTGCACTTGTTTTTTTGTAACTTTTTACTGAGAATGAGCTGGAACTTTTGCTGGATGTAACAGAAAAAAATAAACAAGTAGGTATTTTTTTGGCAACTTTACTGGTAGCCAATCGAAGATGGAGAAGAACCTAGTAGGGTGGACAGGAGACTCATGCGGTTAATGCGCCGACTTTTGTCTGCCTTTGGGACTGGGACCATGGACGCATGTCAATTTGGGTGTATTTTGATAATTATAGGGGAGAGGCGAGACATTAAGTGTAAAACTGTAATATACACACTGTGCTGTATAGCAAATAATACTGCAGATATAAAATCACAACAGTATAATAGAGATTGCAATTAAATTTTGCGAAAGATACGCCCTGCATTGCACTACAAAATCAAAGAGGCACATGATAGCAAACGATGGAAGCGGAGAATGAGGACGGCACCTGAAACTGCCAAGGAATATTCAATTGTATTTTATAGTATGTTTCTTTTTATGTAAGAAAATAGCCCAGTACAAGTATTGTATCTGTATCATGTCTGCTTATTGTAGCTGTCCATCTCATACATAGTGCTGTATGCACAATGTATTGCTAGTTAGATATGGACATCGGCTCTTTATATAACTGGCAGCGCTGCCCATTCTCCTGCACCTGTTACGCTAAGCGATACTGCCCCCCCCCCCCCCGACGTCCCACTTTGTGTGAACATAACTAGATCTTTCTGTTTTGCAGTCTGTCAAGGTTGATAATTCAGTGGGAGTCTGTGTGTGTCCTAAGTGCCGATTGGTTTGCTTAAGTTACGTTCTCTGCTGCTAGCGGTTTGTGTGTACGCATGGTCAGTAGTGTTCGTAAATATACGCACATTTCTCCGCCCAAGATGTAATTGATAAATGCCATTCTTAGGTGTAAAAATGTGCATGCACACAGTTTACACACAAATATGTTTGTGCGCGCGGTGATAAATGAGACCTCTGGTAGCTCAAGAAGCGGTAGGTGAAGTTTTCACGTGTCTGTCTGTCTGTTTGTATTAGGTGTGGCATGACTCCGGTGGAGCCCATTTCCATGAACAGACTTAATCTTCTGAGGAATAGGAACCGGTGAGTCTTTCTCTCTTGCTCTCTCCCTCCTCCCGTTCTCATCTCACTGCCCCCCCCTTCCCCCAGGAATGGCCTGGGCCCACCAAAGGAGGGCGAGCCGCAGTATGTGGTGGTGCACTGCACAGGGTACATCAAGTCGTGGCCCCCTGCAGGTGTGTGCTGGTCCTGGGGTGGTGGGGAGGTTCCTACAGTGGCCCGGGCGTCTTCGGGAAACTCAGCATGAGCGTTATCTTGCAGGGGTGTCTCTGTCTGACGAGGAGACTGACAGCAACCAGGGGAGCCGCTTCTGCCTGGTGGCCATTGGCAGGCTGCAGGTATCATGTGACAGAGAGGGGTGGAGGAGGGAGAGGGAGGAAGGGGAGGGGGGGAGGAAGGTGGAGAGAGAGCGAGTAATGGGGGAGGGAGTGAAAGAGTAATGGGGGAGGGGAGGAGGAGAGAGAAATTGAAGGCCAATTCATACTTCGCTTTTCTGCGTGCGATTTCGGTTGCAAAAGAGGGGACATGACGTTAATTTTGTCATCGGGGGTCAGCTGTGAACGACTGCAGACAGCAGTGCGTGTAGCCTGGATTTTTATGGCTAGTGGAAACCTTGCACATCCGTGCGCATCAACCGTTTTTGTGCAGGATAATTGATGAGGTATTTCCAGTAGGGGGCAGCGTGGACATTCACAGATCAGAGGTCAGTGACGGAAGAGAGGGGGAATAGCTGTTGTTGTAGTAATTCTGGTGAGCGGCTGTATGAGGGTCGCAGGTACCTGCATGTCTAATTTTTCATACTGTCCAGACATTATACCGAGGCATACGGTATTTTAAGAAGCAGCACTATTTCAGCAGTTTGAAATATTGGCAATAAAGTTCACCGAGTGGGTGGGGAGGGGGGTTGGAGTTCCCGCTGATTTTGTCGTAGGGATTTCAAAATACTGTGGTGTGCCTTATTACCATAATACTGCCCAAGTGTTGACTAATACCTTTAAAACTGTTGATAAGTTTACAAATTTCACTACAGCGCTTGTATTTGTGTTTGATGCTAGACATCTGCCCTCTGCTGGTCTGGTGGAGTATTACTGCTGCATGCAGCACCAATCGCGTATGAACACAAGCTGCCACGCGGAAGACCGTCCCCAGCCGTAAACCGCGTATGGAAAAGGGAAATATGAACCAGGCTTAATGGGAGGGGGTGAGGGAGCAGCTTCTGTGTGACCTGAAGGTTGCAGGCTGGAGGGGTGTGACGAGGGCTGGGAGCAGAGGCAGGGCGGCCCGTCCGCTGGTGCTGTTCAGTGCAGCTGCAGAAGCTGCTGCGGGGGCAGTGTGCCAATCCACCCCGTCAGCTTCCACTTGGCACCTCACCGTCAGCCATCTGCCTCCGCCCAGGTGACCTGCTGCCCTGGGAACAAGGACATCGACAGCCTCAGCATTCCCGTGGAGTTCATCTCCCGGCACAACTGCCAGGGTCTCTTCACCTTCGTGGATCACCGTTGCGTGGCCACAGTGGGGTACCAGCCTCAGGTGGGACCCCCTCTGCCCAGTGCCGCTTGCTGGCTTCCGTCTCTGAGCTGCCTCACTAACTTGCACTCCACCCCCAGGAGATGCTCGGGAAGGACATCTTGGAGTTTGCTCACCCAGAGGATCAGGGTCTGCTGAGGGACAGCTTCCAGCAGGTATGTCTACTCCCTTTGGCAGCCGGGTTCCGGCTGGAGGCCCGTGTGAGCCTCCCGCAGTGGTATGATGCCCCCTTCCTGTCTGGTCTCCTGCCGCAGGTGGTCAAGCTGAAGGGGCAGGTTCTGTCTGTCATGTTTCGCTTTCGTGCCAAGTCCCGCGAGTGGATCTGGATGCGCACCAGCTCCTTCACCTTCCAGAACCCCTTCTCCGAGGAGATCGAGTACATCATCTGCACCAATTCCAACGTCAAGTGAGTGTCTGTCTGTCTGTGCGCACATGTTTATCACTTATCAATTACAATTCCATAATCTATAAAAGGAATAATAATTAAAATTGCAGAGCTAGCTAAGGTTTTTTTCTATAACAGAGTAAAAATGTCTTAATACAGTACAGAACTGAAAGTAAGAAAAAGCCAGATCTAGCTGAGTAGCGCTGTAAGAATTGCATGTGCAAAACATGCGATGCTGGTATTAATATCACACATCGGCCAGCCCTATAATACACTACAGCCATTTTTAGAACAAAACTCTCCGCCTCACGTTATGATGTCATTCGGCACCAGTACCAGTTTTTACGCCAGTGGTAAACCAGCACCTTGAAGTACCATGCTTTTGTTACTTCAAGAAAGTACCAAAAGTACGGTACCTGGTGCGGTGGAAAAGCACCCTGTCTCTATGTCTGTACCTAAGTCTTGTATTTTGTTTGGTTACTTATGGTTAAGGTTAGAGCTTGTAGGGGTTAAGGTTGTCAGTTATGGTTATTATTATATAATGTATAAAATGATATATAAAAAAAATATAATTATGGTTATGCCCATAGAAATGAATGGCGAGTCCCCACATTGATAGGAATATATGAACTGTGTGTGTGTGTGTGTGTGTGTGTGTGTGTGTGTGTGTGTGTGTGTGTGTGCGCGCGCGCGCGCGCCCCCCCAGAGGGAGTGGCATGCTCGCGGCCTCGGCTGTACCACCCTCACCACTCTCTCTCCCCCCTCGCCCCTTTTACGCCACAGTAGAGCTCCGACTCAGGACTCACTCTCTCCCCTCTCCTCCCCGGGCATGGCACTGCCACCCTCACAGGGGCAGAATAGCCCTAACTGCCCCCCGGCTCTGAGCCCAGGGCAGGTGACCACCAGGTGAGATTGGATAGATACCCCCACCCCGCCCCACCCTGCCCTGGGAACTGGGAATGTCTGCCTGATCAGACCCCGTCACTCTCTCTGTCCCTCCACCCCCTGGGTGTCCTTGTGTTGGGTACCCCCCCCGCCCACCTTCTTCCTAACTGGGACATCACTGCTGCCGATGGTGATGGTGGTGGTAATGATAATGATGATGGTGGTGGTGGTGGGTATGGGTGTGGCTCTGTGCCAGGTACCAGGCTAGACCGTCTGCGTCCCATGGGCTGCACTCACTGCCTGCCCCTGCCCCTGTCCCTGTCCCTCCCCTTTCATAGGCAACTCCAGCAGCAGCAGCAGCAGGCCGAGCTGGAGGGCACCAGCCGGGAGCTGAGCTTCTACGAGCCCAGCCAGGTGGGTCTGCCTCCTCTCCCATTCAGCCCTGCGTTAGAGGTTGGGGTGACTTCTG
>JAAGVU020000129.1:1524866-1548529 GCA_011763525.2 Mormyrus iriodes
AACCCCCCCACCCCACAAGGTGCCGGTACAGCCTGTGGCCGCAGGGGGACCCGACCACAGCAAGCCTCTGGACAAGGCGGAGCTGTATACACCGGACAGAGAGGCCCATTATCCTGACCTGTTCACAGGTATGTGTACTTTGCAGTGCAGTGCAGTTTGTGCTGTGATGTGCAAGGCAGTTAACAAATCAAACTGTTTTTCTCACTCCCAGTCCTTAAACGAGTTCACCTGTTTCGGTTAAGGCTTTGAGTTTCTAGTTGAAGTTTCAAGATTTATTGTCATGTGTGCGAAATACACAGTGAAGCTCTGATGCCGCAGTTACAGGATAGGGGCTGATGCAGTGGGGGATGGTAGTACGGTGCAGTGTAGGACAGACAGTTGCAATGCAGTGCAGTAAAGGACCCAGTGCAGTGCAGTAAAGGACCCAGTGCCGTCAAGGGCCGACAGCGGTGCAGTGCCGTCAAGGGCCGACAGCGGTGCAGTGCCGTCAAGGGCCGACAGCGGTGCAGTGCCGTCAAGGACAAACATTTGCCTTTAACTATGTGCATTGGGGATAAGGTTGCAAACAGACCAGAGAATAGTCAAATAAATATCCCTCTGTGCCTTCTGGGATAATGCACAGGCTTTTCCAGGCTTCATCGCATTAGCAGGTACTGCACATGCACCGCACCTGATTTAGTGGGCTGCTCACAGGCTACAGGACAGGGAGTTTGCAGGGAATGGGTCAGACAGACTCAGCAGAACTGCCCAGGCTAAGGAGACCCACTTAGGTGGCCGTGTGATGGAACGCTGTCACATGCACTCTGCCTCCGTCCCGCAGATCAGCCCAAGGTCCTCACATCCAGCTCCTCACAGCAGATTTACCCCCAGAGCAGTTCGTACAGCACAGCCCACTCCTCCGACTCTTTCAGGTGAGCAGCATCCTGGGACCAGGGTCCTTTTATTGGCCCACAGCTTCAGAAGGGAAACTTTGGGGGAGGGTTAAAATACACAAAGAGGTTTTTTTGTGAGTCATGAAAATGCCTCGTCTTATTCTAGGTCGGTGGGAATGGCCGAACATTTGGTCCCGCCCTCACCCTCCGCTGGACAAATGCTGGCCCAAATCCCTCGCCAAAATGCCCCCAATCCCACCTGCCCCTCTGTAGTTCCCCCCAGCAATAACAGCCCAATTCAGGCTCAGGCTGGGGCAGCGGCAGCGGGCCGGAGCTGGACAGGAAGCAGGCCCCCGTTTAACGCGCAGGTCAGTGCCGCACAGACCTCGCTTCGTAAGGTCAGTGTCCTGCTGGCGGAAATGGAAAGTTTCATTGTATTTTTAAATGTGGCCTCTAGGTGGCACAATCCAAGATCCAGTCGCCGCAGTTTGCACTGGGGGGGTTTGCCTCAGCTGCATCCTCCACTTTTAATGCGGTGCCCAGCACTGCGGCCTCAACCCCATCCAGTAACACCAACTACCCCCCCCTCACCTCCTGCAGCAGTGCGCCAGCCAGCAGCTTCGGTGAGTCGCACCCAGATGTCTTGATGACCAAATATCCCCACAGTGTGAGGAAAAACCTGTTATTTTGACGTTGGATCCACCTTTTTAGTCCCCACAAGGGGAAGCTCAGTTTAGTAAAAATCTGTGGCTGCAATTAAGAAACTAAAAATGCCAAAAGTCTTGTATTTTATATTTTATTTGGTTACTTATGGTTAAGGTTATGGCTGGGTTGGGGTTAAGTATGTAATGGTTGGAAATAGGTTTATGCCCAGAAAAATGATTGGATGGTCCCCACAGAGATATGAATACAAAGGTGTGTGTGTGTGTGTGTGTGTGGGGTGGGGGTAAGGCCAAATGTGTCATTAGCCCTAGGGGGGCCCTGTCAAAAAAAAGTTTGAATGTCACTACTGTGTTGGGTGAGTGGTTTTGTGTAAAAGTCAGTGTAAGCCACAATTTATGTTAGACATAGACAGTTATTGTTCTTGGTCAGCTGAATTAAATGTGTGTGAATAAGTCTGGTAGGTAAAACTGATAGGATGTCCAAAGGGCCCCACGTAGAGGACAGTGGGGACATGTTTAAGTATCATTGTCCAACTACCACTTCTCCCCATTACCAGCAGATGGAAGTCAGTCGACGATGCAGTTCCCCTCCAGGGCAGCAGAGGCAGTGTGGCCACAATGGCAGAGCCAGTCGCATGCACAAGGCACAGCAGAGACACACCCCCAGGCCGGGCAGCCTGACATCTTCCCTGTAGGTCCTCATGTTGCGTGTGACTTTGAGTCTGTGTGCATGGAGAGGTTGCCCGTAACACCATCTGCTGTCTCCTGCTTCACAGGATGTGCTGTCCATGCTGGATCAGCCTCCTGCCTTCAACAACGAGGACTTCAGCGAGCTACCCATCTTCCCGCCTTTTCACGACTGCACATAGTGCAAATGTGTAGTTGTGCTTTTAAGTGTTGCCATCTGCCTCCCCCCCCCCCCCCCAACCCTGTGTTCACAGGGTTGACTTTTTGTTGACGTCAACGTTTCACCATCCATCATGGAGCAGTTCGCAGAGAGTATGTAAGCTGGTAAACAGCGGGTTTTACAGGATTTTACAGAATGGGAGAGAAGGGGAAATTTGTGAGCGTCGAATGGTGGACAATATTTTAATGAGAATTAACGAGAGGAGAGGAAGTTTACTACAGTATCTACGCACACAGCTGAAAGCGCCCAACACGGAGCAGCCTGTAAGGTTGTTCTGGTGCCATGCGCACTTAGCCCTTATGTAAAGAGTGGGCTTCTCACGGAGACGTGAGTAGAGTCTCACCATGGCGCGCCTCACTCACAACAGCCCACACGACAGCTGTGTAAACACTACTGTGTTACGCCAGCGTGAGAACATTTACCTACATGCTTGTATGGCTTGCTTATTGGGTTTACGTGTTCATAGACGTGTCGATCTTGAGAAGAGGTTTGCTGCCGTTTTCGTTTGTCAGGATAAGAATTTAGCTCGATGAACATGCAAACCGTCGGCTTCTAGTTCAGTTGTCCTCACACTACAGATGATGCTCGTAGTTGATGACATCACTGCCGACTCTGCTCCCGTAGGAATGCGCACTGCAGGGTTTGAGCTCAGAACTTGATGTCCTACATACCAGAACGCCATCAATCGTTAATACGTCGTATCTTCATCAGTCGGGGCTTTACAGAACCCGTACCTGTGGAGGCATGGACCCCGGCTGCCCGTGAGCCGCGCTGGGGCACCGCAAAGCCTCCTGTCCCTTCTCCAACCCATTTTCTTGTGTTAGCATAGAAATGCGCTGTATTGTTCCAAAGAGCATCTGAATTGTGGATCCACTGAACCTTATCAATGTCTCTTTTACGGTTGATTCAGGCAGCAGTATTTTCCATGATGAGATGCAGTTCAGAGGTCTGGGTGTGAAATTTAACCGCATGTTGGCTTGATTAATACATGAAATCCCTAGATATGCAACTATAAGGACATGTTTGTCCCTGCACACCGACGCATCTGTTTTAATGCTTCTTGTCAAACCTCCTCATCCTTCTCTGTGGTACCAGTGCATTTTCCTCACTCCCATATGTGGCCTTTTTTAATCTTTTAAAAACATCTGAAATCTGTTTTTGTGACAGTTTTAGGGGGAAATAGATCAATAATTCACCAGCAGGAATATCGCAAAGCCATCCATGTTGTTATAATGTATATTTTATTATGACTATTTTGATACTGAAAGACAAAAAAAGACTTTGAATTTTTCGATATATACGGTGATGACTCTGTTTAGCTGTGTTCTGTTATCGAGTTCCGCGCGACTTGCTGCCCGTTCACCTATGGCGGCCCGGCACAGCCCGATTTCTCCTCCTCCAGCGATGTAGTGGACCAGAACAACAGCAGCGACTCTTGCTGTAGTTCTGAGGTGTGAATTTCATGCTTCTTGGGAGAGAATCTCAAATGTCCTGAAAAATATTGTAAATGATATATATTTCCTTCGGTCTGATCATGTATGTGTGTGTATATACAAATGTGTGAGATGTCATATTCACACGTATGTGCGTGTGTGTGTGTATAATAGAATCTAAATTGATGTGTGCTTTTCTTTCACTTCTGGAAAAGGGCAGTGTTCCTGCGACTTCCTATGTTTTAAACCACTTGTCTGATGTCCACATTTTAACAATGATGTGAACTGCAGTTTATATAATGCATAGATACTCAATTATAAATATATGTACACATGAATTGTGGGGAAAAAAAAATCTTTTTTTTTTTTATTAAATTGTTGTCAAGAAACACAGTGTGCTCTTTTAGAATGGCTCTTGCGTATGGATTCACTGCACTGACTGGGTTTTTCCTAAAACTTAAAAGCACTTTTGCATGTTATTGCGATTGCCCTCTGTGCCCCACACGGTGTCACGTTGCCCCCCTTTGGCAGCAGGGCACAGCTGGGCTCTCCGTCTCACTCACATGGTATCAGCTTCTGCTCCCTCTGTGAGTAGCAATCTCTCCTAATGGTGTCATATCGCTTTACCTTCCCGAAACGTGATGTGCTCATGTTCCTTTACAAATGCCTGATCCCAGGGCAGTGGGGTGGATCCGTGGGGACGGCTGCTGCCTACCACCCCTGGAGTTTGCAGGCTGCATGCATCCTGCCTCTAACTGCCTCCCATTCAGGGTGCACTCCCACACCCTTGTCCCCCGGGACACAAACGCAGGCAATGTTTGGTTCCCCGGAACTAAAACAAACCAATAGTATAACAAAGGTTGTTTCTACTTACTAACTGCCAATGATACCTGAACGCCCTTTGGGTGCCCAGCATGTACACTCTGAGGAGGCCACTGGGCTGGAAAACGCAGATTGGAGCCAAACAGCCACCAGACTCCCATCTATTTTAACTATTAATGTAGAGCACAGGACCGGGGGGTGGGGGTGTCCTCGGGAGAACAGCGAGGACTTGAATGCTGCTGCCATAACGAAGAGGAGGAACAGAGCTGGCCAGGTAACGGGATGCAGGAAACAGCCAGAAGTATGGAGCAAAGGCGCTGAGGTGCTGGTCCCTTGGGAAACTCCACTGGTCACCTGGCAGGACTTTCAGGAGAGGACTGTGGGACACCGCAGGTAATTTGTTTATATCTACAGAAGCATCCCCTTGTGTGCAGTTGTACACAGTCAGACAAACAGGGTGTTTTGCATCCTTCCTCATTCTGACAAACGGTGGGGGCCATTTACTGGACCTGTCAATAATGATGCTTTTGTCTATGTTCAGGTAGCTTTCCTAAGCTGCACGTTCTCATGCGCAGGCACACACCTGCACCCTATTACACCCTGAGGTGTTTGGTCTTGTTTTACCATCACCCCCCCCCCCCCCAGGAGCTGCACTAAGGAGTGCAGCAGTGTCAAGTGGCATCCAAGCGGCAGAGTGACCTGCCCCACCGCCAACAGGGAGATGGACCAGGCTGCTCCCTCCTTCAAGCTGGAGGTGGACGTGGATCTTGGCTTCGCGCTCTTCTTCATCTTCCTGCTCTGTTTCTTCCTGCTGGTGACTGTGGTTCGCTGCGCCCGCATGGTGGTAGACCCGTACAGCGCCATCTCCACCTCCACCTACCAGGAAGAGCAGATCAACAATTAAGAGAACGGACGCCACATCAGAGACGGGGGTCTCCAGCAGCTCTCGGTCTTCTCAGCTTGGGTGGGGCGTGAATTCATCTGTGTGGCTAAAGCGGAATATTGAAATTTAATATCAAATATAAATATTACTGACATAAAGTGCAATATTGACATGATTCATTCAGAATAGAAACACAAATAGGCGGTCCTGTGAATCATACCGAGGGATGCAATAGCCACACATGACACCTAGGGGGCAGTGTTCCTAATGAGGCCAGCACTACCCAGTCTGTGCCTCCTTGAACTTACATTGCAGTTACAGTACTCAAGCTTGAAGCTTCATTCCTAGTGTGTTAAAATGGGTGTGTAGTGGAGTTATTGCACTTTTTCCTATGAGGCTAATATTGATATTCATACACACATCTATCATCCTCTTATGGGGGGGGGGCAATTCCAGACAACACAGGGCAAAATGCAAGATAAGAGCATGGGTGGGATGCCAGTTTATCACAGGGCAGGGCATACACACACGTGCACACACACCATGTAAGGTGTAAGGATGCCTGCAAACTAGACTGGGGAGCAGAGGACCCAAAGTAGACCTGGACAACAGCAAAACATTCAAAGGCCACGCTTAGAGTCGGGGAAGAGGCCAACATGCCAACCGCTGCTACTGGCATGCACGGTATTACTGAGGGAGCTCCATTACTGAGCAGTTCTGTGAGGTCAGCCAGTCTATGACGGGCTCCTGATGTAGCCAACCTGCATCGTATGACAACATGCTTCTCCCGATAGCAGCTGACATCCCACAATTGCATGTGGCACCCCACATATTAATTTTCATATCTCCTTAATAGGCAAATATTACTTGTGTTGATTTGAACAAAAGAGACAATGCGTCGTTTGGAGTTAAGATGCCTCTATTCCCATGAAAATGAACATGATTGAATTTTGATTGAGATTTTTGAGTTTTTATTCCAGGCTTAATTATCACACTTCATTCTATGGTCCGCATTAAAGACTCTTCCATCATGATGTTCCCTCATTGGTGGTATGATGTGCTTTATTTTCTGCTTCGAACAGAGGTTCCTACCTTTTACTCTGTCCCTGCAGCGGTCTAGGTGAGCCAATGAACCCCTTCTCAGAATGTATTAAATGCATAAAACAACATAGGATTACAAAGGAAACCAATTATTGGCTACAAACAGTAAGTCCAGCTGCAGCATGTGATATTGCATCGCAAATCTTTTCTAACAAGACTTATATATTACCTATTAGTATATTAATATTTTTCAGTGAATTGGTTGAACCATATTTCAAATCTAAAAGAACTGAACTTTTGTACATCCATGCATTGCACATGTCAAAGTCTTAATTCTAAAAATCTAAAAATATTTGACAAATTATCATATAAAAACACAGCAATATATTAATTCACTTACATTTGCTTTTCGTAGACTGTATGTACCCTTGTTGCCCTCAGTGCCCCTCCGCGTACTGTAATCCGTTGTGTTTGTGCTGTGCGCGAGCTTAGCCACGTGGCTGTGGCTCAGTACTCCTAACTAATGATGGCCGACACAATGCTTCATGAACCATTTGCTGTATTTTCTGATGCCACTAGATGGTGCTCTCTTTTCAAAAAGGGCTTAAAGCAAGCCCCAGAGCAAACCAAGAGCACCATCTAGTGGGCTCACATCAATGGAAAAGTTAGCTAGTTCAATTATTATTTAATTAATTTCATTTGCTATAAGTAAGTTTTAGAGTCGCATTGCCCTAAGCCTATTTTTCCCATTGAATATGTGTATTTCAGTACGCGATTTCAGTGAATACAAAGTTTTTCGGGAGCACATCGGTCACGTTGTAGCAGAACGTTGTAATGTCCGCCTGACCCTCCTGTCTCCCCCTGACCTGGCCGAGCCCTTTGCCCCTCTTTGTATAAAAGCAGTGTTTGGCAGTAGCTGAAGGGGCTTTCGGGCCGGATGCGCACGCGCCGCAGCACAGAAAGTGGGCGTGGTTTGCAAAACTCTCCCCACATTTCTTTGCTGTCCCGGCTCGCGGTCAGTCACGACGATGTATATTTCGCATGCTAAAAGATGCTAATCTTGTGTCACATGGCTCTGGGAACTCACACACGAACGATATAAGTTTCTCCTCCATTTTGATTAATGTCCCCGGTTTGATACATTGTTTCTATTGGTCGCGCGACAATGCGTCCCAGCGCGCAGCGGCCAAAGTTCAGCGAAGTCTAGCTGTGGTGCGCGCGCAAGCTCCCCGAGCGGCGCGAGGGGCTGCTCCTGCGCTGTGCTCAGCGCGTGCTGCGTTTGGTCTGAAAACCGGTTTCGTACCGGAAGGGTATTACCTTAGGATATGTAGTGATTAAGGCTAAATGCTGCATGACCCACACATTGCTGTGCTCATATTGCATCTCACCTAGTCAGATCAACAATGGGTCTATTAGGCTACACCTGTATCCAGCCCCAGGAATCACAGGGCACCAAGGCTGCCTGCTACAGTCTGGAGGATGTCATCACATCCCCTTCACTATTCTCCTTCTTGTGTCCTGTCTGCATGTTGGAGTATGATCCCATTCTTAGAAAACAAGAAAACACTCAGGAGGTTCAAACAAACTACACCAAACGCACTCGTTACAAAGATATACCGATGGCTTTTCAAGGATGCTTTAGCTCGCAAAAATACAATTAGGTCACTATTCACAGTGTGACACAGCACAGCGGCACTCTCCTATGTCGGCAAAAACAATCCACAAAGCAGGACAGGTCACCCCAGGCTCCACAAATGATAGCAGCCAGATACCAAGAAACAAAGTAAGCAAATAATACAAGATAAAGAAAACATGGAGTGAAAAACAAAAAGTAGAGAATGTACCCATAAAATGTAGCTTCTCATGCTACAATGACCTCAGTGACACCATCATGAAATAATTTTTGTCACCTGTCTGGTAATCAGATACATACAGCTACAGTGCGCTCAGAAAGTACACAGACCCCATCACTTTGATCACATTTTGTGATGCTGTAGCCGTATGCTAAAATTGTTTAAATTCATTTTTTCTCTCATAAATCTACACTCAATACCACATAATGGCAAAGTGAAAACAGCATTTTTAGAAATTTTTGTAAATTTCTTAAAAATAATAAATTGAAACATCACTATGAATTAAGTATTCAGACTCTGAATTCAGTACTTAGTTGAAACATTTTTGGCAGCGATTACAGCCTTGAGTCTTCTTGGGTATGATATGACAAGCTTTGCATGCCTGTATTTGGAGATTTTCTGTCATTCTCCTCTGCAGATCCTCTCAGGATGTGTCATTTTGGATGGCCACTGTAAGTGGACAGCTAGTTTCAGGTCTCTCTAGAGATGTTCGACTGGGTTCTGGACTCTGGCCACACTAGGACATTCAGAGTAGTTATAAGCCACTCCTGCATTGTCTTTGCTTTGTGCTTAAAGTCATTGTCCTGTTGGCAGGTAAACCTTTAGTTTAGTCTTAGGTCCAGAGCATACTGAAGCAGGATTTCATTAAGGATATCTCTGTATTTTGTTCTGTTAAACTTTCCCTGGACCTCTCCTCCTCTCTTCCCTACCGCTGGCATGCTGGAGGACCACCATGTCTGTACCCAGATGTAGGGCTGCCTCCGTCACATCAATGCCAGCCCCCAAGTGGACTGGCAACTCTAGGCCAATGATGCAGGGGTCAGCGATGTCGGCTAGCCAGACCTCTGGCACCAGCATGTGTCCTTCCACCGTGACCTCCAGCTGGCCTTTCCCTGTCATGGCCGTGCACATAACCATTATTGACGTCAGTTGGGTGTTTGTCACCTCCCAGCAGGTGGCCCTGTCAGTGCCTGGCAGCACGCCAGGGCGGATCAGGGCGATGGTGGACCTTGTGTCATCAGGGCTCAACAGGGCATCCTGTCCACCAGGCAGACGACATATAGGCCGCAGGTCTCGCCAAGTCGGCCTGTATTTCAGTTCTTGGAATGAAACGTTCAATATTAAAAGTCGAAATCCAGCATGTGGAAGTTATGAACTAAGCTTTAAACGTGTGTCAGTCACCTTTGGGTCAAGAATATGCAAGAGTGTGTGTGACTGGAAAAACTAGGAGCAGCACTGTGTCACTGGGTGGGTTTAAAAAGGCATCATTTTCCACAATTATGCAATCAACTACTAAATAGAAGGTCATGAGTCAAGTCTATTAGCTTAGCAAGGCAGAAAATGTTTTGCTTCACTGAAGTTCCTTCTATCAAGCTAAGGGTGGTGCTGTCTTGCACAATACTTTGTCAGATATTTTGTGAACCACTGCACTTAAGGCCATGCCTTGTGCAATTATTGCCAATGGCAGTTTCATTATGGAAATGGTTGTTGTGATTTGGCATCAAAAAGATATTTTATGCAAAAGGAATGTTATGTTTTTTACTTTTGCTTTTATTGGGGAACTTCACCTGTTGCCTTAAAGGACCTTCCACCACTTCACACACAAAACAACTGCAGTGACAACTGCTGTCACTACTACTACTGTTTAGTAGTGATGGGCAAATGTAGCTTCATGAACCATTTGTTTTATTTTCTGACACCACTAGGTGGTGCTCTTGGTTTGCTTTGTGGCATGCTTTGCGCCATCTAGTGGGGTCAGAAAATACAGCAAATGGTTCATGAAGTGTCATTTGGCCATCAGTACTACTGTCAAAGCAGAATTTGCATGCTCCTTACCTATGTTCATGTACACAGGTGGAAACAGGATGTGCATGCCCAGCAGACCACCACTGCTGATGTTTGGTGCCCGACCTTGCCACCCTTACAGTCAACCGTTCTGGTCAGGTGCAGGTCAAGCTCAAACTGGTGCTAAAATAAGGAAAGCTGCCCAAGCCGTAATAAACAATATTGTACGTCTGCTGCATGTGTACTGCCTCTTCAGTTTATTAAGGCCTCCCCGCAAGTTGGAGCTGTCTGTATTTGTGAATTCTAGGGGGGGGGGCATGTGTAAGGACTAGTACTACTACTACTGTACTACTGTTGAGGTAGAATTCACACACTCCCTTACCCATGTTCATGCACGCAGGTTGAGAGAGGGTGTACATGCCCCTATAGGAAGTAAGTTGGTGAGGAAAAAAAGGCATGCTGGTTTTTGCATCTGACCTGGGTCCGCTGCCTATTCCTTTTTCACTGCACCCATCGAAAATACACAGCAGAAACCAAACATGGAGGGGTAAAGCGCTACCTATACCACATTCTTTGCTGTTATTTCAGTTTGCTTTTGTCAGTTAGTTATTCGACGCCAAAATCTTACAAATTAAGAAAAGACGCAATGTGACTACATGCAGTCACACCTGTACTTTGAAAAGGCTCAACACAAAATAATTCAAATTTCCATAGACTAGGTTGGGCCAATTAATGGCTCTCTGTTAAATCTTTCTGTTAATGATAATCAATATCACCATAATTAATTATGAGACTTTCGTCTTAGAATCAGGGTGATTAAGTTCAGCTCACGAATAAGCACCTTAACATATACACCCGTACAACGTGCTCAGCTCCAGAGGCCAACATTTTTTCCGAATAACTGCTAAAGATTAAAGGGGGGGATGTGGCGAAAGGTTTTTGATTCCGCTCTTCATAAACGTATTAGTCATAAAAAACGCCAATCAGCGAAATAGCAAATAGGAATTTTCTGGTAGGCGGGAATAGAGGATTAGACCACTTGATTGGCTGTCAGAGCGGGCTGAAATATAGCAGTGAGATGTATTGCTTTGCACATGTAACTGGTAGTGGTTTAATTCATAAAGTGAAATAAGTTATAGATGCACAAATGAATTAATACGTCTTTTATATTAATACTGAGGACGAGAGGGCACAAGAAATAAACAGGGGGTAAAATCGCAGGTGGCAGATTAAGGTAAGTTAACTGCAGTATCGCTAGCTAGCTGCTTCGCCGAGTCGACGACGTTGTTGTGGAAGTATTCACCTAAAGGAATATTATAGAGATCGAATACTACCTTTACCTGGAAACTCTGCTAAGTTATATGGTTAGTCATATATATAGGTGTTTTTTGGTGAAGTGAACTATATCATGGGGAAAAGTACAGTATAAGCTAACCACAAGACATTTGAATTCACGCGCAGTCTGGCGAAAAGGTCGCGTATTTATTACGTAACGTGACAACTAGTTAGATGTCAATCAAGGTATTTGTAGTTCTATTTAGACAAACCTTTGGTTATAAATGAGATGCCTCGTAAGGCTTATTGTTGTATAAATCCTCTCCTTCATAAGTTAGTAATTTCTTATGACGACGGTCTTTATAAAATTGATTATATTTAATTGCAGGCATTATTAAAGAAAATTCTGTTCCTGTTAAAACTACACTAACCATGACCTTCAGCGACTTGTCCCCGATCGACTTTTAGGGTTTTTATAGGATGTCTCATTTCAAAACAAAAGGGTATTTTGATATTATATGTTGATTAGGAAAATCGGCAAATCATTTCTTGGACGATTAGATTGGTCCACAGCGATTGCGTCTCTGTTCATAGTTTCATTCCGTACTAAATAAATCCTGTTAGTTTTTTTTGCCTTTTTAGTTCGCTGCTGCAAACAGGCAATGCAGCAATCAATCGAACTGAACAAATACTGTTTAGCGCAGACTATGAGATATTATGAAGTATATTTTATGACTATACATTGGCATTCGATTGCATGCCCTCTCTTTTGTAGTTTTGTTTATTAACGTTCAGCTTCTTTGTTAAGCCCGTAAGGTTAAGTTTTATGTACAGGTGGTCCGATTAACTCCTGTTTTTGAAGCTTTGGTGCGACAAAACCCTGTTTCCTTTTACGAGTATTCATTTATTATGGAGATGATCCCATTCTCCTTCTAAGGACTACTCTAGAATTGTTTTAATGTTGATGAACTTCTCTGACTTCACATCAAGGATGGAGGACTTGGAGGAATGCGTTATGGACGACCTCGGCGTGTCGCTGGAGGAGCTCCGGCGCTGGATCGAGGAGGAGGTGGAGCGCAGTGAGGTGGTGAGGCAGAGGAAGGCCCAGCTGGCCGAGCTGCAGGACTGGGTGGAGCTGCGGGAGCGAGAGGTGGCTGCTGTGGACTCGCTCTTCCTCAGTGCCTCTGAGTAAGTGTGTGTGAGCATGAGCCGTCCCTGTTTCAACTTCGTTACTGATTTGCTTAAATAAGATGCGAAGAACTCTGTTAATCCCAGGAAGGGATATTTCGGCACTGGAGCAGCAGTTATAAATGGGATCAGACAATACACACAACATAAGAGCACAGAATGAAAAGACATGTAAACGGTTTCATGTGGAAAGTTTACCTGAAAGCTGGCTGTCCCTCCCTCTTTGCTCACAGTTGTTTTAAGGTTAAATATAAGGGTGGTATGGAGGTGACTCAGTGAGTTAGGACGCTGTGCATGTGAGTGAAAGGGTGTGGGTTCAAATCCTGGGGTCGGCCATTGGGCCCTTGAGTAAGGCCCTTAACCCTGATTGCTCCAGTGCCTGGGAGACCCCGGATGTCACTTCGGATAAAAGCATCTGCTCGATAATTGTAAAATTATAAATGATGAAATATGGCCTTTGATGACAGATACAGTGAGTTCTGAACTGAGCACTGTGAAAGTGATGTGAATTTGACCCAGCTGTTTATCCAGTGCAGAGTTGTAGTAAACCTGGCACATGTCGGAGTGGTCCGGAGTGCCAGGCAGAGGGTCCTATGGATGGGATGGGTGCAGACACAGAACCGCACACACAAAAGGCTGTGTAGAAACGCTGATCCAGTAAAATGACTTTATTCAAAATGGGAGGTGACATGGGAAAACCACCTCACACGCCCGTACCCTAGGAAAGCAACAAGCACGTAACTGTGGGGGTATGAGGCCCTGGCTCTCCACACCGGACCAGCGCCATGCTGCAGTGCTCAGAAGAAATGTAGTTTATGCTTCACGCTACTGGGGGATTCTGAGAACCAGTATGTAAGCCAGGACATTCTGGAGAAATAATGTCTATATGGCCACCAGGAGGCGATGTCAAACTACTGAGACCTCAACACTCGGAAACAATGGCCAAGAGGTTATATGAGATGGGTTTAACTGTGAAAGGCTAAATATTTGCTGCATTGAAATAAGATCACAGTTATAAAAGATCCAGGAGAAGGATTTCATTATTCTGATTGTAAATTTGGTTGTACAATCATCACCCTTTGCCTTTCTGTGTCATGCCGAAAGGACAACAGTAAATAGGTATTGTGAGTTTTATGTCATAGTTAGATGTCAGCTTCACCCCCTTTAAATCTGACACGCGTCAAATCGCGAATCAAATGTGTGACATGGTCAGCTGGTAAAGTCAGCTTTAGAAAAGTTATGGTGCATTTTAATGATTCCATTTGCTTGTCCGACTTTGGGAAAGAAAAAAAAATGCGGGATGCCCTAATTTCCCTTGCGTGTGTTCCAGTTCTGTCACAGAATGTGAGACCCTCGTCAAGGAGGTGTACACCAAGATGGGGCTTGTCTACAAGGACAGCAGCTCCGAAGATGAGGGTGGAGGCGGCGGCACTCAGTCGTCTGAGGTCATCGAAATCGACGACGATGATGATGACGATGTCATTGCCGTCGGCTGTGGTATGTACTCGCTTTCATGTTCGTTACTGATTTCACCCGAACTCTTGAATATAGGTTTTAAAAAGAGACATTAGGGACGAGTCAGCATTGTCGAGTATTTGAATATTTGAGAACCTGTAGAAAATCGGGGAAAAAAAAAAATCTTGTGCGTCTGCTGCACGTGTGCTACCTCTTCAGTTTATTCTAATTTAAATTTAAAAGCTACCTTTAATGTTTTAAGGTATCCATGCAGCAACAAGTCTCATTTCGTGAGAGGTCTGTACGCTGCGCGGTGTTATTGACATCGCATGTTTTGAACGTGCAGTTGTTACATTGAAAGGACGGTGATAGTCAAATGGGACCATCAAGTAGTTACACTGAAACGTTTTTGTTCTGTCATAGGAAACAAAACTTACCAAGTGTTGCGGTTTTAATGATTGTTCCTTTTCAAGATTATCAGTCTAAAGTCTACCACTGCTGCTTGTGCATGAGCACTACACAGGCTTTCCTAATCAGTCAGTCATTTTCGTCTTGCTGTTGGATTCACTCTTAGACAGTGTGGTGCATTACTGAGAAATTTACCAAAAGGGAGTGAGGAGGAGAACAGGAACCGGTCACCAAAAGACATTCATTCTCTGTCATACGGAAATGTTATAAATTCCATAGAGATGATATTGAGCAAAAAAAAATCAGAATTCAGTTAGAGTTAACTAGAATGTGAGTGAAATGCTGACATGCCTACTGAAGACTGACTATTTGTAGATTAGTTTTATTTGGCTGGTTAAAATTTCAACTCCTGTTTTATAGGGAAATAAGTTAATGGAGATGTTTGTAAGTCAGGAACGTCTTGTCAGAATTGTGTTGTTGAAAATAAAGGAATAGGCATTCACCGTAACTGGCTGGGGCCTGGGCTCATAAACGTCTTGACGTTACCCTATTGCAGCTGAATCCATACACGACTTTTTCCGTGTGTGTGGGGGGAGGGGGACAGGTAATCGAATGCTATTCAAATATTGCCTGGGGAAATTTAACTGGTCATTCTGCCTGAAACCTGTGTGTCATTTCTGTGTCTTGCCTGTCTGTTCCTCTCCAGTGGTTCCACCCCAGAAGGGCGCCACACCATCCAAAGATCCCACGGTGAGGGCCGTTTATGTTTTCCTCCTTCTGTCCAGAAGAAAGCTGGCCTCCCGTGATGGTCTGATTTGAATGATTCCTCCTGTTTCTCAGTTTAACGAGGCCTCTGCTGCCCTCCAGAGGTCTTCCCAGCAGGTTCAGAAGCTGGCCCAGGCTGTGAACAGGACAACCCCAACCACCACTCCCACTAAACCACTTCCTCCTACCATTGTGCGCCGGGGTGAGCTCCCTTCTTCCTCACCCTGTCCTGTCCCTCACCTTCGCTGCTCTGGCTGGTTTTGACGCCTTCTCCTGTACCCGTCCCCGTCAGACGTGACGTGCCAGTTGTCCATGCCGGCCGTGTTCGTGTCACAAGCCCCGCGCAACACGCCCACGCAGCCCAACCCTGCCCTGAAGGAGGATGAGATGAAGCTGGAGATGAGCATCCTGGGCAAGAAGAGGACCAAGACCTGGCACCCTGGCACGCTCATCGCCATCATCCCTGTTGGTAAGGCCAGGCGCCTTTCTAACCCGGCCTCACGCACTGACTGGGCCTTGGCCGGTGGCACGCTGTTTAAGCAGTGATCCTGCTGATTGCTCTGTCTCTCTCTCTCTCTCTTTCTCACCCCCCCTGTATTGCAGGAACTGGCTTCAAATACAAAGTTAAGTTTGAGAACAAAGGGAAGAGCTTGCTGTCAGGGAACCACGTGGCCTTCGACTATCACCCGACGCTGGAGCGGCTGTACGTCGGCGCCCGCGTCGTCGCGAAGTACAAGGATGGCAACCAAGTGTGGCTGTATGCCGGCATTGTAGCCGAGATGCCCAACAGCAAGAACCGCATGAGGTGAGAGTGGGTCGGAGGAGGGTGCGAGAGAGCTGGCATGCCATGGAATTCTGTGTGGCACCTCTCATATAGAAAATGCGGTAATCTGGGCAAGGTGACTGCGCAGCAGAGAGACTCATCAAAAGAGGGGATATGAATAAAATCAGCTAATGATAGTGATCAGAATAAGTTAAAGTAATTCAAATTATAACTTTAAATGATGCCTGAAACGGGTGCAGCAATATTCTAGTAACTAATGCAGTCTGACAGTGCTGTGAGTTCAGGTCGAATGTCGAGGGTTTTCAGGGTGATGGACTCCTGAGAACTTTCTAAGAATCATCCTTCAAGACTTTGGAAATGTGTGTTTTTACTCAAATCTGTGTTTTGACAGGTTCCTGATATTTTTTGACGACGGTTATGCATCCTACGTCAGCCTGCCGGAGCTCTACCCTGTCTGCAGACCCTGTAAGAGTCCATGAGCAGTCCCGGGAGATGCTCACCTTTCTGCAGGTCCAGGGAAGACGGAGACCTGAGAGATATTGAAAGTTCCTGTGTAATGAGTCACAGGGTCCCCCTTCCTCGCACAATAGTAGAATTGACATTCCTGTTGCGTGTGTTGAGTTTGTCTCTCTGTGCTTGTGTGGATCTCCAGTTGCCCCCCAGTCTAAAAACACGTGGAGGTGAATTGGTTGCCAGATTCTCCATAGGTGTAAATGTGTGTGTGGATGGATTATTCCCTCCCTTCTGGCCCTTGCTCCGGAACCCCATCACCCCGAATAGCTGAAGAAGATTCCCCCGGAAGAGCCGATCCTAAAGCCCTAAACCAGGGATCCCTGTTCTGGTCTTGGAGGGCCGGTCTGCAGCTCAGTTTGCAGATTTCCCTACTCAGATACACCTACTAAACCTGGCAATTAGCTGATGAGATGAATAAGATATTAAGATATGTTGCAGCGGGGAAATCTGCAAGCTGTGGTGCAGACCGGCCCTCCAAGACCGGAACTGGGGAGCCCTTTCATAAACTTCCATCTGTGTCTGTAATCTAGATTTGTACATGTTACAGAGGTAAGTGACGCACTCTGATGCATAAAAATTTGAACGTATGTCTTTCTAGTGAAGAAGACATGGGAAGATATCGAGGATGCGTCCTGCAGGGACTTCATTGAGGAGTACATCACCGCCTATCCCAACCGGCCCATGGTTCTCCTCAAGGCAGGCCAGGTCATCAAGACTGAGTGGGAGGGCACCTGGTGGAAGAGTCGTGTGGAGGAGGTGGACGGCAGCCTCGTCAAGATTCTCTTCCTGGTAAGACATCATCCGTCTGTCGTACCCGTCTGCTCTGTAGCCATCTCTTAGGCATAGCTGGGCCGTAAGTTGGTGGTGACCATCTTCTCATTTCAGGACGACAAACGCAGTGAGTGGATCTACCGGGGTTCCACCCGCCTGGAGCCTATGTTCAACCTGAAGGTCAACTGTGCCAACGCCCAGGAGAAGAGGCAGGGGGGGCCGCAGCGGACTCGCCCCAATATGGGTAACGGGCTGCTTCTTGCGGGCTGAGCCTAACCCCCGCAGCTCGATGCTTGTTCAACAGTATGAGCATGAAGCCATTAAGCAGGGGGTGTTAGTCTGCGCCACAATGACCTCAACGTTCACTCAAGTGTCCGTCCATCTCCCATCAGCCATTCGGACGAAGGGGCCCGTGGTTCAGTACACCAGTGAGACCAACAACATGGCGACCAACAAGAACCAGGGCACTTCCCCAAACTCCAAACTCCCGCAGTCGGCCACCCCGGCTGCGCAGCTGCGTACAGAGTGAGTGTGATGAACATCTGTGACCGGTTCCCTCGTTATGGATCCATCTATCCACCCTGAGTATGAAGAATCTGATTTGTAGCAGTTCGTAGACCTCCCTGTGAGGCGGGCAGCGCCATCTGCAGGCTTTATAAGAGTTTCAAAGCCTGCTTTGGGCTCAAGTTTGCAAGTTAAATGATGGAATCGATTCCAGAACGAACAGCCGTAGCTGGTTGTTGGTCTGTGGGGTCAGTTCAGACCCGGGGGATGTTTTAGCCCGGCTATAGTTAACAGAGGCTGCAGTTAGTGTAAATTGGAGAATTTCATGAGAACTAGTCAAGTAATACTGAAATGGGTGAATTGCTGTGTGTGTATGTCTATCGCTGACCCTCACGCCCCCTTATCCCATCGCTTTGCACAGGAGTCCTGACAGTCTGGCTCGATCCAAACAGCAGGTGGCAAAGAAGAGCACTTCTACCTTTGTGCCCCCCCCAGCTGTGGTCTTGCGCCCCACAGGCCCCGGCGAAGCCCAGGCAGCCGGGCCCCGGCCTCTGCTCTCCCTTCCCGCGTCTGCCCCCTCCCCCGCCATCCCCACCGCTGTCATGCCCCCTAACAATTCCAGGTAAGCAGGAGCCATGGAGGAGCACGCTGAGCTGGTGAGTGAGGGGAGGGCGGCAGGCGTGGCTTCTCATTAGCGGGGCGGGGGGGTGAGGAGGCTGTGGAGCTGCAGGAGGGAGAGTGGGAACGCCAGGAGGGGGTCCGGGTCAATGACGTCTGCCACCATGACGGCAGTGTGTCTGTGTGAGGTTATTCTGTTTAAGTAAACTTGTGTTGGTCTCATTTCTGAGTTTCCATTTTCTGAGCCATTTTTGTTGTTATTTGGGGGGGGGGTTAATGGACATTTTAGGGCCCCCAGCGAAATAGGCTTAGCGCCGCCCCCGTTTCTGACGCAAAGGTGACGGTTTTAAATGAGCACAGTCGCGGATTTGAGGTGGAGGAAGTACTCAGGGCAGCGGCGCGATCCAGGGATTCAGGGCTGGAAGTGGAGCAGACCGCAGTCGTGGAAAATGGCGGCCAAACGAAAGGTGAAGGTGCCCTGCATCTGATAGCGAGTCTCTTACCATCTCTCTCCCTCCTCCCACCCCCCGTAATTGCAGGGTCTTCGTGCTGCAGCCAGGCTCCCTACAGACCCTCACCCCGGTGTCCCCCGTCACCTCGCTGCAGCCTGCCGCACCCCCCCAGCTCTCCTTCTCCTGTGACCGCGTCCCCCAGGAGCCGTCCTATCAGGCTCCCAATGAACGGCTCTTCTACCTGCTGCACCCCTGCTCCCCCGCCTGCCTGACCCGGGTCCGGCCCGCCCGTCTGGACCAGTACCGCGGCCGCAACCCGCTGCTGACACCCCTGCTCTACGAATTCCGCCGTATGACCGGCCGACGCCGCGTTAACCGCAAGGTGATTTGGGGGTCCGTGCTCTTCCTGTAGCCAAGGGGAGTCTGCAGTGCCCCCCAGGCCTCTTTTAATAACCAGTTGCCTGTTTCTGTTTTAATTGCAAACTTCCAGGTTTGCGCGTTCTCGTAAAAAAGGAGAGCCTGCAGAGGGCGACGTTGTGCCCGAGGCCTGGCCCATGCTTCCTGCCGGCCGTCGTGGTTCAGCACAGCGACTGTGGGAATAGGGACTGTTATTTCACAGCGCAGGATGTATTGGGGGGGGGTTTATGAAGAGGCTCCTTTGTCTGCTAAATGCTTCCTAACTCTTTGTTTGTTTGGCTCCAGATGTCATTCCACGTGATCTACAAGTCCCCCTGCGGGCTGTGTCTGCGCAGCATGGCGGAGATCCAGCGCTACCTTTTCCAGACCGGCTGCGACTTCATCTTCCTGGAGATGTTCTGCCTGGACCCCTACGTGCTGGTGGACCGGCGCTTCCAGCCGCAGAAGCCCTTCTACTTCATCCAGGACATCACGAATGGCTGTGAGGACATCCCACTGTCCTGCGTCAACGAGATCGACGGGACCCCCCCGCCCAGCGTGGCGTACAGCAAGGAGCGTATCCCAGCGGATGGGGTCTTCATCAACACCAGCCCAGACTTCCTGGTGGGCTGTGACTGCACCGATGGCTGCAGAAACAAGTCAGTCCCCAACGTCCCCCCCCCCCCCATAGGCCATTAGCACTCTGCCAGATGCCACGTATCTCTGGGGGAACCACTACCTTCCTGATTTGTCCCCCTGACTGGTCCCTCCGTTCCTGTATTCCCTCTGCTGGGAATGAGGGATTGGTTTGATCGGGATGCGGCTTGTCGCTGCAGGTCAAAGTGTGCCTGTCACCAGCTGACCCTCCAGGCAACCGCCTGCACCCCCGGGGGGCAGATCAACATGAACGCTGGCTACTCCTATAAGAGGCTCGAGGAGTGCCTTCCCACAGGGTAGGGACCCCCTTTGTGCTCCCGCCTCCCCCGTGCTTCCAGTTTTCCCATTGGCTGACTGACCTGACTGACCTCTCCTCCCACCAATCGTTTAGGGTGTATGAGTGTAACAAGCGATGCCGCTGCAACCCCCAGATGTGCATCAACCGGCTGGTCCAGCACGGGCTGCAGGTGCGCCTGCAGCTCTTCAAGACACAGAACAAGGGCTGGGGCATCCGCTGCCTGGACGATGTGGCCAAAGGCTCCTTCGTCTGTATCTATGCCGGTGGGTGTGAGATGGAAGTGGGCGGGGCTTCTGGCCTCTTCCCCAGGCCCCTGGGCGGCACACTGGCCAGCACTGCTGCCTCCTCTCCAGGCCTGGGAGTATTAATCCCCCCCCCAACCCACATTCTCCCTGTGCCAGCCTCCTGTTTCCTCCCTCAGCCAAAGACGTGCAGCTTAGCTGTTTAGTGTCCCTGAATTGCCCGCCGTCTCTCTGTCTGTTCGTGTATTTTTGTCTGTATGTGTATCTGTTTGTGTGTCTGTGGTTAGTTACTTATGCTTAAGGTTAAGGCTGGGTAGGGGTTATGGTGGTCATTGTTGGGATTAGGGTTTTTCCTATAGAAATGAATGTCGAGTCTCTGTAAAGACACGAGTGTGTGTGTGTGTGTGTGTGTGTGTGTGTGTGTGGTTCAGTGTTTGCATCAGGAAGTTCATCACTGTGCTTTTTATCTTGACCTCTCCCTTCTACATGTCTCGTTCTTCAACAGGTAAAATCCTGACGGATGACTTTGCCGATAAGGAGGGCCTGGAGATGGGTGACGAGTACTTTGCCAACCTGGATCACATTGAGAGTGTGGAAAACTTCAAAGAGGGTTACGAGAGCGAGGCTCACTGCTCTGACAGTGATGGCAGCGGGGTAGACATGAGCAGAGTTCGGGTTCCTGGCAGGAGCGGCCAGAGAAAAGGCTACCAGAAAGCTGAGGATGGCACCTACAGCAGCAACGGAGGCCAAGGTGACGCCCGGCGTCGGCGCCTTTGGGAGTATTGCAGTTACTGGAGAGAAACACTCCTAGAATTACTGGCAGTTGGCATTAATTTTTGGATAGGGAGCAAACATCCCCCTCTCTCTGTGCTGCACTCAGGAGGTGAGGACTCCTCTGGAGACGGGGAGGAGGAGGAGGAGGACGACGATGACGACTCAAATGATGACGACGACAGCTCTGGCGAGAACTTCATCAGGAACGCTTACTATAGCTCCAGCTCAGTGTGGAGAAGCTACACTACACGGAGGCAGGCCAAGGGGCTGAAGGAGGGTGAGAGAGGTGGCATCTGGGGAGGGTCGTGGCTGAGTCTAAGGTTTCTCAACTATGGAGTTGTATCCACACCAACTAACCATTCTCTGTGCTAAACCTGCCTAACCCTAACCCTAAGTCACATTTTGCCATTCTCTGTGCTAAACCTGACTGTACTTGATTCAAAGTTAGTTCCTGCAGAATTCCACCGATGACTTTGGTCGCTGGTCCACAGGCAGCCAGGACAGTAAGGATGGATTAAGCGTTTCAACAGGAGGGACAGAAGGCAGGAAGCCACCCGCCATGCCAGAAGAGACTGGCAAGAGCAAGGTGGCTTCCTGGCTGACCAGTCAGGCGTCCTCCTCCAGCACGCAGCCTGCAGTCAAACTGGAAGGACTGAAGACCGAGAAGAAGGTGGGTGCAGCGTGGTGTCTCGGCTCTAGACTTTACTGATGACCATCGTCAGCACTGAGGAGCTCACACTGAGGGCTTTCTGATCTCGCTGTCTGACAGGAGCCGCTGGACCAGAAGCCTGCGCTGTAAGTCAGTCCTTTTGCTGGGTTTGTGTCCTAATGAGTCTGGTGTTGATTGGTAATGAAGAACTTTCAAACAAAGATGGTGGAGAACGCAGTACCAGTTTGGGTATGAATACAGAGTAGCTTCCAGAGCAAGACACGTTAGATATCTTCAGCTGCTCAACATGCCCAATAATCCTTCCGTTTTTTTTAAGGGGCTCCATCTCCGTGAAGACCGAGGCTGGCAAGAAGCCTCCTGGAAGCAACATGGTGCGGCTCCAGGCTTCGGCTCGTAATCGTGTGCCTGTTAATATCTGCCAAATGAATGCCGTCTGTGCGGGAGGTGGACTGTCATGTGAAACCTTCTCCTGTGTGAGCTTGTCCTACAGCAGGTTGACTGTCTGTCTACTCCTCAGGATGTCATGACCCTCTCCGACAGTGACGACGTCCAGACCATCAGCTCTGGGTCTGACGACAAGGAGCGGGAGAGACAGGCTCAGGGTTAGTGGGGAAAGGAGATGGACACTGGGGCGTCAAAGGGGCGCTGGGCGGGTCGTCCTGGGGGTTTTGTCATTCATTTATGGCCTCTTCATCAGCTCTTTGTGTTCTTTTGACTTTAAGGGCCATTAAAGAGGCAGGTGGCTGTCAAGTCTACCCGTGGTTTCACCCTCAAATCCACTCATAGCCTGGTGGTCAAGACTGGTGGAGCTGGTGGAGGTGGAGGGACAGCGGGACCCGGGGGGGCAGGGGGAGAAGGCGGTCCAGCCAGGAAGAACACTAGGCAATTCTTCGACGGTGAGGAATCCTGCTACATAATCGATGCCAAGCTGGAGGGCAACCTTGGCCGCTATCTCAACGTGAGTAGCCAGCTGCAGGATGGATGGAGGCATGGGAGGGTGGAGGAGGACTGCCAGCTGGCGGAAATGGAAAACGGGATGAGATGTGTGTGCAAGCAGAGGACATGTTTGATGTAATTCATTTTTTACTCTCTGTCGTCTTCCTCTCTGGCTAACAGCACAGCTGTAGCCCGAACCTCTTTGTCCAGAACGTGTTTGTGGACACCCATGACCTGCGCTTTCCTTGGGTGGCCTTCTTTGCCAGCAAGTAGGTACCATTCCCCAGAGACTGGGGTTTCATGGCTGTTTAGGCTTCTAAGTTTCCTGGAGGATGATGTGTTTTTAGAGGGTCCAACTGATCCTGGACCAACATCTCTGCCATCAAGTGAATCGAAGTTATAGTTAGTGGAGCTCAGGCTTTTACCGCAGTGTTTCGACGTCATTGTGGAGCCAAATCTGACTCCCCTGTATCGCCCCCTTCAGGCGGATCCGGGCGGGGACCGAACTCACGTGGGACTACAACTATGAAGTGGGAAGCGTGGAAGGGAAGGAGCTGCTGTGCTGCTGTGGCTCCACTGAGTGCCGGGGGAGGCTGCTGTAGGAGGCACGTGTGGCCCCCCTACCGTGCCCCGTCCCCCACCAGGGGGGATTCTCTCCGCCCCCCCCCCCCCCCCCCCGCCCCTCCCGTCGGCGGCGGG
>JAAGVU020000129.1:1552926-1571114 GCA_011763525.2 Mormyrus iriodes
GCCCAAAACGAACACTGACCCATCTGGGGGTCTGCACCCCATATACCCCTAGTGGGGTCATAAAGAACCCCAAGTGGATGTGAGGGTTAAGCAGCTGACAAACATCAAATTGTGAAATTTTCCATCCACTATGCTTTTACTCCTGACATCCATCTGCATTTGTGTCGCTGAAATGGATCATTGCCGACATGGCCACCCTGTATATATATAAGTATCGGCAGGGGAGCATTAATAGAAATACTGTACAGTACGTGTGGAATGAATTCCTTTTCCTCCAGTGTGTTTGTGGACCTTCAGAATCACACAGAATTGCCTTTGGCGAAAGTGCTAGTCTTTTGGAATAATGAAATTTAATGGAACAACCCGCCAGCGCAACCAAAGCCATGTGTACTAGATTCTCACCTCGATGCATCAGCAACAATCTGATACATTATAGATATATATAGATATATATGAAGCGGCTACTAATGCGATACAATGTGATTCACCCCTATTGTGATGCAGTGTGAGTCGACACAATTTGATTCAACGCGATGCAATTTAATGCAATACGATGCAAGGCTTAGCAGGACACGCCAACCAACGCCGTGAGATTTGCCCAAGAGACAGAATTGGCCACTGACAGAGATGAGAGAGCATTTGAGAAATAGTTTAGAGAGAAGGAATCAATCTAAATGTAAAATTATTGGTCATGTTTCTAAATAATAAAGGCATTGGGCCTCTAGCTGTTACCGATTGTATCCAAACTGTACCCATTGCACACTTTTGTAATCGGGGCAGTCACATTGTGAGCCTTTATGTCAGTTCAGTGATGTGGGTGGGTGAATCTTACCATCCCCAGTACCCATTTCCAAATTTAGGACCAGCCTGAGCTGGAGGGAGCCGAAGGGGCTGCAGCTGTGTGACGAGGCAGCGTGCTGACGAGGCAGGCCTGCAGCGGCTTCCAAATGAAGCTATGTCCGATATCAGCACTATCAGAGAGACGCAGCTGGGACAGTCTTAATGTAGAAACATGGCAGTTTATTGCTGTATAGAAAGAACTGTCTCAAAACTCTGAGGAAATTCATGAGGCCTACGAACAGATTTTGGGAGAGTTGCAACAACATTTCAAATAACAGCAGCTTGAATTCCTGGAACAGCAATTCTGCTATCACCCTGTGCAGGACGCTTGGCCGGATGGCTGCATTGCCCCTCTGCGTCTGTGGCCCGTCACTTGTAGAGGGACCCCGGTGAGATGACAATGGAGCCGTAAGGCTGCTCGTGTTCCACGCTCAGCTTTCCTGCCGTCACCAGTTCTTTCAAAGTGGAGCGACAGTCTGCGTTACCAGTAACTTCCATGCAATCCAGCCGAGTAAATGCTCAATAAGCGTGAGACCAAAATACTGCGGCTTCTGAGCTTTTTCCTCACCCAACAAGGAATAGAAGAACCTGGCTATGTCCCTGCGATCTGCAGCAGGGGGCAGCAGCGAGTGGAAGGTCACTGACCCAAACTCCTCCAGGGCTTCCTGCACCTGTCTGGGAGGATGATGGGGTGTGAGGGTGACGCGATCTGAAAACACCTGGGATCTATGGGTCACATGACCCGGGGCAAGAGTGAGAGAACGACGAGTTACTCAAGCAGGCCCTCCCTGGTCACGGTCCACTCCTTCGCCTCTCCTTCTGGGAGGAGCACTCCCTCCTCTCGGATCTCCTCCAGGGAGGTGAGGGGCTCTGCTGCTGGAGACCTTTGTAGGAGGATACAAGGAAACAGCGTCACTAGTGGGTGTTGGTTTGACTGTCAGCTAGGCTCATGCTAGGTCACCCCGAGAATCGGCTCCCTCCCATAACCTCCTGCCTCCTCCTCCTGTCCCTACACTCCTCCTGATCTCCCGATCTGACTTGGACCTCCATTCTCCCCTCCCCCTTTTCCTCCTGTTCACAGCTCTATCTCACCCTCGGCTCGCAGACGGGACGGTGTGAGACGAGTCCCTGTCTGACACCTCCAGCGACAGCTCGGTTGGTTCTGGAACAGCAGTAGCCATAGCAACACTTTACTTAGTGACTGGAGTGGAGAGGAAGACTCGCCTCGGTTACGTCATCCTGCTGGTGGCACCGTCCCACCCCCTGCCTCTGCAGCCAGTCAGAGGGACAGACACCTAAACAGCAGTGCAGGTCTCACCTGATACGTCGGCGAGGGCCAGACCCGGCTCTGCTGCCCCTCGCAGGATCTGGAGACGAGGGAGCAGAGATTAGCCACTCTCACCCGGGATGTGACAGACTGGGAGCTGCCAGAGACAGGGATATGCGGGGCGGAAGGCGACCCTCTGAGTGCAGGCCTCCTCACCTCCTCCATCTCTATCTCCCTCTCCTCTAACACCCCCATGACAGCACCCCGTTCCCAGGAAGGCAGGATGTCCGCATGCAGAGCTGGATGGAGAGATGTCCGGAAGAATGGTTAACCGGAGTGACACGCTGTGTGTGGTCAGCCAGGGTGTTCAGTGATCTCTGCTTACTGGGAAGCACGATCTGGTTTTAATGGGTCCTAGGAGACTGCCCCCCAGTATGGCAAAAGTTACAGAACCCAGAAGGAGGTGTTTGGCTTCGTTGTGCCTTTCTCCTTTATTTTGGGGGTGTCCATTTAGGGTGTTCACGGAGCACTGTGTGTGACTCACGTAAGCAGGGGTTGCTGAGAAGATCTGCGGGGGGCGCTGTTCTCCGCGAGGGCAGCTCTATCTCAGGCTACGGCACACAGATGGTTACACTCACACACCCAGCTCACAAGGCGTCAGTGACAGTACACCCGGGCGGTATGCCAAGGTCCCCGCCTTAAGGCGGCCCGTTCAGCTCTCACCGGCTGCCTGGTCTCCCTCATGGGCGTCGCCATCTGCCTCAGCACCTCCTCCCTGGGAACCTGCGTCCGCTCGTCCATGAAGGGGGGCGCCCTCGGCCTGCGCCGGGGGGGCTGTTATATGCAGAACAGGTTGGGAGAATCACTCACGCACAGTCACCTGAAACCCTGAGGGTATGAAGCCAACCAGTGACCCTCCAAAACTACCCAGGTTTGCAGGAGTTATCTAGGCATTACATGGATACACCACCTGAACCCACACTTCTCCGGCGGAGCTCCACAAAGCAGGATTTCTTGCTTAGCCAGATAGCTTGTTGACTTTAAGGTAGTCTGGGCTAAATGTAAGTGAACAAAGATCAAAATGAAAAAGTCCATCTAGCTCAGTCTACCTTAAATCCGACAAGTTATCCTGCTAAGCAAGAAATCGTTCTCCGTGAGACCTCCTCCCATCCTTACACGCCGCTCCATCTCTTCTTCTTCTCTCTCTCCCCTTCGGGGGGTCAGCACAGTGCGGGGCGAGGCCGCCCTGTCCTCCGGGGCCGGAAGGACCGTCTCCTCGACCTGCAGCAGCATGCCGTCGTCGTCGGTGACCCTGAGTCTGCCAGAAGGGGGCGCTGTAGTCAAAGCTATCTGTATCTGCAGTGTTTGGCTGTACCCTGACTGTGTCACAGTGACTCACTGCTCAATGGAAACCCCAGCGATGGGCTGTTCCCTCAGCTCCTCTCGCACAATGTCTGGCCTTTCCTCTGGAAGACAAGGCCCTGCCTTAATGCCTGATTGGCTCCAGCACCCCTGCTGTCATGCCTACAGACAGACCGGTGACTAAATGGACCACCCTTGTACCCACAAAGTCCCCAAAAATCCATCATTGATGTATCTGACAGATAAGATTATGCAGGATCTGGAGTATCAACATGTTCACTATAATTTTAATGATATTGGCTTGGGCACTGAAGATCTTGCACTATAAACATAGAACCACCTGTGTGTCGCTTGGCATTGACACACTGTGCTGCTGTTAAGGAAATTCCATCATAATCCCGAAATGCCGGCCTGTGATTGATTCCCTCCCCCCCTGACCTGTGGGAAAGTCGTCCCGCTGCTCCAGCAGCATGTCGATAATGTCCAGGGCCTCCGGCAGGTCCGTGCCCTCGAACTGCGGGGGGGGGGAGCAGGGGGTTAGCGGGGCGCTGTAGGGAGCGGCCGGGGGGGATTCACAGAGGTGGTACCTGAATTTCCGAAACCGGTACAACCTCGCCCTCTCTCAGAGTGATTGATTCGGGGGAGGCCGTGATGCCTGCGGGGGCCAAATAGGAAAATGGCAGGGAGACCAGGAGAAATGGGAATGGAGCTGCGCAGAGCAGCGCGGCTTACTTACCGTCCTTGGGAATTTCAGGGCTGACAGGTTTTGGTGGGGGCTCCTTCATCCCCCATTGCTAAGAACGACAGATAGGTCAGATCGACCCTGCATCAAACTAATGCTTTTAGATCATCAGAAATGAAGACCATTAGTTCCATCCTCAGGGTCATTAAGGCAGCTCTGAATGCCTCAGGCACTGCATGTCGCATCTGATCGCTGGGCACAGCACTGACCCGTTCACGGCGGCTGTCATGACAACAGGGGGTCGACTCACCCCAGACTGGAGGCCGACCGCTCCTGCTTACCGCTATCAGGGCGTTGGGGCTCGGCAGCTTGTAGGCGGGGCTCATCATCCCAAAGAAGGGGTCCTGTGCCCTCTCTGTCTCCTCCAGGGCAGCTAAGGAGTCAGGAAGCACCAGCACAAACCTATGGGTGCAGACGGACCTCAGGCATGGCTGCAGGTCGGCCTGTCCTGATGGAGGCGTGTAAACCAACGAACTCGCACCTGTCGGATTCCACCAGGTCGATCCTGGACGCCTTCTGGCTCCGGAGCAGTCTGTCGATGATCTCGTGGATCTCGTCTGGAACGGCAGATGCCAGTGAGTGTCCCCATGTGCCCCGTTTCTGTGCTGCCTCGTCTGTGCTGAGCCCCCCTTACCCAGCAGAATGACACACTGCTGATGGTAGACGATGATGACGCCGAATTGCAGCTGCGATGACAGGTACAGGGAGAAACGGGGCCGGGGCAGCCCTGGCTGGATGGGTGCGGCCCGGAGCAGCACATAGTCCATGATGTCATTGCTGTACACACACGAGGTGTCAAGGAATCTCGTTATAAGTGCAATCCAGACATGTATACTTTAGCAAGTAAGACAGCCTTCAGGAGGAAATATCGTATTTATGATTGCACATAATAAGAATAATTATAATAATAATACTACATATTTTATACATATAATATGGCTACCTGACTACACTGGCCTTCCATTATTCTGTAGCTACTTCCTGAATTCACACATTAATGCGCCGAAACGCGACTCCCACACTGACAGGCGTTTCTACAGTTCTACGTTACCATGTGCGCTGGATGTTCACGCTGAGATAATCCCTGCGGCTTACTTTGATCCCCTTCGTAGCCGCCAGCCTGAAGGACGAAACAGACCGACAGATTCATAGCCACCAAGGCGGAATGTCCATCATTTATAGGTAACCTGCCTGACTTTGCCACACCCACACAGCAATCCACCCGAAGAGCGCGTTTGGATGGCCGGAGAGACGCGCATCATCCCGGGATGACAAGCGACGCTCATGCTGATCATCCCACGGCGCACGTTTATTTATTTATATATATATATATATATATATATATATATATATATATACACACACACACACACACACACACACATACAAAATTAAATAAAGTCGGCGAGCCTAAACATAAACGCCAGGTGAAGAATATCTTCATTTAAGTTAAATTTAGTTAAGTAGTGATACTGAAGTCTTTACAAATCGTGCCTAGCCGTAACAGTTTCATTTCTGGTTTGATTAAGCTACAGATAAACCTGGACATTAATACTAATGCACACAGAAAGCGCTGAAGCTCTCGGCGCTCCTCAGTCTATACACCCGCCGTTACTATCATGCCTGTCACTGTAAAGCCGCCCACGAACAACGTGGGAAATATTCATTATCTAATTGCTTTAATGTTTCTTTGATATTGCCCGAGACATCTATAGGCTATTGTGAAATACCTAAATCCACCCATTTTCTATAACTGCTCGTCCTATTCGGAGTGGCGGGGGTCCGGATCCTTTTCCAGGATGGGGCGCCAACCCAGCGCACGGCACATGCACACCTACGGGTAACTCCAATTAATCTCAGCATCATTTCGTGCTGTGGGGGGGAACACGCGGAAAGAAGCCCACGATGACGCGGGGGGATCATGCAAAGCCCACCCCAGGCAGCCGGGCGGAGACTCGAACCCTGAGGGCAGGGGTGTGAAGCAGCAGCGCTACCCCCCACCCCCACACACCTAAAGCGCTATTATATTAAGATGCAAGAAGATTTCGAGGACTCACCATATAGTTGAAAAACAGCCAGTATGTCGTTGTAAAACATTAGGATAATAAAACATCCTCCTTCTTGTCTGACACAAATAATTGATTATTATAATAAACTGAATTAATAGTTATACCGAGGTGGGGATATTTAATATTGTCAAATAAATACTTTTAAAATGAATGTGTTCTGAACTAACGTAATAGACTGAAAAATCCTTGCAATGAAACGGGTACGAAATAAATTTCCAGATGTGAAGGAAATACACTGAGAATAAATAGCATGTTCTGTTAACCTGCCTCTGAGTCCGCGGGGTGTGGAAGGGCGCTGCCCCCCTCCACGCTGCCCTGGCGAATCGGACCTCAGAGATATGCTTTGGAAACCGAACTGTCCAATCATGCCGTGTTGCCTGCTCATCTCCCCCAGTGACAGGAGCACAGGCGGCGACAGCCGTCAGCGGGGGCTCTGCGGCCGCGGGGGCGCCGAGCCTGTGCCGGGGACGCCCTGCTGCTAATAGCGAAGCTGGCAGTGTAACTAGTGAGGTCGCAGCATCGCTGCTTTCGAAGCGGCGGTTTATTCCCTGACGTCTGTTGCATCGCTGCATCTCCCTCTGCACTGACCCGTATCGCCCCGGTGGCCTGAGTCTAATGCAATGTGTCCGCGTACCATTACAGTCTAACGCCACGCCATCACTCCTCAAAGCCAGCTGTATTTATGGAATATCATGTCTGGGGAAGCCATGGCCGTGCCTCAGTAATGTGATGAAATTAACAGAAAATATTTATGTGGCTGGTGCCTTTTCCGCTTCCTTTCATGGCTGATTCTAAATGAATGCAATGGCGGTGTTTCTTATGATGACTAAGTTACCTCTGCGTTCCGACTACATGAACATGCATTTTGGGGTGTTCTTAACTGGTCCTTTTCAGGATGCCGTTTGTGTGCCATCGTTATACGAATGTATTAACATGTTTTAATGCTGTTTGGAGCTGGCACTCCTACTTTTTCTATATTGCACCTCACTCACGACGACTGAAGATGACAGCAAATGCAATACAGAAAACGTGCACTGAGGCGTTGCTGGTTTAACCTGCCAGTGTCCCGCCAGTCCCGCCCATTTCCCGTTGTTATTGGACACTTCATCGGACACGCAACCAATAGGAAACCTGTCTGAGGAACACGTAGGCTGAACGTCATCACCGCCATGCTTTTCTTTCTTTTTTTGTAATGTGAGTATAATCTATATCGAGAGAGGATGGGCGATATACCGCGTTGGTTATTTTAGTTGTGTGCGTTCATATATTTGTAAGTTTACACATGTGCGATGCATGAGGGTGTGTTTTACGTTGGGGTATATATCTATTTGCTGATAATAGTAAATGAATCCCTCGGACGCAGTGAACGTTTATTTAGCGAGCATACAATTTGTATTTGCTGCCTACGGGTGCCTATTTCCTTGTATGAATGCCGTGGTTTACATGATTAATTAATAGTGAATTTATGTAGATTTGTGTTCCGTCTACCTTGGATGTCATGCGATGCCTGTGTCGGTTTGTTAGTTCAGCCCAGCATAAGCCTACCGTATTACTTCAGCCTAGTCGTAGGAAGATAACGCTGAACTTAATATTATTAAATGGCTTATTATTTGATACTGCAATCTGTATTTTGATACTACATTTATATATATATATATATATATAAAACCGAGCCTTGTTAACAACTTTCTCAAGTCATTATTTAAGAGAACATCTTCTGCGCACAACAGCCACATGTTTCTGACCAGCCAGGAGTTCCAGATACCTTCATAACATGTTTGTAATTTGAAAAATATGGGGGATGAAGGTTATTTTTAAATCATTCCTAGAGATTACATTTTAAAATAGCTTCAGTGTAGTTTAGCTACTTTTGCTATGCAGCTTGCGACATTTCTCTGCTATATAGCTTTCATGTGACTATATTTTTTGTATAATAACTGTCACAGAACAGGCACAGAAATAGCTGATGATCCATTTAGCAGCTACAAGACAGCAAGGGTTTATCGGGGAAACTAAAACACACACGGGGGGAAAAAAAAAAAAAAAAAAAAAAAAAAAAAAAAAATCACAAATATAACAGGAACACAAGTAGTCCAAAAATTAATGGGATAAACAAGAACTAACTGCAAGAACTTTGAAGTAACATAACCAGGGCAACACAGGGAGCTGGACTAGAAGACAAGCAGAGTACCAAATGCACAGTAATCATAGATACACACACAATGACTCAGCAAGGACCAGAAAGAGGGCAAGCACTTAAATACAAAACTAATGAGACATAATGCCAGACAGGTGGGAAGCAATAACTCAATTAACCAATCACAAAAGGTGCAGGACAACAAGCAAGAGGTGAAATCAATAACACTAAATGAACACTGAAACTGGGAGACAAGCAAAACCTGAAAACTAAGAAACATAGCAAAACACTAGGAAGGACTAGGACCTTAAGAATACACAGGAATAATAAAACAACAGAAGTAGGGAAAACCAAAATAAGGAAACACTCTAAGTATAAACACCATCCATCCATTATCTGCCACTTATCCGGGGCCAGGTCTTGAGGGCAGCAGTCTAAGCAGGGATGCCTAGACCTCCCTCTCGCCAGCCACCTCCTCCAGCTCCTCCGGGGGAATGCCAAGGTTGGACATGCCTGAAGCACCTCCCTAGGGAGCCGTCCAGGAGGCATCCTAGACTGATGTCCGAACCACCTCAACTGGCTCCTTTCGATGCGGAGGAGCAGCTACTCTTCTTTGAGCCCCTCCCAAATGTCTAAGCTCCTCACCCTATCTCTAAGGCTGAGCCCAGATACCCTATGTAGGAAACTCATTTCGGCCATTTGGATCTGTGATCTCATTCTTTTGGTCACTACCCAGAGCTCACCTGCTCTCCAGTACCCCGGCATAGACCTTACCAGGGAGGGTATGGAATGTGATCCCCTTGTAGTTGGGACACATCCTCCTTCTTAAAAATTGGGACCACCACCCCAATCTGCCAATCCAAAGGCATTGTCCCCAACGTCCATGCAATGTTGAAGAAGCATGTCAGCCAAAACAGTCCAACAACATCAAGATCTTTTAAGAACTCAGGGCGAATCTCATGCACCCTGGAGCCTTACCACTAAACAGTTTTCTGACTACTTCAGTGACCTCAGCCCTAGAGATGAGAAAGTCCCCCTCTGAGTCTCCCAGCTCTGCTTCCTCCGAAAAAGGCATATCAGTGGGATTCAGGAGATCCTCAGAATATTCTTTCCACACTTCCCCAGCTGAGGTTAACAGTTCTCCATCCCTGCAGTAAACAGCATGGGTAAAGCCCTGCTATGTGCTGGTCAGGGTGGCAAGTGGAACACACTAGGGCTGAAGGCTACACGAGGGCGGGCACGGGATAACCAGTGATGCTTGCTAGTCAAACAAGGAAGGGACACAAAGGGCACAGTTGGACGGCACCCACTCTGACAATAACTAGTAGCTTAGTTTACTTCATTTTTTTAAGTAGCTTGCCCAACACTGCTGGTTTGCCTTATTTTGCCTCTTAGATCTGCGGGCGAAAACCCAGGTGATATGGGGAAAGCATGCGCCCCGCACCACACACGCAAAGGGGAGATGGGATTCAAGCGCGCAACCCTGGACGTCTTGAAGCCACCATGCCACTCTCTTCACTACAAAATGAAGTTTATTCCAACATACAGAGTTGGTTCCCACTTTTGCCGTTTTATTCGGACGCATTACCCATTTAACATGAAACTTATAAGCGTCGGTTTCCATACTATTGATTATTCGTATGCGATTTGGTAGAAACAACGACATAAACATCAGTCTTGAGATGGAAGAATATTGTTAGAAAAAAACAAAAGAATGTTGTTACGGAGAGGCATCACGAAGGAGGGGCAGGACAGGGACCGATCCTGACAAATGCATGAAGTGTATTTCGGTTTCGCTTCTGATGTATCGAGAAGGAAAGCAGTCCTAGTTCACGAAGCATAATCGCGTAAGGCCATAAGGGATGTTAAATATATCATTATGGATTGCGGGTCTGATCATCATAGCAATTGATGGTAAGGAAGAAAGCTCACAAAACCATGTCTTAAGGGGATATATACTAAAAATGTATGGTATAAGGGACAATTTCCCGCGTACATCGAGAGTATCCCTTTCAGTGACTAAAACAGTTTCAGTTTAAGAGATTCGCTGATTTACCGGTAATAAATACCATTTTATTCTGCAAAGCGAGAAGATGTGCTACATGTGGAAGGACTTGTCATATACATTTTTAAATAAAAACAGATTGACTTATAGGAACGGGGTTCGGAATACGTGAATATTCACCTGAAGTCTGATTAATTCAACTGACTGAAACGCTTCGTCGTCTTTCTTTATTTTCAGATCAAACAATACACCATGTGGAAATGTGTCTCTGCTATGCGACTAAATCCGTGAGCCTCTTCCTCTCGGCCGTCCTCAGTCTGCGTCTGGCTGTCTGCCCGACCTTCCTATGGCTGCTAAGTGCCATGCAATCACGCCTTGCCCACTTACGGAGGCGCTGGGATGTTCGCGGTGAAACATATAAACAAGAAGACCGGGAACAGAAAAACGATCCATCTGAAGTCACCCATTCCGCTTTTATGAAGCTAGTCACGCAGAGCCTGGAAAGCACCGGTCACTTTGGCGAGTGTATCTTATACATCCTGAAGTCGTTCTTTTTTCTCTCTTTAGCTTTCCTCCACCTGTTCCAGGGATCTCTGTGCCTGCTCACTGCGGCCGTCCGCTCCAGAATCAGCGTTTCTGTGCTCGTCTGTGCTGCAGCCGTATATTACTTTCCCATGAGCTGGCCGACAATTGTATGAAACGTTTTTGTTTTTAATGCGGACAACCAAGAGTTGCATATATACGTACACGTATGAAACCCACCAAGCGCCATCTAACAAGCTGAGCACGGGACTCGAGCGGGATAAACACTCTTGACTGCGCACCTCTCTATCGGCGCTAAATGAATAAATTTATATAATTTATATGAGGTGTTTGTTTATTATGTAAACGGTGTTTTGGTTCTAGTTCTGTTTTGTTATTGAATGAAGGAAAACAAAGATTTGTATTTGTAGTACTTACTAACAGTAGAGATTGATTTGTATATTTATTGTGTTGGGTGTGATTTGGAAAAAGGCTCTATAGTATCTTCCATCATTTTTTCAGTGTCCGTTCCGTTCCGTTGATCACATTAGATTATGTAATCTAATATAAAGTCTAATATTCCTGCTTTTGTGACTGTCACTAAAGTTTAATAACGTACACTTTAAAAAATCCTGTTAATTTTACAGTAAATTCTTGGAAATTTAACTGTGCATGATCCTGTACTGTGGGCCCTTATTACAGGTCCATTTTACTGTAAAATTACAGAAAACTACTTCGCTGTAATTTCATTAAAGCAATCGTTACTGTTACTGTAATATCATTCTAACTCAGTCGCCAGTGACATATTGCAAATTTACAATTAAGCTTTACAGTAAAGTCTTTTAGATTTACATTATTTAAATGAATTTTGGCAGAATTCAGTAAATGCAGCCGAGGTGAAAAAAAACTTTTTGACTTTTATCCGCAAACATGATGACCCACCCCTTTAAGTATATAATGGCAATACACAGTGTATAGCAAATAGCTATAACTCAACATAAAATACATAGATACCCCAGCAGCAAATACCTGTTTAAAGAATTGAGAAGTAAAAACAAACAAACAAATTAGCACGGTAAACAGGTGTTAGCACGGTAAACATATTCATCTGGATAATAATTTCTGGATCAAATTGTAAATCAATATTTAAAGTTCTAAAACAATTAATCAATAAACCCTGTGGTTAAGCAGAACTTGCCTTACAGAAATTGATTTGAACATCTTGAAATGGCCAAAACAAGAAAACAAAATATTAAAATTATTTTAAATGAACTGCTACAGGAATTCAACAGAAAATTGAGGTGTATTTGACAAAGCAACATACTTCACACACAGCTGCACCGTATAGTACCATTTGACCGCCGCTTTTGGGATCTTACTGGAATAATTTGTCAGTAAACTATAAGGCAGTGAGGCTCATCGTCAATAATCCGCTGGTATTTGGGCAATTTATGGTTAATATGGACTGTTTGATACGCGTAGGAGCGCAGTACATTTTCTATTGTTACACATTATATTATTACAGGTATTCAATTAGAAAAGCGTCTGATATGCTGATTTTTATAGCTAATTTTCTCTATTATTGTTTAAGTGCTGTTTATAAACTCTGCAATTCTTCTGTAAGGCGCTTATGTACCATGATAACAGGTATTAAAACAAGCTACCTGTAATTAATAATTCATGATTCTTTTACTATGATTGCCTCTAAGCCCAATTTATTTTTCAAGCAATAAAACTAGACATTGATTACAAGAAATGATTTCCATAATTCGGGCAGCATGGTGGCGCAGTGGTTTGCTCTGTTACGTCACCCCTTTGGGACCAGCGTTCAAGTCTCCACCGTGACTCCACGCGTGGGGGGGTGTATGTTCTCCCCGTGTCATCGTGGTGTTTCATCCCACAGTCCAGAAACATGCCGAGTTGAGCTGCGGTTACCAAGTTGCTCGTGTGTGAGTGTGTACGATGGGTTAGCGCCCCGTTCTGGGCTGATCCCCGGTTGGATTTCCGTGACACTCGAATAAAAATGTTAATTTATTAAATATAGTTAATTAACAAATTAAAATTCAGTCCGTTGCGATTTCAGTGTTTATTTTATTTTAAAGTTACAACTTAGGCCTATTGTGCTGCATTTTAATATGTCACTAAACGATGGTATTAGTATTAAATTGAATATGACTGAATTTCACAATGTGTTAATATTGAAGTTTAATTTTTTATCGTAAATTATATTATATTATATTACATTATATCATTATATTATTAATGGGTTACCTGCACAAGCGCAAAGGTTGTGACTACAGACGATCCTTATAAGCTACTTTTAAAATAGTAATGGATCAATCAGGGCTTCGTCTTCCTTCTTTTAGGGGAACCATCCGATTAACGTTACGAAACCAAGTTTGTAAAAAAAAAGAAGCACATATTAGTCCAGAACCTTTCGTACGCGATGTGAAACTGCGAGCGCTGTTTTTTTTTGTCGTGTAAATGTAGGTCAGATACACGGTGCTGTCAGTAAGGGCTGGACTAACGGAACTAAAAATCGGTCCTAGACTTCGGGATTCCCACGGCCCCACGATTCACTCGCCGGCCCGCTTCCCCATCGGCCCACCGAGAAAACGCCCAGTATGTCCGTTGGCCAGTCTGTCAGTGCTGACAGTAATTATTTCAGAAAATGCCTGTACTGACATATTTAGTTGCTCGGGTGTCCTGCTTGGCGATATTGCTATTTATATAGTACTGCGTGACAACAGAACCGGGTTACCGTAATGGCTATTAAAGCGCAATAAAATATAGGCCTATCTGAATAACGGCATATAATCTCCACAGTATTATAAAATAATTTCTTTTCAATATTTCCTAACGCAGAACCCTCTCACCTCATCGGCAAATTTTGATCATTTGACGACACACGCACTATGCTACGAAAGGCAATATTAGCTTATTAAAATGTTTAAGAAAGCAGAAGCCTATCGCATCTGACAGACAAACCTCTGTGGAAATGACACTGCTATTTACAACTAACGTCTGAACCTTTCTAACATGCACGGCGGACTGTATGAAACCACATATGAATTTAAACAGATGCTTAACCCAGATGAGTGGGCGCAATGGCCAAAGGTTTCTGAGAAATGTACATCCGACTAGCTGTGTAGGGCAGACATGAAACCACCTCAAACAATCCTGCCGATGTAATACCAACGGAAAATTCAGTGCTATGCGCGGTGGCTGTCAGGCAGGTCTGCTGCTGCTGAAAGACGCGCCTTTAAGCGGCAAACGCGCCCTGTGGAGCCTACATGCAGGGCGCCGTTTACCTTCACGGAATTGGACATGATGCTGGTTATTCGGACGTGACGCGTTTTATTTCCAGTGTTCTACTGAAACTTTAATTATTGCCCCAAAACATTTTCAACGAAACGTCACCGGCGAAAAGGATCAGCGAACCCATTCGAGCGCACAGTTGTATCTTATTTGCAGGACAACCTGTGGTTTATATTTTTTTGGATTCCGAATATTCATTAAATTACAAAAAAAGACAAAAAGTTATACTATAAAACGTATATTTTTTTTTACAATATGGTTTCATTCCGCGTCGCCGAGTCCATCGTGTTTGCTACTATTTGTAAGTATCTTGAATTTGTGAATTTGTATATCGGATATTTTATTACTGCTGTTTTCCTGATCGTATACTACTATCATTAAAATTTATTTGTTTGTCTGTCTGGTCTTTATTTATTTAGTCTATTTATTTTTTCGGTTATTTGTATTATTGTTGTATTTTTTATTATTATAAATATTGGTAATTTTTGTTATCCGAATTACAGCCTTATTACAATAACGCATTATTAAAGCGGCCAATAAAATTCTTTTATAGTTACCGTTTAAGTCTGATTTATCCGTCAGATTATTGCATTTTAATTTCGTATCAACATTCCGGACAAAATCCATGCATTGCATAAAATAAAGGCTTAGGCCCCATAGGGATATCTGTTTTCAACGTTTTTAAATGTATTTATTTACTTATTTATATAACTAAATACATAATTTATAATATACTACTATATTTTAGTACTATTTTATTACTAAGGTTTTTCGAAACACCGTAGGTTGGTTGAAACTGATCCATCATATTTTCCTGCTTTTCAGTAATTCTCAAACTTTCGGCGGACGACATTCCGATAGTCCTCGGGGTATCCGGGGGCAATGTGACCCTCCGAAGCATCTACAAAGCAATTTCTGGCGTGTTTTTGCGGGTTAGCTGGTACCGAATGATGCCGGATGGTCGGGTGGAGCTCATTGCTTACTTCAGCTCCTACAGCACCCAGTTTGACCGATACAGCGGACAGATACCCCAGGACTCCCCCGAAGTCTCTCTTACTATCAGAAATGCGACGTTTAAAGATTCTGGACAATATTTCCCAGTGGTGCATGAAGGTCTGAAAATAGCCACCGGGTCAGTGATTCTCCTAACCATAACAGGTACGTCTGGAAACGATCAGGGAACAAGTATCTGTGTGCGTGTGTGTGTCTAGGGCATTGAATTGAGGGATTTTACTAAAAAATGTTGACAACAACCAATGGAATAGTTCGTTTTTTGGTGTAATCGGACCATTTTAGAAACTCCTAGTGCTTCACTGAGCGCCCGAATAGACAAATAAGCATGATAAAGAGCGTTAAAGTGTAAAACTTCTGTTACGATCGCAACGATACTCATAAGTTAATTAACTCACAGGACATCATCAAATTGCAAATACTTCAAATGTAATATAAAATATTATGACAGAGGTTAAAATGATTGTAAGTGGTTAAAAGCCTTAAATGAGATCGTATACGGGAAAAAAGAAATAAACGAAAGTTAAGCCCGTTGACTTTGAGGTCTCCCAGTAATATTTATACGCTGTAGAAACAGAAAATATGCGTCGTTAATGCTGTTACGTCAACGGGGTTAGAGCACGAAGATATTAATGAAAGGCGTGAGATTGGCTCGAGATTTGTAATTACTCATTGAGATGGGGTGATTCGCTACAAAAAACAGCTGTCAGCGCTGATTTAATTGTAAAGTAGGCATTCCATAGTTAATTATTTTAAAACAATCCCTCTGAATGTAAAATATGATTCATGAATATGGTCTGGATCAGAATTAGCTTCTTTGTATGTGATTACTATTATAATTAATATTTATGGCTTGATCTAGAAAGTATATTTCTTTTAAAATACTCTTAGTTTTAAAAGATTTTGTTAAATATCACTATTTTTGTTAAATATTAAATAAACCTCGAATTATACAAGTTGTGTTATCCAGCCAATGATATAATATAGGATGGATTATGCCACTCTATAGGTTTCAAGACTTGTCTCATTCTGAAAAAAATCATTTCAGACCTAACTTTCCTGAAAGAGATGTATAAACAGTCAGCACACAGTTTATATATAGGGTTAAACTGGAGGGTCAGAGCAGGAACTTCCATGTTTCATCATGCATTTTGTGTAAATAAGCCATAAATAACCTGACCCTGATATATACCATAAACTTTAGTTTCATTCTTCGCTTCATCATTAAATGCCTTTGCAGCCAAATACTTGCGTGGAATAGCCCTCTAACTGACCCCTTCACATCCCCTCATTGTCTCATCGCCTCAGACCCCAGGAGAGACCCGAACCTGAAGCTGTTTGTCAGTCAGAAGCCGGACGGCACGGCGGACGTCCTCTGTGAGATGAGGGACAGGGGCCTGGACTGGGACGGGCCGCGTTTGGAGATAGTAGACGACACAGACACGTTACTGATGGACAACAAGACGGTGGAAGTCGTGGACAACCGGGTTGTTTTTGTTCAACTGGCCATGATGTCTTTTTCTTGGGAAAAACAGGCTGTTCGCGTGGCCTGTGTCAGCCAGCGCGAAGAGGGACAGGCAGGGAGACGACATGAAGTCATGCTTCTGCGCGGTAAGGGCACTTAGAGCATAAGCGCTTTGCTGCTGTGGCTTTGCACCCGTGATGAGTGTGTGAAGCTGGGCATCTTCCCAGATTATTTATGATGAACTTCTGTCTAATGGCATGAGTGCGTCAGCATCTACTGCAGGGAGCACCGCTTCAAGTATCAACAGATGGTATTTTACCAGTAAAACATACAGCTACATGCACCTCACATTAAAGTCACTTTACGGAGTCATAAATGGTATGAGGTTATCATTGGCTGTCCTGCTGTCCCTCCTGCTAGAGCGATATTATCCAATAACGTGAGTGACAGTGATATTATCCAATGAGGTGCTCTGTCCTGAAACCGCAATGTCATTTCAGATGGGACATTCTGCCCGTGGCTGCTGTACCTGTCTCTGCTGTGTGGGGTCCTGTTTGCGGTGACCATGGCCATTGGTGTTGTGTGGTTTTACAAGGCAAAGTGATCCCACACATCACAGGCAAGGGATTTCCTGATAAACGAGCTGATGCGGTAATCAAGCTGCTTTCATTGGTCAGGGTTCACATCCATCATGCGTCACATTTATGTCAATGTGATTAAACTGAAGTAAGGAAACTAGCATTGAAGCCTTTCCTTTTGAAATTGCCCTGCTGGTATAATAGCCACAACTAGGATAAACAGATAGAAGATGGATGGATGGATGGATGGATGGATGGGTTGGTGATGATAGCTGGGTGGATGATAGATGGGTGCATGATGATGGATGGATGGTATAATGAATTGATGATGGTTGTCTTCCTTCTCCACCAATTGCAGTGATAATTTACCTGTGACCATGTGACCAAGAGCACAAAGTCGCCACTTGGCCTGTCACCCTTTAAGAACCGCCTGTGATGGATTGGGGGGGGGGGGGGTTTGTATTTGGAAGGAGTACTGAGTAAAGATAAGCAATCACTGTTGAGTTTTCGCATATTCAAGGATGTGTATAAAATTTTAAAAACTGCTGCTTAAATAAAGCCGCCCAACGCGCAATACATGATGCATGCTGCCACATCTGAGCTAATGCTTCACTTTAATGTCAATGCTACATTTTTTTCAGTTTTAAGTATCATGGCTTTGGTAAAGGCTGGTAAAGGCTTCTTATTGGACCAGGGATGTCACATGGGTGTTGACTTCGTGCACCTGCACAAGTAGTTCCGGCAGCCTAATAACAGTTCTGTATTAATGCATTTTGATGTTTTATTAATTAAACATGTTAATATACACTCACCTAAAGGATTATTAGGAACACCATACTAATACGGTGTTTGACCCCCTTTCGCCTTCAGAA